>VZRF01000722.1:125992-297074 GCA_013396875.1 Vireo altiloquus | reverse complement strand
GGGTTCCGGGAAAGGCTGGGTACGGGGCAGCCGCTGCCTCCTTCGCTCGGGAGTTTTCCCCCGCTGTCGTTCGTATACTTCGACATTTCTGCCTTCCGACAGCTTTCAAGCTTTCCGTTTGCTTTTCAAATTGCGAGAGACAACAGATTGATACTTTTCATGCTGGACGATTAAACGTTAGAAAAAAGAAAGCGCAGGTTTTAAAATACGGGAGATGTTACAAGGGGGAAAAGACTCAGTATTCCAATATAAACGCTTAAAAGATGTGTTTTGCTGTTGTAGCTACTACTTATTCTTATTTCTAGTATAACTTAAAGCAGTTTTGTCTTCAAACTAAATAGAGACTTTTGTAATAGTCCACATGGCCAAGATCTTCTATCCCTTGTACCAAACTAGTCCATGACTGAAAAGTTGCCACACACGGAGGACTTGGTGACACCCAAATAATTCAGTGCTTAATAACTGACCTCTAAGAATAGTGTAGCTTTCAGCCATGTCATTCTTTCCCCTTCGTATTCAGAGACTAGAACCATTGGTGGTTGCTCCACAGGCGTTTTAATTGGCATGTAACATTATTCTCAATTACATCTGAAAGTCTTATTTCATAAATTCACCAGAACAGTCTCTTTAATAACCATCTGAGGGTTTTTGTGCACTGATTCTAAAAAGCAGGTTTGTTAAAAGCAGACGTATTATTGCATTCTCTCCAGATGTCTTAATGAAATAGCGATAAAAGAAACAGTTGGGACTTCAACATGGCTTTCCATGTGGAGGGACTGGTGGCCATAGTTGTTTTCTACCTGGCAATCCTGGCAGTAGGGATATGGGCTGCTTGGAAAACCAAGAACACCAGCAGTGAAGGAGATCGCAGCGAAGCTATTATAGTCGGTGGAAGAGACATTGGTTTGCTAGTTGGTGGATTTACAATGACAGGTATGTAAAAAAACATCTTTTTGTTTCCTAGCCAGCATATAACTTGACAGTTTTCCATCTGAATGAATTGCAATTTGTGTGTTGAATAATGCAAAATGGGGAAAATATATATACTTTTAATCCAATTGTTTAGTGAACAGCCAAATGTAGCATCTGTATAAAAACAGCAAATATTTGTAAATCTTACAGGAAGAATATATTTTCATTAGTGTTCATTACTTCTGTATTCATCTGTAGATCAGATATATTTGGAACAAAAGTATGGAATTAATATAGATTAATAAGAAAGTTTTAAAATAACTTATTATTTTTAAAACCATCTAAATTCATGTGTTAGTTTTGGGTTTGTTTAATCTGTAAAACAAAGTTTTTAAGGAAGGAGATTGCTGGGGAGGGGAGGGTGTGCAGCATAACTTAACTTTCTAAAAGAAAACTGGCATAACTCCAAACTTGTAATTGTACAGATTTCAGCAAACTTATTTTGTGGATTCTTTTAGCTTCTTTTTCATCAGCTTGACAAAATAATGCATTACTCTCAATAACAGTATCAGTAAGAAAAGCCTGGGTGAAGGAAGAGTTCTTCACTCATTTTGTAAACAGTGCTCTCTGACTCCCAGAGCCAGTCAAACCAGCTGTCTTACCTGGGTAAATAAGATATTCACAATACAGTCTAAAACCTTAAAGCTTGTCTTATGGTATTGAAACAAAAATGCATTATAGGAAGAGTAAATTTGCCCGCCATTATTATTAAGCCAATTTAATTTTTTTGGCATGCTTTTTTTTTTTTTTTCTTAATTTAATCGAAATCCTGTTCAGGCAAAGCCTTTTCAGTTGTCAAGTTGAATTTATCTGACTATATTTATGTTTTGCTGTTTTCTCCTGTTCTGCTTTCATGATTATCTAATAAGGAAGAGACAGGTAAAATTTGGGCCAAAATTCTGCATTCTTTATTTGAGATAAATTCACATTTTTTGCAAGGGCATTTTACTCATTCAAAGACTGAATATTTAGATATTGAGTAAAGAATGTTTGTAAAAGTCAATAAAGTTTGAATACAGTCAGATGTTCTTCTTTTTGCACTATGCTGTAATTTACTGTATCACGCATCCATCGACTACTGATGCATAAGATAGGAAGAGATTCTGCTCACAGCAAGATCTGGTTAAGACTGCTTTCTGCTGAATGAAATGTTTTCAAGAGCACTGAAACCAGAATATTTTGCAGAAATATTGGTTGCCACAAAACAATAAAAATTAAATCGGGGGAGTCAAGATAAAAAAGGCATTTTCCACTGAAGTGGCTACAACTTACAGCTTTGCATATAGAAGACACAAATTCTGGTTTCCTTAATCTTATTTTGCAGGAATATTATGTGTAACAGCTGAAGCACAGATGAGACCTGAACTGGGATTTCCTATATCTCAGGCAATTTCTATAGCCACCACAGTTCACACCCACACATGTTTATCCTGTATCGTGCAAGCTCTAGGGATGGCGCGGTGTCTTATCCTTGCAGTAGAAGATCACACTGATCCCAAAGCCTTTGGGTAGCTAAAACTATCATGGATTTTATACTGTCAGGCCTGATACTCTTTCTCCTTTATGCCTTCCTTAAAGCTTGGTATGGCAACTAACCCAGACTTTCAGCCGCAGCGAACCACGCCTGGCTCATAAAGCCTGGGCACAAATCTGGTGAACCAGGGCTTATTCTGAGTTTTGTTTCTGTAAGGGTGTTTGGGGCACTCAATTTCTAAAGTCATAATAAAACAATTATGAAAGTAAGCTGATGAAAATTTGCAATAATTTTTACAGGCCTGTAATTTTTACAAAATGGACATATTATTCAACGGCATACTTGCTTTTTAAAAAATGGTTGATGCTGATTTTGCTCCTCACAACCATGACTACACACAACACGTCACTACTCCAACATTATCTTTGTATTTTTCAGGTTTAATTGTCTAAATATAAGTTAGAAAGCAAAGCCTAACCCACAAAAGGAAAGCAAGAATTTTTTTAAAGGTCTCCAGAAAGGAAATTGTTTGTATGTACATGAAGCACTTTGGGTTATGAGATAAGGCCTCATTCTGTCTTTTTTGCCTGAGACAAACACTACAATGTTCCACCAGTATTGGCTATGAAAGTGGTAGAAGTTTCTAGGGCTACTTAGTGGAGAGGATGATAGTACTTAGTCCATACATTTAAAATAAAATTCAGAACATAGGCTTCAAAGTCAAGATTCCTGAGTAATTACAGTTGATTTTCTAAACAACATTGAATAATCTTAAAACACTACCTATGAATAACAGCTGTGGATAATTTTGGGTATATACCATTATCCTGAAGAAGCAAAAGCTGTATCAACCAGCTACTGAAATGCTGAACACAAAGCCCGTTGAAGGTTGAGTGTGTCTGCAAGCACAAAAATAGAAAGAGTGAAAAGGTTGAATTGTGGAGAGAAGACAGCATCTCATATTAAAATGAACTATAATCATACCATAATAGACACATATTTAATCTGTGTATCATTTTTACATAATTGTAGATAAAATTACCTGATAGGTAATAGTATGTTGATGTAATTTTTGCATTTTAGTTGGATAGAGCTACGTATCCTTCCACATGAAAAAGAAACATTACACAATTCTACTTTATGCTAATCCATGGATCAGAATTTTCATTTTACAGAACTTGATGAGGTTATTAAATAATTTGAGTGGTCAGACAAGGAATTGTTCTGAAGAAGTGCCAAAAAATTTGGTTTTCTAGTGTATATCAATATATATCAAGAACTCAGAGATCCACTTCTGTGTGTCTCACAGGAACTAGAAGAAAGATTGCACTCCTTACCCTCAGTATTTGTCTGATCAATTTTAGGGTGCATGTTTTAAATGGATTTTGGTATTTGCTGCATTTTTTTGTTCTTGAGATGGCAGGCAAAGAGAAGATTAAAACAGATTACCACATGAATGTTTCCATAGATTATTAAATATTGTATTCCTTTTGGCTGATTTAGGTAAAAAATAGTAATTTCACCAAAAATAAAGGTATTAAACTAACTTTAAATTGTGGCTTAGCAAATGAGGATCAGAAAATTAATCTAAGGTTGAAATCCCATCCTATTTTATCCCTTTATTTCACTTCTAATATATTTACCTATGTCAGTGTACATTCTGACTACCATTGACCCCCTCAGAAAAAGACATTTAGCACCTTCCTAGAGCTCTGTGGTCCTTGACAGATGTTACAGAACAGTCACTTGCACAGAAAAATTAATCAGCAGCAATTTTTCAAACCTCAATCCAGAAATCAAGAAATAAGACCAAAAATAAGGGCTAAATCCTTAATGCCACCTTACACAGCAATATCTGTCTGCAGGGCAGACAGGGGCAAGTAATGACCCTTACAACATCACACAGAAGGGAATTGACTTGATCTCCTCCAGAAGAAAACAAGGGAGCTAGTCACAGCATCCAAGTGCTCCTTGGAGAACACCTGACACCTCTGTAGCAACCCTTGGCAAATCAATGCTGGAACTGGAAGGCCCCTTCACCACAGCTGCAGCAATGTTGGATATCTGTCCTGGACTATGGGATATTATTCTCACCTGTAACCAAGTATCACTCATGTAGAATTCATGCTTATGCATTTTCTGGGCAAAGAGACAGCTACACTTCCCTTTCTAAATATTTACTTTTGATACTGTATACAGTTGCTTATTCCACAAGACTATGCTGCTTGAGACACAATAGGCAACACACATCCCAGGTAGCCATGAATTTAAGGTTCAGCAGTGGCGTGTGGAAGGTTGAGTGGTGTCGCTCAGGGGTCGATGTTGGGACCAGTACTATTCGACAGCTTTGCCAGGGACATGGACAATGGGATTGAGGGCACTCTCAGCGAGGTTGCAGATGACACCAAGATGAGTGCTGTGATTGATAATCTAGAGGGAAGGGATCCCATACAGAGGTACCTGGCCAAGTGTAAGATCATCCACCTGGATCAGGGCAAACCCAAAGATGGATACAGGGTGGGTGAGGAGTGGATTAAGAGCAGCTCTGCTGAGAAAAACTTAGAATCACAGAATTATAGAATCATCAGGATTGGAAGAGACCTTTAAGATCATCAAGTCAACTTTCAACCCAGCACTACCACTGTAACCCCTAAACCACTAAAGCCCATCACTCAGCACCAGATCCGGATGCCTCTTGAACACCTCCAGGGACAGTAACTCCACCACCTCCCTGGGCAACCTATTCCAATGCCTGACCACCCTAACAGTCAAAAATTTTTTTCTAACATCTAATCTGAATCTCACCTGTCTCATCTTAAGGCCATTTCCTCTTGACCTCTCACTGCAGGCATGGTAGAAGAGACCAGCCCCACATCACTACATCCTCTAATAAGGTAATTGTGGAGAGCAATGAGGTCCTACTCTTCTCAAGACTAAACAAACTCAACTCCTCAGTTGTTCCTCATAAGACATGCTTTCTAGACCTTCCAAAAGCCTTATTGCCCTTTGCTGGACACACTTCAGCACCTCATATCCTTTTTAAAGTGAGGGGCCCAGAATTGGACAGAGTACCAGAGGTGCCAAGTTCAGGGAGATGATGTCTTCCCTGGTGCTGCTGGCTGCACTACCCCTGATAGAGGCCAGGTTGCCATTGGCCTTCTTGGCCACCTGGGCACTGCTGGTTCATGTTCAGCTGTCGACCAGCATTCCCAGGTCCTTTTGTCTTGGGCAGCTTTCCAACCACTCTGTCCCCAGCCTGTAACACTGCTTGGGGTTGTTGTGACCAAAGTCTAAGACTCAGTCCTTGGTCTTGTTGAACCTCATGCAGTTGGCCTCAGCCCATCTCTCCAACCTGTCCATATCTTACACCCTGGCAGATCAACACTCTGACCCAACTTCGTGTTGCCTGCAAATTTGCTAATGGTAGACTTAATCCACTCATCCAGGACTGGGCCCAACACTGATCCTGGGAGAGGCTGAGAGAGCTGGGGTTATTTAGCTTGGAGAGGAGAAAGCAGCCCTGTGATAGGGGCATGTAGTGATAGGATGAGAGGTAGAGATAGGGAATTGAAGGGTAGATTTAGATTACATATTAGGAAGAAATTCTTTACAGTGAGGGTGGTGATGCACTGGAACAGGTTGCCCATAGAAGTTGAGGATCGCCCATCTCTGGAAGTGTTTAAAGACAGGTTTGACAGGGCTTTGAGCAACCTGGTCTCATGAGTGGCATCCCTGCCCATCACAGAGGGGTTAGAAATAGGAGATTTTTAAGGTCCCTTTCAACACAATTCTATATTTCTAGAACTCTGATAAACAAAATATCATACTCCCCTCTATCTTAATTCACACTGTCAAGAGTTGCAAAATCACAAATGTTTGACAGCTTTTTATGAAGATTATGTATCCTTGTTCTTCTCATTAAGAATCAGCCTTAACATATCTTCCCTATGTGACCCATATGGGCATCACTCACCTCTTAGCTCTGTAGTACACAATAGATCTTGATAACTAAAACTCTACTCATAATAGGTCTCCTTGGGTCACTTCTTTTGTTGCAGTCTTTCTCTGCATGCACATCCCTCATAAAAGTCCATTATACAATTTCCAACAACAGAACAGTCCACTCCTGTTCTCCAAATTGCTGAAAGGGGGACAATTGTAATTCTCTGGTTGCTGGAGATCTTTGACTCTAAAGACACAGTGAAATTCAGCAAAATACCCTCTAGTAGTACTTGAGAGATATCACAGTCAAGCGGAAAAGAGTGGTCATTTAGCTCTTAATGAAATTTCTTAAAGAATTTTATTAAATTTTCTTAATTTGTTTTTCTCTCCAATTGTTTGTCTTAAACACAAAATCAAGTTTGCTTGTATGATGGTGGATCATGGGAAAATTCTGAGAAATGTTGAAGGAAAATACATTTTGAACTATTGAGACTTTTTACACAGAAACCCTTACTACTCTTATATGAGAAAGTAAGGATTCTGACACAAACCAAAACATCATTACAAGAGTCTAGGACTTGTAATGGTCTGTCTGCCCTTGCTCAAACTGCAAACCTAGATTTATAAAACTTACTCATCATACATTAGAGATAATAAAAAAAGTTTTTGCATGGAATCTGCAAACAGGAGGAGATAAACTTTATTACTTGATTTGTTATGAAGTGTTTTTGCAGATGTTATCGAATACATTTCTATGTTGGAATTTTTCTCTCACATATACTGTTGATCCCAAATTCTCAAATGTAGGAACTTCCCTTAAAGGCAGAGAATCAACTCATTAAGTGTCAGAGATTGGTATATTAAAATTACTGCTTTTTAGAGACGGAGAGAGATATAACCAGAAATATTGGAGATAGCACATATCCCTTATGGAATACGGCTCAATGAAGCATAAAATAAATGAATCAAAGTTGAGGACTTCTATAGCAACAAAAATGCACCACAACCCTATATAGAAATACTTTGAGAACTCATAGTTTATTAATATGTTTAATGTAGCAACAATTTAAAATTTAACAAGGTTTTAAAGACTTTTTTTTCATGAAGGCCCTAGTAAATGAAGTGTTCATTAAACTTTTGCCTAATTTAAATGTTCTTCTTCAGATCTCCCCTTATATCTCTCCTTCATTTGGACTAACACAAACAAAATAGTAATGATAAATAAGTAGTGGGGGACTCAGCCCCCCCATCTTCACTGACTATACAGAGACTTAGACACTTTGATGATTGTCTCAGTCCATTTGACTTCTTTTTCATATGCTTAGGTTGTAAATTCAAATTAGGTTTGCCTTTAATAGAAGGATGCCATGCCTGGCACTTGTATTGGTCATATAATAAAAAATAACCATATCATACATAATGACAATTTTATTATACAATGTGTCAGCTTTTCTTTCTTTGTGGACATTAAAGGCTTTTCCCTCTCTTTCTTTTCAGCCACATGGGTTGGAGGAGGTTACATCAACGGGACAGCAGAAGCTGTGTATGTCCCAGACTATGGTCTAGCTTGGGCTCAGGCTCCTATTGGATATTCCCTTAGCCTGATTCTAGGTAAGCAAAGACTAAAACTAATTGTCCCTCATTTTAAAGAGTTCTGATGTCAGGTCCATGATTTGAAATAAAACAACTGGGGTCTGAGAAAAGGATGCTGAGCTAAATTGGATCCCTTCTGCTGGTAGGTTTGGCTATTGACAAAAAAAAGCTCCCCAAAAATATCTCTATAAATATAAATAATTTGATATCTCAAGTCTGCTAAACTCCTTGTCAAGACCTATTTGACTATTAAAACCACAATGTTCGGGGGGGGGGGCACTGAAGAAATAAGAAATCCATATATGTGACCATATATCTGTCTGCAGAGCACAGAGGGGAAAGAATTTCTGTAGGCATAATACATACATGAAGGTTTGAGGGGAGGAATTGCTTATCCTTGTTTAAAAAATAAATAATCAAAATTATAATAAATACAAGGCTGGGAGAAATATTGTTGCTTCAGACTGGAAGGATTTAAGATTGATGTAATCTTCCTTTTTGTTTCTGTACAACTTCTTTTTCCTGTGTTTTCAAGCAATTTAGTTTTAAAGGTTAGAATAGCTCCTATTTCCTTTGACAGACGTTTGAACATCCTAAAGGTTATGTTTTCTTCTTCTTAATTGTCTTTTCCAATGACGGCATAACAAGTAGAACAGGAAAAGGATCCATTACCAAATCAAGAATAGCAAAAAAATCCCCAAAAAATGCAGGAGGGTTTCTGCATCTACCTGCCTAAAGACAGCATTCACGTAAAAACTGTAAATTGTGATGACAGTGTGTGACCCAGTATCTTCTGTTCAGGGAATTGATGAAATTAAGAAACATGAGTTACAATAGGCAAAACATAGGAATCTGGAAAATCTTCTGCATGATACAATGAATAAATGACATATCTTGTCATGAAGAACCCAATTAAGAGTTGCCAAATACCCTACAGTATATCTTATTGGGAACTTACAGGGTTTCCAGTTCATTATTATACCTTATACAGCAGTTTTACTGTGGCAGAAGTCTACTTGCTTATAGTCATGTGCACATCTCAACTACACAGGTTTCCATAATGGGGCTCTTTCAGCTCTCCTGAGATTGGTCCTTTTTTTCCCAAGACAGAAAGAATTAGAGGAGGGGAAGCCTTTGCACATTTGTGCACATATCCATATACCAGCCAGGCAGAGCAGAATTGTGATAGATCAAAGTTCCTTAATGTACATAAATGAAATAAGTGTATGACAAATATTCATGGAATTTGACATCTGCAGAACCCAGAAGACCTCTGACCTGCCCTGCAGGTATAGTAAAGTTATTTTAAACATACATAATAAATATGATTTGTCCTGAAAGAATCAGATTTGCTGTGTCCGCACTAAACCACATGTGAAACTCTATTTCTGATTCAGGACAATTTTCTTTTTAGAGTAGGACTGTGAAAATTCATGCTGGATTCTGGTCTAAGAACCAACAGGATTAGGTAGAAAAGCTATTTCTTTAGGCTAATCCAAAATTAGACAGAACTCTGACAGCATCCATAATGGGAGATTACATAAACTGAGCCAGAAAAAATAAGAAAAAGCTTTTTATTATTATCAAACCATAGATATTAATGGAGTGTGTGTGTTTAAGTAGTTCTGTAGATGTAAGAGATTCCAGAGGATATTTTAACTGTACTTTTTAATTTAAAACAAACAAATAAACAAACAAACAGTATTGGTGACATTTTTGTACCCTTAAGTGACAATGAATGTTTTATCCTTTAATGGAAATTAATTTCTAAACTGCAGCTGGTGTCTTACGCTGCTTTTTCTTTGTAGGTGGCCTTTTTTTTGCAAAACCCATGCGATCAAAAGGCTATGTGACAATGCTGGACCCTTTTCAGCAGATTTATGGAAAAAGAATGGGAGGACTACTATTTATTCCAGCTTTAATGGGAGAAATGTTTTGGGCTGCTGCCATCTTCTCTGCCTTAGGTAAGGAATAAGCAGTATAAATATTAATTTATTGTAGGTAGAAATTATTAAGAATATCAGAAATGCATTAAAATTCTGACTTCAAATGGTAACTATTTAAGCCAAATGATCCAGAGTGTGATATTTTTAAGACCTTTGCTACCTAACAAATAAATCTGGTAATGGTACCCCTTTATTATTTTGATAAGAGAAAGATATGCAAAGTATCTATTTACTTTCACAGACCTTTAACTTGTCCCTCTTCAAAGAGCGTGAAAGCATTTAGGAAGAAATTTCTGTTAATAGTGAGGGTGACATGAGTGATTGCAAGTACCCCTTTTTTGTCAAATCTGACCCAGCTTTTCTTTTACATCTCTGGGATGGGAGAAGCCAGTCGAAATTTCCCTTAATGATATGGAACAGCATTGCCAATGCATCTAAACAAAATAATCCTTTGCATAGAGGAGATCTGCATATACAGAACATTCCATAACACAAATAATAGAAGTAAACCAGATGCTGATCTATAAATTGAAGAATTCTTCAATTCTAAATGCCTTTCTTCTTGACAAAATGAAGAAAATACTTAGGATTCAAGAAAGAATTTGGAGAATTGGTGAAACTATGACTCAATAGAAAATCACCCAACTACTCATCCAGTCCTGAAAAAAAAATCAGCTTCCAGGGCTTTTAATTATATTTCAGGCCTGAATTTAGAAACTCCTTTAAGAACAGAGAAAGCCCTTGAGTTGAAGCACCAGTAATTGACTTTTACCAGCTAATCATACTAATAATGCACATGCATGTGGTAATACCTTCTAGCATAAGCTATTTTAAACAAAAAATAAACTTTGAAGGTACTCTCCAACTGCGCTCTGATGAACTGCAAAGCAATGGGGAGCTTGTTTACCACAATTTCATCACAAAATCCTTAAAACACTAAGAGAAAACTGCATGCTGAGGTGATAGGAATTGAATAACTTGAAGAACACTCGGAGTATTTGGAATATTTTTGATTAAGGACAAGCAATTCTGTTTTATTTCAACACAAGTGGTGTGAATACCATTCTAGATTTATATAACAGCCAACAGTTAAAGACTGTCAATGATTATAAAGGTCATTGAAGATTTTTATTTTAACTATTCTGTGAATAATCTAGTTCCTTTTTTCACACCTATCTTCACTGGTGAATATTTAATCCAATACTCTTCACTACTTGCTCTTCATCATGACTCCTTGCTTGGCAGGGTTGTAGATGGGAAACTCAGGTCCCACAGCTATGGAAGAGGTCTGAGCTCGTAATCCTTAAGCACATGAGCTTTAAAGGCTCATTGTGTAGCAAAAACCACTCCTGTCAGCTCCCAGAGGCTCTTATACACCACACACCATGTTGTCTTCTATGGCCAAAACTCTCCCAAATATGTGCTCCAGAATATACATCTGCACTAACTGCAGGCACAAGAAGTTTTTGCAAGATATTTCATTTAAATTAGCCTAATTAGAAGGAGAGCAACTTTTTAGACATGGTCTTAAAACACTGCAATCTCTTGAAACAGCTAATACATCTAAGGGAAATGTATAACCATCCTGATAGCTGCTGGAAGGGCAGTGCAGGAGGACACAAGCTATTCAGGAGGTTTCTTGAGTGCACTGAAAACTTCCTGACAGAAATGATCAGGGAGCTGACGTAGGGAGGTGCTCTGTTGAACCTGTAACAGACATGAGGAAGAACAAGTCAGGGGTGTGAAGGTCAAAGGCAGATTTGGCTGTAACGTTCATGAGATGGTGGAGTCCATGGTCCTGAGAGGGGGGAACAAAGCAAATACCACAACTGCAACCACAGACTTCAGAAGAGTAGAGCTGGGCCTCTCCAGCATTCTGCTTGGAAGAATCCCATGGGAGACTGTCCTGGAGCCCAGAACTGGTTGATATTCAGGCATCACCCCCATGCTCAAGAATAATGCATCCTAACAAAAGGGAAAATGTGGACTGCTATTGAATGGGATGGGGCACCTGGTGACAAAGGATGTGGAAAAGACTGAGGTAATCAGTGCCTTTTCTGCTTAATTCTTTGCTGGTAAGACCAGTTTTCAGGAATCCCAGGACCCTGAGAAGCCTGGGAAAGTTCAGTGCAAGGAAGGCTTGCTGGAAGAGAACTAAGTGAGGAAACTTTAATATATACCAGACAGACACAGTTTCATGGGATCTCAAGGGACGCATCCTGCAAGTGCTGTGGCAGCTGTCTGGTAGCACTGCAAGAATATTCTTCTGGAGACTGTGGCAATCAGGGATGTGCATAGCTGCTTTTCCCTGGCAGAACAAGAGGGTGTAGTCCTTACAGACCTTGAGCAATGTGAGGAAGGACTGTTGGGACCTTTCTGTCCTCCATTTCCTAAGAAGCTGCAAAATGACAGATGCTAAACTTAGACCAACAGGAGCCTCCCTTTTCCCATTCCCTTCAAAGGTGCAGAAAGGCTGTACAGAATATAGAGGGGGGAATTATTGGTGCAGTTATTAAGTGTCAGACCAGGACCTATATATGTGGGCCCTCTCATCAGACATGCTGTGACATACACGCTAACACACAGTGCTTTGGTTTTCCCCTTAGGTGCGACTATAAGCGTGATCATTGACATTAATGTCAATATTTCAGTCATTGTTTCTGCCCTGATTGCCATAATGTACACTCTTGTGGGTGGGGTTTATTCTGTGGCCTACACTGACGTAGTTCAGCTCTTCTGCATCTTCCTGGGACTGGTAAGTTTGCCTTTTTTTGCCCTACTTTGTCAACGATTTTGCCCTGAACAGCCAGAAGGGCCAAGTGTGTCCTGGGGTGTATCAGACACAGCACTGCCACCCAGTCAGACTCCACTTCCAGAGTGCTGACTTTGAAAGAGTCTGCATTTGCATCAGTGTACAGCCCGTACTTTGAAAATAGTGCTGTCCAAGAGGTCTGACTCTTTGGCTTCTTTCCAGCCAGTCTGACAGTCCAAATACTCCTGCATTTTTCCTCTTGAGTATGTATCTAACCTGGAACAGGACTGGTGCTGATCCTTCCCTGTCCGTCTATAGGACTGTGGCTCAGGCACTGGAAGGAGGCATCAAATGTAGGAAGCTGTTGGTAAAGTAGTCCAGAAATGCTGGCACTGGACCTCCAGAGTTGATACTCTACTGCTTCTCTTTTCTGTGGTTGTCACCAATTCACACTCCTGTTAACTTAGTTAACCTTCTTGGTTTTTCCCACATTTCCCTCCACCCTTGGAGGGAATCCTTGGAGATCATAATATAGGAAGTCTCACCAGATGTCTCGTGTATTTTAATGTGGTAGTGTGAATATCCCTCATAAGCTATCAATGATATGCTAGTGGGTAGCCTTTTATTTACTGCTGTTCTTTAAGCCCCAAATTGAAAAACATCAGTGTGACAGGGTCCAGACCACAAGGGTGCAATCAAAGAAGCTTCTGTCTTTGTTTGCCAGTGGCAGTAATAGACAGTCGCAGGGGTGCAGAGAACTGAGATATGCTAAAACAAATGGAGTGGCTCAAGATGAAGGAACCAAATAGCACCTTGGGGGCCTGGCATTCTTTCTCTGCTTTCACCAGAGTTCTTGTGCAGCTCTAGGGAAATTGCTTCAGCCACTGCTTACACAGGTGGCCACTAACCACCTCTATGTGTCTCCTTACTCTGTGGCATCTTACTGTGAGGACTATGGCCTTTAACTGATTTAACAGAAATGGTGCTAAATAGCCTGAAAAACCAAATCCAATTTCCAACTTTCCAACTTTCATCTCAAATGAAAAGTTATTCCAGACCTTCTTCCCTCATATCTTTGTTCTTCATCTGAACAGTGGGGAAAATACTGTCTCTTTACCAAACATGAATTGTGAATATTTGTGAAACATTAAGTTTCTACATATGGCATACATTACAGAAATTCCCAAAATTGGAAATAAATCAAAGTACAGAAATGCTCTTCTAGTGCAATCAACTCATGAACTGCTAGAGAGCCTGATCCCGTGGGAATGACATTAAAATCAGCAACAACCTGATGGAGGGGGTGGGAAGCAAATGAAGGTTGTATAGAAGTCTTCTAAATTTTTTGATCTCTAGCTTTATAGTGTTTTGTTTCAATGCTCTTTCAAAGGTTGGGCTCTTTATGCAATTTCCCATTTGAAGTAAACAGCAAAAATATAATGCAGAAGAACCCATATTCATGAACTCAAGAGTGTCATCAGTGAGGCTGGAAGACTCAGCATCTAAATGGCCATGCTCTAGGGAGGCAGTTTTAGATGAGAAGGGTCACTCTCACAGTAGATGTCACAGCAGAAGATGGTACAGGTTAGTTATCCCAGCTTCTCCTCCAGGCTCTGGAGCAGTTTTTATTCCCACTGTCACAGAGCTTTGCTGCTCCTTCCTCTAATGTCTGGTTTCTCTCCTGTTCTTACCCAAGACAAAAGGCATGTTGTAATCACTCCTGTTCTTCCTTTCAGGCACAGCTTTTTACTTAGGTTTCCATAACCTCTACCACAGCCACTCCATGCGCATCCTTGTTTTTCTCTTTACAATCTCATGTAGTGTCTCTCCTTCCTTTTTCACCTTCCTGTACCCATACCTGCAATTCTCATCTCTTTGTATTTATCTTGACTGGTGAGACTTCCCTTCAGTCTGCACTGTATCCCTTCTATTTATCCCTTCTGAGATCTCTTCATCTCATCTGTATTATTAATTCCCCATTCTGCACTCTATATTTTCCTAGATAATTCTCAGGAATAGTTCAGGGCTGTCATTTTTGGCAGGAAAAGGAGTTTAAATACATAGATGTAAATGATGACATCCCAGTAAGCTGCAGGGCCAAAGAAAGTGTCTTGATTTGTTTTATTTACTTATGAAAAGCTAGTACTTGAGACCACAAAGAGCTAGGTTGCTGTGAGGAACTGGAATGCTTTACAAAAGGTCATAACATATTTGCAATGCAGTACCTATTAAATCCTGGGCTGTGGCATGAACACTCCAGATGGACATTTAGATATTTACCCTACTGAAAATCTCAGCAGAGTATGGCCAAACTACATCTGTTCAGACGCTCATCACTTGGACGTTTGACATTTGAGATCCAGAAACGAGTAAAAATATCTGCTTGACACCCTTGTTCCCCTTGAATTTCTCAGTAAGGAGAATATTAATATCCATTAATTTTGACAATATGTTTCTTTTTCCCTCAAAATATCTTGGAGACAATTGAGAAATTTTGGTGCTTTCACAGAAAAGCTCAAGCAGAGAATGAGAAGGGAATCTTTCTGCCCAACTGCTTAAACTGGTAAAGTTTAACTGAGAATAGAATTCTATGGTACAGAGTAAACTGCCTGAAACAGGCAGTGCTACAAAATATTCTTCATATATTACTGCAATAATTGTGCAACAAAATAGAGAAACATGTTTGACTTTTCCCCTCCTTGCTCCTTTTGCCCCTATACACTTAACTGGATCAGTTGTGATTGTGGCAATCTGTGTGGTTTTGGATATCATTGGATCCTAAGGATGCTGTGCTTGTGATGATCTAGTCCATATAGTGCAAAGCCAGGTTTTCACCTCAGTTGGAGCTGCTGCATTTCTCCTCCACAGAAAGTCAGTGACACAATTGCAAAATGACTTTGTAAGTAAATGTACATAAAGTCAGTTGAAGAAGGAATTGGACCTTCTGGTAGAAACTATCACTGGGAAGACTTCTTGATTTAGATAAAATCAAAGAGACTGAAAGAGGTCAAGAGGCCCCTAGAAAACACCTGCAAGGCAAGAAAGTGCTGTAACACTGGGCTAATAAGAGTTCTGGAGGAAGAGAAATGAGGCTGCACCGACAACAATCCTGTCTTTTCACAGTCTTTCAATACTTAGTTTAGTATTGAATTAAAAACAAATTTCCAGGCTTTCAGATGTGATGTCTCATACCTTTATACTGCCAAGTCCTGATACCATCACAAGGAAATTTGTAAGAAAATATTTCTCTACTGTGTGGTCCACGAAAGAGTATGAACGATATATGAGGTGGTTAGGTAAAATAAAACAATGATGTATAAATGTGTCTTTGCTGCTGATTTTGCAGTTTCCATTGATTAATTCTCTGCTCACACTCTCCAGGACAGATGTGAGCTGTCCATTACCAAGCCCTCTGTATTTCAGAGATGTTTCACCTGCACATAATCTGACTTTTTGCAAGTCATCTTGATAATTTGGTATTCAATCTGTAGCAAGCAAGAATAAGAAAACTAGATGTGTTAATACTAAAATTTCACAGATTTAGAATATCTTCTTTAGACAACTCATTCTCTTTGGTTACAGTGGGTCAGTGTCCCCTTTGCTATGTCCCATCCTGCAGTAACAGACATTGGGCTCACGGCTGTGCACCACGTGTACCAAGCACCTTGGCTTGGATCTATCAACTCACTTGACATTTACACATGGTTGGACAATTTCTTTTTACTGGTAAGTGGTGATTTGTATGAAGGAATGAAGCATTTAAGCACTTACACTATGTTACTGTGACAGCTGAAAATAATAGAGTCTAGTTAAGAGTTTCTATCAAACTGAAAACTTTTACCCTTTTGACTCCTGCTTGATATTTCTGCACATTTGAATGATTTCAGTGACATATCAGCCAGCATTGCCAGGAATGCAATATAAATATCATCAGGCTGAAAGAGCTGACATGTTAAAATTAAATAAAAGTGTGCAGCTAATGCTTAACTGATGTCATTGTTTGCAGAAGAATTCATATACTGCAGAAGGCAATAAATACATTACACAAATGATTAAACATGCCTTAGGTACAGGTGAAGAAAAAGCCGTGCAGAGATGGATGGCAGGATGGATAAATTCATACATGCACACATGCCAGAATGAGCCAAGGGCTTTCATTATTTAATACCTGTATATTACACATGGGATCAGTGGTTATTAAGTACTTTCCATTACAGAATCTAGAAACACATGCTAGCATTTTCCATTCTCAGCGTCCCTATGCAAGTCTACACTGGTTTTATTATCCTGTTGTACCTTGAGATTACATTTTCTGGCTTTTTTTTTTTAATTCTCTCAGCCAAAAATCTTAGGGTTTTCTTATAATTTGTCTATTAAAATATGTTATTTTATTCAGCATTCTCTCATAGATCCAAAGTATGACATTAGCTCAAGTGGCTGTATTCTCTCCTGTAAGCCTGAAGGTTTCATGTCTGCTGTTGATCAAAGGAAAGCTCTGATATTGCCAAATTATGACACATTTTCTTTTAATTTTGTCTGTTTCATTATAACTCAAGAAATTTCCATATTCTTGGAAAGCTTTGATAAAGGTACATTATTATTAAGGAGGCAAAGAAAAAGTAATAAATAGCAAGGCAAAACCAGACTTGTATGTGAAACATTAATTTAGTCCCTGTGTGCGCATGAAGCTATATGAAACACCTGTATACACACTTTTTGGTCCAAATGCCTCCTGCCTCATTTGCTGTATAGAACTAGGTTGTGCAATTGGCTTGGTTTTCTTTCCATGTTGTTTAGAGACAGACACTTAGTTACTTAGTGGAGACAATTCAAATCCTGCTCTCAAGAGAGAATGGTTAGCACTCGGGTTTTCAACCTTTGTTAATGCTCTTTCATGTCATATTTTGCAGAAATAATTTTAATTTTAATCAGGATCTTCAGTTACATATCTAAATAAAAGAGAAGGGTTTCCAACACAAAACAAACCTTTTCTTTTTTTGCTTTGTTTTCCATTTCTATTGGTATTGTATTTGCTTAAGGCAGTCGTAGCATAATTTTTCAGATTCCTGAGTTCAATGTATACAGAATGTCTCGCCTTCCATGAACGACTATATGCATTCACAAAGGAAGATGAAATCTTGCTTTGACATCGTATCAGAGTCTAATCTAATTTTAGTGAAGGAGGAGTACTGGAAGGCAATTCTTCAAATATGAAATATGAAAATAGTACTTTTCAGAAAGCTTTATCAAGTCAAAGACTTGGGGATTACAGAGACTATGAAAGTGCAAAGTGTTGATGCTAACTGTAGAAAAAAAATAGCTTGCCTAAAAGAAGGAGATTTAAGTGGACTTACACAGGTTTGACATAGCTCGTGAGAATGAAAGTTGCGGTTATTACTGGCTGGCTGATATTCCATAAATAAATGAAAAAGTTGCAGATCAGCTTTCAGCATTCAAGTGATCCTTCTACATGTTCTGTGTCTGTTGATAGCAAAATAATGCAGTTACTCTCCAATCACAGCATGCTGTTTTGTTTGTAGACATTAGGAGGAATTCCATGGCAAGCATATTTCCAGAGAGTTCTTTCCTCTTCTTCTGCCACATATGCTCAAGTTCTGTCATTCCTGGCTGCTTTTGGCTGCCTTGTGATGGCTATTCCTGCAGTACTGATTGGTGCAATTGGAGCATCTACAGGTAAATGATTAAAAATCAGTATTACAATAAATGTAAAATGAATAGTGCAGTAAGTGTGTGAAAATAAATCTTATGTTAGATATAGGTGACATATTGGTTAGATAGCCAGGTGGCATCATTAATCAACTCACAACTCCTTCAACAGGAGAACACACGGAAATATAATATTATAGAATATTTCTCCCAAAGGAAATTGTTCCTACCCCAGCAGAAGAAATTAAATAATTTTGTACCTTCTAGGTATCTATAGACATAATATTTCTATTCAAAGTTTGAGTTAGATTCTGGTAATTTTATTTGGTGGTAGCAGTACTAATTGTGAGTGGCTGAGGGAGCTGGGGTTGTTTAGCCTTGAGAAAAAGAGCCTGAGGGAAGACATTTTTCTCTCTACAACTACTTGAAAGCATAACAAGCAACAGGATGAGAGGTAATGGCCTCAAGTTGCAGCAGGGGAGGTTTAGAATGGATATTAAAAAAAAATGTCTTCACCAAAAGGTTTGTCAAGCTGTGGAACAGGCTGCCTAGGGAGGAGATGGATTCACCATCCCTGGAGCTATTTAAAAGATGTGTAGATGTGGCTCTTGAGGATGTGGTTTATTAGTGGGCTTGGCAGTGTTGGGCTAATGGTTCGACTCAATTATCTTAAAGGTGTTTTCCAACCTAAATGATTCTTTGATTTATCAGAAATTTCTTACCTTGACCAATATATCCTTGCCAAGGTTTTCATCATAGTGAGAGTGATCCCCATCACAGATGACAGCATAGCTAAACTGTTATTAAGAATAACAGAATATTCAAAATATTCTGTTAGAAATGTTTATATGGCCTTGAATAGCCTCCAAAAGAGTAATTAATCACATCACAAAGAAACATGGATCCCAGACTTATTTTATGGCATAAAACTACATTTATGAAAAAGTTAAAGTCTGTTTTAGAGACAAGGAGAAATGCTGAGCAGAAGTAAATCTGCCTAACAGAAACCAGTGTGACACTGCCTCTCTGAAATGCTATCGGTGTGGCCCTAGTAACAGTTTGTTCATTGAATGTGCATGAAAATGTGGTAGTATGAATAGCTCTCTGCACATGAAGTCAAGAGCTGCTGTAGCCGCTGACCACTAAGGTTACTGATAACATACTGGTGTCCACATTGCAGCTTGGAACCAGACTGACTATGGTGTCCCTGACCCCAAGAGCAAAAAAGAAGCAGATATGATTTTACCCATCGTGCTGCAGCACCTTTGCCCAGTCTATATCTCGTTCTTTGGCCTCGGTGCTGTATCTGCTGCCGTGATGTCTTCAGCTGACTCTTCAATTTTATCAGCAAGTTCTATGTTTGCTCGGAACATTTATCAGCTTTCCTTTCGGCAAAATGTGAGACAATGTTTGTGTTTTTACTTTTAGACAAAATTTTAGGTGAGACCTTAACTAGGTGTTACATAGACTGTAATCTAGAAAAATAATTTAGTTACTGACAGTATGTTGAACAAACTGAAAATCATAAAAATAATTATGGTTGTGACTGATGACAGAAGTGAAAAAGCTGGCTAGGGGAGAGCAGCTGTCAAGAGTTCTCATGGTACTGCAATTTATCCAAACAGCTAATTACTGTTGCTACAACCATAAGTTTTACTTAAATTCTCCACAAAATAAGACATTTTTCTAATCTTTCATTTATCAGGAAATCATTTGACAACAGAATGGTCTAGTGATTTGGAGTTTTTCTTAGGAAATGGAGAAGAAGAAATTCTGATGCTGACAGGTTTTTTCTAGTTGAGCCATATTGTGATTTTATGTAAAAGTTATTTCTTATAAGGCTGTTTTTTCTCTTTGACTCGTCATCATGCTTTTTGCTATGTTCAAAGAGTAATGGCTTTTTGAACGGCAGCCATAGCCCTTAGGGTTTTTTTCTCTGAGCTTGAGGTAGAGATATTAGTTAGTAATTATTACTGAATAAATCATGCAAAGTTTTCTTTTACAGTTCAGTATTTTATATTGATTGTATGTAAGTGTAGGCATACATGTATAGACATGAAAAAAACACCTAAAACTGCCCTTTTTTTGCAGGCTTCAGACAGAGAAATTGTGTGGGTCATGAGAATCACTATTCTTCTGTTCGGAGCATCAGCAACAGCAATGGCACTGCTGGCTTCATCAGTGTATGGCCTCTGGTACCTCAGCTCTGACCTTGTTTATATCATCATATTCCCCCAGCTCCTGTGTGTGTTATTTATTAAAGGAACCAACACCTACGGTGCCATTGCAGGATACCTGTTTGGCCTTGTTCTCAGAATAACTGGAGGAGAGCCATACCTCTACCTTCAGCCCTTGATCTTCTACCCTGGCTGGTATCAAGATGACAACAATCTCTACATCCAGCGATTCCCATTTAAAACACTTGCTATGCTCACCTCCTTCTTTACTAACGTTATGGTCTCCTACTTAGCCAAATACTTATTTGAAAGTGGGACTTTGCCACCAAAGCTGGACTTCCTTGATGCTGTTGTTGCCAGATACAGCAGAGAACACATGGACAAAGCAACTCTTGTAAAAAGTGACAATATTGTATTAAATGAACTTGCACCTGTGAATCCACGACACAGTCTAACTTTGAGCTCAACTTTCACAAACAAAGAAGCCTTCAATTATGTTGATTCAAGTCCAGAACTGTCCAACACTGAAGATAATTAAAAAATCTTGTAGCACAGGCAAAACAAGGAGAAGCAGGATATTCTACAAAGAATAGTAAGAAGCATTTTATCAGAAGAAAAGCAACAATTGGGAATAAAATGCTGCTGCACATTCTTTAAGTTGTTTCTAGGAGCAAGAGCATCCCATGCAAGGAACTCTTTTCTGCTATTATCTAATATGTTGGATTCGATCACAGAGTGTTTACCAAAGTATACACTCAATCCCATTCTTTCCATCCAGAACTATATACTGTACAAATAAAAAAAAATATTATAATTTAAAATATATGTAGCAGAAAATGTGCAACGGTTCTTAGCTAGGATATTGTATGAAGAAATTATAATACAGTAAGTCTGAAATATTATCACTCAGCATTTTATTGGCATTAAGTGAAAATATACTGTCACAGCTATAAATGATTTATTACTAAAGAGCTAGTTGCTTGAGCAAAGACAGATAGATAACTTCCATGGGGTTTTAGTTCAGTAATTTTTTTCCTCATAAAGAAATTTAAATAATACAATCTAGTATTTTCTAATTTGTATGAGACAGCAAAACGCACAAATAGTAATAAATTCCTTATAGGAGTACTAAACATTATATATTAATTTTAAAAAGCTAAAATTCAATCACCAGTTTAAAATTATGTTATACCTAATGGAAGACAACCTTAAGCAAATATGTTAAGATCGGTTTTCTCATTCTTTTTCTGTGGTTTTGGTTTCTGTCACCAAAATTCTTAGAGTAGTAACTGGAGTTGAAATTTAGCTTGTGAAAAATGGCTCTTACAGAAAAATTCATATAAACTAAATAAAACTTTTCAGTGTTGGGAGAAGAAGCCTTGTCTTGACTTATCATCAAAATGAACACAAGCGAAGCAGTCTGACACCAAGCAACTTCACCGATGGAATAAATACTGAAAAGTAAAGAGAATCAAGAAGGCTTGAAAAGAGATGAGAGGGTTTTCCTTGCAGAAAGTTCCCAATTTTCACTTACTAAAAAAAGCTATTCTTAAAGATATCAAGAAGTCTTTTGGCTTGGTCTTGCTGGGATTATTCTGGAAAATCTAGATTTTCCATAGAAAATAACATTTCCTCAAAAACATTTCTCAAAACAAAAGGCTTGCTGGACAACTTTCCACATCTCTAAGTGTTTGCCTCTGAAAGCAGCTTGGAGGGGAACTGAAAGGAATGCTGAACCCGCCAACATAGTGAGAGGCACACTGGTGTCTTCCACTAAGTGCTGGACTCCATCACTGATCCCTGTCCTCCTGGCCACCACAGCGAGGCTGCAGAGCAGCAGCAGTGGCCAGGGGCAGACAAGACTTTGCTCACGAATGACAGTGCTGGCCAGAAGCAGCAAAGCAGGGAGATGAGGCCTCTTCTGACTTCGCCCGGGCCAGCAGGAACACGCAATGTTGTTTCCACTTGCCCACAGCCGAGATGATTGTGTCTGTCCCCATTGGTATGTGCCTTTCTCAGTGGGAGCTCTAGTAGTTAGATTTCTCTACAATTAAGAGTTACGCTCCAATAATTCTTTTTAAATCTCTGTATGACGCAAAATGTTCAGTTGAAATCCACATATCCTCCTGTTGCTGGTCACTGGTGAAATTTCTTTTTTTAACACTCACAGCACGAAGCGCTATACTGGAGGACAGGAGATGGAAAAATAGGTTTTGCTGCTAAAGGAAGAAGCCATCAATTTGTGCATTCACTGTTGATGTAAGTTTCACAAGGGTGAATCCTTAGATATGTTTTGCTCCTTTTGTGGAGTCTTAACAGCATATATATATATATTTAATACGTCGAGAAAATTAATTTTAGAGATGTTGATTTATTTTTTTCTCGTTACACTGCATTTAAAAATAACATTGCAACTCAGTTCTGAACATGCATTGTGACCTGCAGTACTACTGTGCTTACCAATATGGAGGGAATCTAAACTAGGATCTGCACTAAAATCTCAGAAGAGCCAACAGAGCAAAGAAATGAAAAAATCCTGAGAGGTGAGTGAATAGGCCACCAGTGAAATTCAGAGTGCTGAGTATCACAAACCAAACACGAGCCCAGCAGTATTAATTCCCCCATGAACCACAGAAGAGAGATGAGGAAATAGACTGTATAGAGGAAAGAGGGGAAGAACAGAGCCACTGCTGAATTATTCTACATTTTCAGCCCAAATCCACTATCATGAATCCCTTCTTACCGGAAAATATCAAGTCACAGTTTTACTTGCTTACATAGCCAATGCCTTATGCTGCTGTCCCAAATTAAGTTAAAGGAGCCCATTTTACAGTCACCTGTAGGCCTTCCTAAAAACTTTTCTCTTACCTCAGTTTTGTCTAGGAATTGCTAGAATTTCACTATGAGATGCTGCATAGTGACCAGATGCTTTGAATACAGCAGCATTTCTATACTATTTATTTCAAACCACCCAGCTGTGGGGAAAAAAAAAAAGGAAAGAGAAGGAGTTTCAGCTGGAATAATTTAAGAAATTTTGACTGAAAAACAAAAGCCTTTTTCTTTTGCATGCCCTTGCCATAAAAATGTACATACTTTTAAAATGCTCAAAAAAAAAGTAGGTGAAAAAAAAAGTGTTAGTCCAAAAATTTCAAACCAGATGCTTTTGACATTATCAGAATATTTTACACTTTCTATCCTACAGAAATTTTTTTTAATTGATGTGATTTTGTGCAGTATTCCTGCTTAGATGGACTGCAAAAGCCAAACAAAACAGCTCCATGCAAAGTCTGTTTACAGGTTTTATTGTCTTAGCTCAGCTGTCCTACCATTAAATTTGTACAGAGCTGTTCATATAACCAAAGGCCATATCTGTGATTGATAGCTGTGGGGATAAAAAAAACCAAAACCAAAATAAAACAAAACAAAGAAAAAAAAACCCTCTCTTACTTTCACAAGAAAAATGTCAAAAGGATGTGATTCTTTAAGCAGATTTTATTTCCAAAGGAATTATGAGTCTCTCTTCCCTATTTCAATTTTTGGACAGTAGTACTGCACATTAAATTGGATTTATAATCAGTGAAGCAAACAGCCCATTTTCAGACACTGAGGTTATTGTTTCTGAGCCTACAATTTTAAGATTAAATATTCATAACACAATCATACATTTTACTTTCATATTCTTAACATTTGTGAATAACATTTGTTTGACAGGGGTTTTTTACCTCCTTTGCATGAGATGTGTTCATAAAATCAAGGCTGATAACATAGCTGACATGTCAAAAAAGTTATTTCATCTCTACTTGTCCAAATGGGATGGCATACATATTATAAACGAACCATACTTTTGTGAACCTGAACTGAATGTAAACATTAAGTGGATCAAATAAAGTCAAATTTAGTCTTTTATTTTCGTATAGTACAAGAATTTAGGATTTCAAATAGAAGTATCATAGGAAAAAACTGTTACTCATTTTTCCTTCAGCCCTTCAAGTGTATTGGTCAAGTTTCCTGTGCAGTTAGTAAGTTATTGTAAGTCTGCTATTAATCAGGGCAGTATTTGTGGATGTAGTTAAAAAAAAAGTATATTTTTGTCTGTGTCAGAAATGTTATATTAAGACTATATTCAACAAAGCAGATAGGAAATATAATATAGATAAATACGTTTTAACTTCATTTGTGTTGTATTCAGTAGTGTCCATGCATTTCAGGAAAATACTGTCTGGTTTTGGGTCTGTTTTGTCCATCTATTAAAAATAAAGACATTTATTTTACTATCACTCAGCATCACCTGACGTTCTGTCTCACAAGCACAGCCCCACAGAGATGAGGTGTGAGGTCCTGGCAAAGTGGGATCTGGTCCTCACCCCGGGGAACCAGAGTGGTCACAATGGCTACAGCCCTACCCCAAAACCTGGCTCCCATGCTTGACATAGAGCTCCCATTTCAGTCGTCTCCTCCTTGTCCTCACAGTCACAAAGAAGAGGAGAAGCCCCTGAGGTCCAGGATAACTTACAACCAGTGGGATTCTCTCCTGCAGACCCCTTGCCAAGGACCTTTTACTTGGGGGTGCCATACTGGGACAGGAACTGTGAGTTTGACAAGGAGCACAAAATATGCTACAGGAACTCCCACACCTAGGGATTGCAGCTGTGATCCACCTTCTGTGCGAGCCCACTGGAGCAAGGGTCTGATAGCTTTTCCCTTTCTAGAGGGACATGAAGTCATTCTGGGCATTGAACATAATTATTTAGAAATACAAAAATTAGTGGATTGAAAACTAAATCTGTGCTTTTGCACTCCTATTAAGAGCTTGATCATCACAGGAAAGATGCAAATGAGTGGCTTTCCAAATGCTAATGGCATTGCCAAATAAGGGCACATGCCAAATATGCACAGTATTTACCCCTGAAATGCTTTGAAGAAATACAGAAACAATGCTGTCCGCTCATGGACAGGGAAAATAAGGCACACTGCTTTGTTTTCCAGGACACTGAGGTGTTCCCTTATGGAATAAGCACAGCCTGAGGTTTTCAGAGTGTCAAATAGTGTAGACATTTCCCTGAGGCCATAACGCTCTCGTCTCTTTTTCAATTAGTAGTTTGATTCCCTCCTGCATCTTTGAAACACTGAAGCATGCTTTAAGACAAGAACCCTGATATCCTGTAATTTGTAGCTCAGAAAAAAGCAAGTCCATAATCCTACAGATTAAAAAAAAGAAGAAAAAGCATTAAGTAATGTTGCCCTGATGATTGCAGTGGAAGCATTAATGAACAGTTTTGCCACATTACACGAGAGATAAAATGTCGTGTGGAGGCCAGCTCTGGCCAAAGCCACAGCAAAACCCTGCCTAGGAAACTACTTAGGGACTTTGAGGCTTTTAACCTTTAGGAAGCATTCCCAGAAAGAGCATAATTCCCAGGGGTGAGTTTGCACTTGACTATCTGGAGCACTGACCTTCAGCAATCAAGACCAGAAGAACAGATAAAGAAAAACATCCATCTGGATTGCAGGGGACATGTTGTGTCTGAGAGAGAGATATCCTATCTACACAACTGGTGTTAATAAATAAAAGGTAAAGTAAACGAGACTGTAGTCAGATATAAGGCTGTGCTAGAGAATAAAGCAGTGGACAGCACAGGAAGTAAAAGAAAGTATTTCTGCAGATGGAAAAAATGATCAGGTTGGCTATATTCAATTGACTTAGGAAACACTGTGAGGTCAAAAGGAAACAATGAAGTTGTTTACCCACAAAAGGAAACGTGGGTAATGAGATGGAAGAACAAGAACTGGAAGCAAAATGTGGAAACCTCTCATGCAGAGGAGAGGAATGACGATAGAATGGCTCTCAAGATGGAAAAGGATTTGAAAAGACCATTTTCTGAGGTTATATAGGCCTAAAGAATTTAACACGAATGTGAAAAAACACACATTAGTGTTTTTAGTGAAAGAAACCCTACTTCAAACTGTATGATCCTGTATACATTTGGAATCTGAGAGAAACTGGGAAAGAAAGACTCTTGCAGTGCCCAAAAATTAGCAGTTTTAGTCCTGTGGGTAATAGATTTCTGCCTCAAACAGTCAAAGCACAGAAAAACAGCAGTGGTATTTCAACTTTGTACTTAGTGCATAAATACATCATTGAAAAATATCTGGTGGTAGAAAATCAATTTGCATTGGAAGCTAAGAGTGAAAAGATTATATTTATATACAAAGAGCAATGGGAGGAGATATTTAAGATGGAAATATATTAAGAGACAATATTAATTAAAAGACATATGAGTACACACTACCACAGTGTAGATTTACAATGGGAATTAGAAGCAAATTCCTTATAATATGATTGAATTTCTGAAATAACTGGGACATTGTAGACACAAGGGAGAAGTAGCATTAAAATAGTTCATGTGGACAAAAGAGGAAAGATGGTCAGGTGCTGCATGTCACAGACCTACATCTCATGTTATCCCTGGTCCTAATGTGCATCATTCTAGGAGTCTAAGCACACTCAAAGTAAGTTTGAATGGCATCCTTCAATGTATAATGGCACTTAGCCACTTGTTAATTCTTCCAAGTAAGAGTTTTCTGCGGTTAAAATTCACTTACTTATTTAAAAATGGAAAAGGTCATTTTTTTGCTAAGCTAGTGAATTCCACTGCAAGAAAAAGGAATTGAATGTATCCTACTAATTTGCTAATGGAATATAATTATTATCTGTATTAAAAACAGAGATTAGAATGCTGAATTTCACTTTGTGTTATTCAGCAGTTCACATCCATCAAAACATTGGACACAATTTTCAAAAATACTTAAAAGGAAAGATGCTCCCAAAACTTATGTGTCATTGAGGGCATGTCATTCAAGGCATGGGACAGCTCCAGTTACGTGGCTTCTTGTGGTTTCAGCATGATTAGATAAAACACAGATTATTTTTGATCAATGCTATTTTGACAACAGAGATCCCGCCTTCATGTTATGCCACTAACCACTGCAGAGCCATGATTGTGTAAGGCTTGTCCTCCTGTGAGGATGGGCAGGAGCATGGCCATGGTGAGAGGAATGAAGAGGTGCCTGCTGGTCTGTCTCTCCATCCTTTGGTAATTGCATTGTTCTGGTCCGTGATCAAGCACAGTGAGTAAATTTGTCCTCAGCACCACATGAGTTGTCTGGGTATGAAGTTGCATAGAGCCTACCTAACAGTCAGTCAAAAACAGGAGAGAGCCATCTTTAAAAAACACATCATCCCACAGAATCACTCACAAAAGATAGCATCAATGAAATTCTGCTGGGTTCAATTGCATGTTATGCTGAGCAGTTCCACTCTGCTTGAGTCATGCCCAGCATAACATGCAATTGCTCCTTTAACAATGTTAAGGTTTCCTTCTTTTACTTTCCTACATACCAACATCTTTGAAATCTAGAGTATCTTAATTTGTCCTCCACAGTGTGTACTTCCCACTCCAATAATGATCAACAGCTACTTTAGCCAACACATGCAGTGCAAGCCTAGTTTCTCAGCATGTAAGAAGAATGGAAGTAGTTAGCAATAAAAAAAAGATTTCTAGCCTCTACAGATTTTATTTGTACCCACAAGGATGAGGTGGAAGAAATATGACAGCAAAGTTAACCGAACAACAGACATAATGCAGTTTCTCAGGGCTTGTGTATCAGAGAGCTATGTAAAGTTTATTATTCTGAGTGACTGCTAGAAAATATCATGATCCAACAAAGCAATGAATATTAACTTCTGCTTCATTCTTGTTTCCTACCCAAGGAAAAGTAATATTAGAAGACATGATGTTCTTTTACATCAATTATCTGTTCTGCTGGATATTATTAAATGTATATTTAAATTATTATACACTCAAAATCATATACTAATTGTAGATTAGTGATAAACTTCAATAACTAAATGTAAGACAGTCATCCTAAAAAAGACAACTCTATTCCTTAAGGAAAATATTACTTTAATGTAGGCTATTAAAATCAATTATTTCATCTGTAAAAAACTATACAGAAAACCAGGCTCTGGTTTATGAAAACAGAAAAGAGAAATAACTATGGTTCCTAGTTAAGTTGAGAGATTGTTTTACTCAAAATAATGCCAAGACAACTGACAATGAAAATGCAAATGTCTGGAAAGTCATCTTAGACAGCCTCGGAATTGTAGCCATTGGACAGTAATGACACCTTCCTGGTATCGCCCATGGGAATATGCTGTTGAGCAGGATCAGCTGTGTGGAGGCAGAAGGTGTAGAAACACCTATCGCAGGAGACAAGGAAAGGAAGATTTGGACTCAATGAGTTAAAACTCTAATTATCCAGCAATCACTTAGTGGCTGCCAATGAAGACTGATTGGTATTTTACTGTGTAAGTTAGTAGGATATTTGCATAGTGTCTGATATTTGTGTATGCACTCATTACAGCAGCTATGCACGTAAGGTGTCCCTGTTGAGAAGCAAGCACAGTTACCAAATTTTAGGACTAAAAATCAAATTTATATTTTCCATCAGTTTAAAATCCAGTTTTCTACTTCTGGTGAAATGTTCTCAAGGAATTCACTTAATCAAAACAGGTTATAATACAATGGAAATGTCATTTTAGCAGCATAACATAATATTTTAATAAGAAAACAGACAAGTTATATTTTCATAAGGAGCTCATTTCCCTTCCTAAAAAAGGAAAGATGAAGCCTTCATTCCTGAACAGGACCTCTCATAGGACTTCAATGCTAACATTTTAAGGGGATCTCATTTTAAAGAGTTGAATGTTTGCTCCTTGAATACTAAATCAGCTTAAACTACTTCAAAGCAGAAAAACAAACTTAAGAAAACCTGCATTGTACAAACAGTTCAGTCCCATGCCTGATGAACTGACTACAATATATGTTTACCTTATCTTGCATGAATGCTTGCATCAAAATTTGGGATATTTGACACTGCCTTTTTAAAATTAGTTTTCATTCACAAGCAGTTTCTCTTCGGATTTATTATGAGAAAAATACACGCACCAAAGCAAGGCAAAACCAGAAATGAATTGTCTTGTAGCCCATATATTCAGAAAAAAAGGCTTTTTCTGAGGGATTTCTTGTGTCATTCCCTTTTACTTAACCTAGTAAAGCATTTACAGCTGCACTGCTCATCCATTTCCCTCTCAACATCTCCTGTAGATTTATGTCTCTTTCCAACAACCTAAGGAATACTGCGAAGATTTTTAATGAGTCTAGAGAAACTGTCACCAAAAAGATTTATTTAACAACACGTTTCTAATTTAAAAATGGGGACATAAAAATGTAGAGGTCTCACAGCAATTACACTATCTACAGTCATGAGAAGAAATGTCAGAGAAAATAGGCATTTGGCAATATGACACTGAATAGGAATACCAGGACAATGCAGAGCATTTCCATTATTCAGTTTAATAATGAAGGCTAATGGTCCTGTCTCTGCTGTCACTGTATGCCAGAGTAATCCTGGAAACAAACAGTGGGGATGCAACTGAAGATTTACAAACTATAATTGAATATTCAAGAGTAAAAGTCACATTTGTAACAGATTCTTGTTAATCACACAATGAGCCCTTGTGACAGGTGTTATCAGTTTGGAAATTCTTGTTTACAAACCCACTTGAAATGCATGGTCTGGGATCGTTTCCAGTCACACAGAACACTGTAGGGTAACAAAGGCCTGTACCAAGACCAAACAAAAAATATGCTGCTTTATTAAACAATTTATGTATGGAGACAAAGCAAGTTGAGAATAATGATAGCTACTAATACCAAGCTAAATTTGCTTCTAAATCAAAACACTTCCAACAAATTAGGATGGGAATGGATAGACTAGATATGTTTGTCCTGCACCACATTGCATCTATGCTGTAGCCAGCAGTGGCTGTGTACAAACATTTCTAGATAAATAGCAGAGTTTTTGTATTTGACAATCATTAAGGCACCAAGAAACTGCTTTTTGGAATGCAGGTCCATGACATCATACATATGCAGCTAGAGCTGAGAGTCTGTGACAAGGAGGACAAGAATAGGACTCACATAGATGGTATAATTTGGATTTCACCAGAACATGCATTAGAGGAGACTGAAGCAGGCCTTGGAAGCACATGACCTCTTCAAAATCTTCATACTGCTTCTGTCCCATCTTTTCTTCCCAATCTGTCACTAAGGGCATGAGATAACAAAAAGGTTTGGATCTATTTGATGGATTTCTTTTTTCTACTGTAACAAAGGTGTGACCCAGACTATTCTTCTGGGTTTGTCTAATTTCTCCTTATATAATTTCTCCTTATGAATTTATGTTGGTTTTTACAATTATTGCAAAGCTTAAATGGCTGCAGTTTTACCGCACTGAAGAAAAACACAAATATATGGGGAGACAGTCCATGTTCTGGAAAGCTACCAGGGATTAAATGGCAGGACAAGGGCAAACATTCATACAAACTTTCTAGGCATGCAACTCCTGAGGCCCAGCTTATAGTTTTGCTATTAAAAATAAAAGAATAAATGCCAAATTAGGCTACATGCCTCTTAAGTGTCCTGTCTTATAACCTAACATGAGTAAGGGGATCAGGAAGGGAATGTCATTGTCTTTTGTACCAGGGAACTGGAAGGGTGGCAGATCCATCCAAAATGTTTTCTTGGGTGTCTCAGAACATCTTGGGCACTTTTACAAAATGGGTGTTTGATGCTACTGTTCTAGTTCAGGACAGCTGGGCAAGCAGCAGAACAGAGCTGGTGAAGATAGGGTGTCCTCCTATCTCTCACATGTTGCCTCATCAGAAGTCACTGCACCTCTTTGCTTTTGCTTTTCCTCAACTTGTTTATTTTGTTTTGCTTTAAGGTCTCTAAGGCAGCATCTCTTCCTATGTGTCTGCAATGTGCCCAAGAAGGCTTAAAGTTGTCTAGAATACCTATATGCTTTTATAATACAAATAATGATAGAAGTAATAAATACATCCCTAACCTTCTGCTCTGACAGCCATTTCCCCAGTACAATACTATTAGCAAAATTAATTCAAAAGCTGGCTGTTCTTTGACTCTCATTTGTTCTGAGTCATGTCTGGCAGGTTTTCTATGACCTTGTGCATGCAATATGGTGTTAATAATTTGATGGCAGAACTATTTCCTGTAGTTGATGATTTAGAAAATTGTCATGTTGCTGTGCAAAGACACCCTCTTCCAGTCAAACACTGTATTTGGCACAGTATTTACTGCTAAATTAGCAATTGGTAATTGGTTACGATACTATTATTGTTTAAAGACGCATTTCATTTCATTTCACGTCAGCTGCCTACCCATTTCCAACATTACTGTAGTTGATAGGAAAATTAGAAACACCTTAGAGGCTTATAAATTCAGTGTTCTGTCTCAATGCCTGAAATGAACCCCTCTTAATGAAATATGAATCCTGCAGGATTAAGACGTAATGAACTTTGTAGTTGCTCATTTCTCCAGCCTGTTTTTAAGGTCTGCACTACGGCTTCTATAATTAATTTGTGCTTTTATAATCTAAGGCTCAAAGTTTTACTTTGTACACCTGATCTAGATATTTGAGTTCCATTGCTGGCACTTTCAGAATAAACAACTGTCTGCTCGTTCAAATGCTGAAATATCTCTTTGAAGCCAATTATTAAAGAAATCCTTGAGTAATAGCACATGCCCTAGACAGCCTGTCAAACATATACAGCCAATATGATATATTTATACTAATCCTGTGTTAGAAAACAACTACTCCTTAGATTTCATAGCACATAACTTTAATGGCAAATTAATTTTTCATCTCTATGTAGGTAATTTCCGAAGGCCTTTAAACTATAAGCTCTTTAAGACAGGGTTTATGTATATACTTGTCTCCTGCTCCTGGCCAAATATTTTTAAAGAACCCCAAACCCCTAACACAATACCATTTTTTGCATGGTTGACAGATTAGTTATGCAACTAGCTAAGATTTACTGTCTCCTCTTGGTAGACTTTGCTTGAGTTTTGCAGATGGATGGCAATATGATATCTAAAACACTGAAGTAATCTTAAGAAAAGTACAGAGAGACTGGTAAATTAACTGCATATATACAGTTTACAAGTACATATATAGGGAAAGGATTTAATTAGAACAACTAGACCTTATATATATATTGTCATATTTAAGAAGCATGGAATCTTTGAAATACATAAACTTCTAATAACAAAGCAAAAATATTTCATTCACAGTCCTTTCATGCCATAGTTCCATTTCTTGTAGATTTTTTAAATTATCTAAAGAGCAGTGTAAGTGTATGTGAAACATCAGAGGGACCTTCACAACAACTGTCAGGAATTCCATAGTAAATGTGCTGTGTTGAAATATGTTAAACATATACATATATAATTATGTTACATATATAAATATGTATAATAATATTGAAACTGTTAAAACTATTAAAACTGAAATATACACAGAATTTAAAAAAATTTATTTCATCTTTGCAGTATCCTCTTCCTCCAAAATGATATGGATCATATGCAGATATTATTTTTAAAGCAAAAGCTCTTAATTTAAAAGCTTAGAGCAAAAAGAGTAATTGTCTTCACTCTCCAAGGCCCAGCTGAAGAAGAAATACTTAGCAAGTCAATCATTTTGTGCAGAGACCAAAGTAAAATCAAGAAGCAGAGTGAAGTGTAAATCACCACCATCAATTCTGATCTTGTTGCAGTCAAAGCCCCCAATGCAAGGCCATTACTGGGGGAAATGAAAAACCTTAGATGCTGAAGGTCTTGCTTCCAATAAATAAAATTCCCAGATGCATATTGCTCCCTTTCCACTTTTACATGTAATGACTGGCATATTAGATGGCTGCCACCAGCAGTCCATGAAGGATTTTGCGAGACAGTTTAGTTTCTGTGGTGCTTTTGTCTGACCATACTAATATTAACCAGCTCTGCCAAACTCTAGTGTGGGAAATGTAAAAGATGAGAAGGTTTTCAGATGGAGTGAGAAAAACAGGTTTCAGAAATAAAGTAAATGGATTTAGGTTCAGTTGTGACTGTAGAAGCTTGAAGATAGAGGGAGATAAAATTATATAGTAAGCAAGGACATTAAACAATGGTTGGAGTTTTTAGACTTGGTTCAGATAGGTATTGAGGTTACAGAAAATATGTTTATAAGACAGTTAAGTTTTAAGTTTAATAATGGAATATTGTGCATTTTTATTATAAGGCATACAAGCGAGCATTGTTTGTAGTATGTTTTTTACTGATTAGTTAAAGTAGTTGTCTATAAATTTTAGAGGTATGTTATTGGTTAAAAAACTTCTAAGAATGTCCTGTAACGAAGAGATCCTTAGTTGCCTGTGGCAGGCATGAGCCATGTACCACCTTGTGTCTCATCTCTGTAAATGAGACTGATGCCTGAATACAATAATTAAAAGGCTCCTGGAATGTCTGCCTGGGTCCTCGTCCCGTTTACTTTCTATGCCGACACCCTAGCATCTCAGGCAGGTAAAGTTAAGCCTATTTTTGCAAAAACATTTCAAAATCATTCTGAGCAAAACGGTGGCCATTGAAATGACCACTGAAGTAAGGAGGGGTGTCAGCAGAAAGGCTACCTGTGACTTGCAGTGGAAAACTTTGGCCTGCTTAAGATGTTGGTTGAGAGAGTCCCTACCTTGAAGAAGCAACAGACAACTCAGGAGGATTGCAAGGATGTCATGAAGTTATGCAGGGAGAAAACTAGGACAAAAGCCCAATTAGAATTTAGTCTGGCTACTGCCAGAAAAGACAAAAAAATGTGTCTATAAATACATCAAAAAGAAAGGAAGGAGAATCTTCTTCCATTACTGGAACCATAGTGACAAAGGATGGAGAAAAGGATGCTTGTCCAGGTATCCAGCACCTTGTTCTGAAAAAAAGTTATGTGGATTAGAATGAAGCATCCATAATCCAAGAGGAAATGGTCAGAGACCTGATACACCACTTAGACACACACACAGGCCTATGGGGCCAGATGTGAGCCACACATGGATGCTTAGGCAGCTGGTGGAAATGCTCACTGCGACACTTTCCCTCATTTATCAGCAGTCCTGGCTAACCAGGGAGATCCCAGGTGTTTGGAAGTTGGCAAATATGTTGTCCATCTACAAGAAGGGCTGGAAGGAGGAGCTGGGTAAGTAGAGGCCTGTCAGCCTGACCTCCCTGCTGGGGAAGGTCATGGAGCAGATCATCCTGAGTGCTGTCATGCAGCACATACAGGACAGCCAGAGGATCAGGATTAGCACAAACATGGGTTGCTCAAAGGCAGGTCCTGCTTGGCCAAGCTGATCTCCTCCTATATTAAAGGTACCTGCTTAGTGATGCAGAGCTACAGGCTGGGGGGAGAGTGGCTGGAAAGATGCTTGCTGGAAAAGGACCTGGGGGTGCTGGTCAACAGCCAATGGCCATTGTGTGCCCAGGTGGCCAAGAAGGTCGATGGCATCCTGGCCTGTATCATCAATAGTGGGGCCAGCAGGACTAGGACAGTGATTGTCCTCCTGTACTCAGCACTGGTGAGGCCACATCTGAATTCTATGTTCAGTTCTGGGTCCCTCTCTGCAAGAAGGAAATTGAGGTGCTGGAGAGTGTCCAGGGAAGGACAGCAAAGCTGGAGAAGAGTCTGGAGTACAAATTTTATGTGGAGCAGATATGGGAGCTGGGGTTGTTTAGCCTGGAGAAAAGGAGGCTCAGGAAGAGACTTTAACACTCTCTAAAAGGAGGCTGCAGTCAGGTGGGAGTCACTTTCAAAAGTGACACATGACAGGATGAGAGGAAATGGTTTCCAATTGCACCAGGGGAGGTTTAGATTGGACACTGGGAAAAACCCCTTCACTGAAAGGGTGGCTAAGCATTGGAACAGGCTGACCAGGGAAGTGGTGAAGGATACCATCCCTGAAGGTACTTAAAAGACACGTAGCTGCGTCACTTGGAGACGTGGTTTAATACTGGACTTCATAGTGCCATGTTAACAGTTGGACTCTACAACCTTATGGGTCTTTCGGAACCTAATGATTCTATGACTCTGTGAAATAGATCAGAAGGAACTTAAAACAATACAGCAATCTGATATTTAATGAAGATGGGACTGTATGTTTGAATAAAGCATTGAAGAAAGGTGAAGCTATGTTACAGCTCTGGAGCTGCCCTGCACTGAATACGTGAAGAGAATAAACGCTTTCAAGGTTATGGGTTGTCTTGGCACAGGTGTCATATTGCTCTGTACTTTTTTTGGTCCTAGACTACAAAAGTACTATGATGTCAGTATTTATGTAGGACAGCAAAACCCATATAAAATGACATCACATTTATACAGCTAAGTAGTAATAAATCAGAAGAGAAAAAAACAGCGTTGTCATAGTCACTTCAGCTTTTACCATTCTAAAGCTGCCAGTCTATTTTAAAGGCTTTTTTTGTTTGTTTGTTTTAACAAAAGCAAAATCACTTAATGTGGCTAAAATTTTGGCATTTGGCTAGGCTGGCTGATCCAAGGCACACTCAGCTATGACAGCTTCTCAGCAAACATCACAAATGTCTCGTCAGCTGAAGCTGGAAGGATATTTAATATCTGGGATTTTTAGAGCACTAACAAGACCCTGAGACAATGCACAGATATCAGTATACAGCAATGTAGAGATCCATCCTTTACATACTCTGATATTTAGATAGCTTGCACAGAGTTTAATCACAATCTGAAAAATGGCTTCTGAGTGAGTCGAAATTTAAACACGGAACAACATGAACAGTAAAGCTCTGTTAAAAGACTTATTTGTAATGGAGAATGGAACAGAATGATTCATCAGCTCACCACAGAGCGAGCTGCAAAAGTAAGCTGTTGGGATGCTCAGTGAGGGAGACACTCTGAAACACAACTGCAGAACTACAAAATATGGTATGGAGGATGTGTGGTTATCAGAAATTCAGCGATTAGATTAGGTCAACCTGTTGCATTAAAAAAAAAAAAAAAGTTATTATTTTTAGCATGCATTTACTGCAGCTTAGTTTTCCCCATCAGTGAATGCCACCAGAGGTAGCTTCCTACAGTGCTGTAGGGACCAAAGACAAGCTACCTAAAACTTTGACAGGCCATTTTAACATTAGTTAGATGCTTCACTCACATTCAGGATAGTTGCACTCTCACAACCTTCTTTAATACAGGTACCTGCATGTGTGTCTTCTGGAGCTCTAAAAGCCTGGATATATTGCTCACTTTTAACAGCTGCTCTGTTCCAAGTCTGAGGCAGAATGCTTTCAAATCCTTTTTTTTTTGTGCTTTTAAATCCCTTAACATAAAAAAGGCCTGGGTACATACTCTACTATTAATAATGGGAAGATGGAATGCTTCTTGTATAAAGTTGTCTTTTTCTTATTTTTAAGTTAGCTTTCTGCCTGTGTTTCTTACAAAAAATGTGTATTCTCTGGATGAAAACATCATCTGATACAGGAGACTGCCCTAATTAGGCAGTTTAACTATTAGAATGCAATATCATGACACAATATACTTGTCATTTATAAGCCTTGTGCACCAGTTTAAAATGATGGTGGACTTGTGTCCAGATCTTCTACTGCAGCCAAAAGTTATTTTGATTTTCTCCTAAAAAGCATCTTGCCAAATACTTGTATTGCTGGCATTTTCCAAGGTGGTTTCTGATTTTGGTTATTTTATTCTCATTAGTCCAATATTCTAAGCCATTCTCCATCCCTCCTTTCAACTGCTCCTCATGGGGGATCTGCACTTGCAAACACTGGCCTTGAGATGCCCCTGGCTTGCAAGAAAATTTCACAAGTGGACAACTGAAAATCCAAGTATGTTAAAGAAAATAAACTGTCATGCAATCAAAAGTTGTTATATCGTTAAAAGTTCTGGAACTATTTGTTTGGTTTCCAAAACTAATTGGATAACCTACATTAATCATCCTTGGGAAGATACTTGTGTTATAATTCCAAGGTATCAATACTATGCCGATAGCTGAGTGACGACATTGCAATAAATTTTTTGCAGTTACAGACTTTAAATACAGAATGGCAAACAGACAAATGTCCCTGAGGGGCTTTCAAGAAGCAGAAATCTTAATGAGCTCATCACTTACAAAAACTGAATACCTGCCTGGGGACAGACAATGCGAATGGTAGAAGAATCATGTGGTTATGTTTCTCTTCAAGCTTAGCATCCAACTAAGCTCATCTTGTGTCTGCTCTTGCACAATGCAACGTGCACTGAAGCAAGACTGAGCTATATGGGTTATATTAACCCAAGGTGAGATTTTGTTTTCTAGTCATTCTTGTAAAGGATGAGAATGAATTCACCTCAAACAAAACAGGTTTTCTTCTTCTTTTGCCATTGTTTACCCTATTTAGTCTTTAACTGCAAATACGGCTTTTAGAAATCTTAAGTGCTCCTACAGGAGCTAAGCAAGTGGGTAGTGTTTGGTTTGTAACATTTAACCACGCCTGGTCAGAAATACAACGTCCACTAAAACACTGACTTTTATCCCTTCTCAAAACGTATAAATGCAGACTACTGTCATTTTGGAGTTTGATTCTTCATCGAAATTAGATTATTCCTTTTTTAGTGGCTTCTGGAAAGTATTTATAAACCCTTACACATATATAACTAAAAATATGCATGTGTGCCTCTCTGTTAAACAACTTACTAAATGTCTGTGACAAAAACGGTTTTAATCTGGAATATTTCAGGTATTCTCCAGTACCCCTTACAAATACATTTGTCCTCACAAATGGNTATGAGAGAAGGAATCTTTTTTTCCTAGTAAATAGACTCAGGAAAGGGAAGGCTGTCTCCTACAGAAAGCAGGTGATGGTTTTATGACTTCAATGCAAAATCCCAGCCGTGTTCAGCCTCTAAGCTAGGCTAAAAAAAAGGGGATTGCCCAAGCTGCTATGCATTAAGGAAAGAAATGTGACCGCACAGAATAGGTCTCAGAGAAACCTCTTCTGGATAGCAGCATGGTAAAATTGCAGTCTAAGTGTATACCTGGCTCTTTTCCTTCTCCAGAATCACTTACCTGTGAGCTAACAGCAAAACCAGGACAGACCCTCAGCTCAGGATTCAGAAACCAAAATCCTTTTCATTTTCATGCTACACATTCTCCTGCTGTCCACTGGCCTCTCATCACAGTAAAGCCCTAGTTAGGCATCTCGTCACTGCTCAGCCTCCTTGTGTGATACCTACCCTCCCTGGGGGCTGACATCAACCATAAAAACAGGTACCTCATCTCCTAGTTAAATCACCATACAGTCAGGATCCTACAAACACTTCAGGAGCTAACAGATGGCTGCTGGCTCCCCAGATTCATGCTGGGTGCTGCAGGAGCACTCTAAACATGGCTACGCTAGAGCTCATAACTATGGTCAAGTGTCCCACAGAGACATAAACATTCTGGAGTTTTCACAACATGGCTGTAAGATTGTATGGTATAGTTTTAAATTGGACTGTCTAAAAAATAACCACATAAGCTGATCAAAAAAGAGAGAACAGTAAAAGATGCATGGGACAGAGCAATCTACCAAATGGGCACATGAACACCACTCTAGGCGCAAATATGCATTTCAGAGAAAAAAAAAACCGAAACAAGATAATAAAAGAATTGTTTTATATTAGTGCTGTGGTCTGTTTCTCCAGCTGCTTTCTTTGTGACTCCTTGGATTTACAGCAATGTTGCATGTAGCCTTTTTTATTTTTTTACCACCCATTTTTCCTATTGTCTTAGCCTTCAAACTCCTTTTATAATTTCAATTATGTGCTGCAGCTGGAGACCTGAGCTATCAGTGACTAACAGCCATGAGAGCTGATTTCACATAAACTAGGCCGAAGTCCAGCATGCGACTCAGCAGCAGACATTCTGCTAGAGTTCATGACCTGCAGGAGCTCACTGCGGCTCCACTACCTGTACCTACAGCACTCCAGGTATCACAGGGTTGAAGGCTGTGCCCCAGGACAGGACAAATCGGCTGAAGCTTGTCTCCCTTCATCCTACTTAGAGCTAAATGGAATAAACCAGCAGAGCTGGAGTAAATGAGCCATGGCAAAACTGATCTTAACCTCCACCCCCCTGATTTGGCAGCCAGGCACTAGGGCAGGAGACAAGATAATTCCAGCCAGCTTCAGCAGGCTCTGTAATGCAATTTGACAAATCAAATAGATAGCTTTTATTAACATAACTAAATGAATTATTGCAAATGGGAGATGTGGACATTGATCTGTCTTCATATATGCATTCTGCTCTGGGGGAGGGGAGATTGCCTTTAAATTCAAGCTGCTGCTGCCTGAGGTAGGAAATCACTGTAATGAATCTGTTCTGCAGTTTCCGTATCCCCAAACTGCCCATTTAACACCAATACCAATAAAGATAAAAGAGAAATACAGAGGAGTACTATGCATGCAGAGCTATCAGCGTTCATACTTGGACATACAAGTGACTATTCAGGGCCAGATTTTCCTAAATATGAATGTCTGCTTTGATTTTCTGGTGATGGAATGGGACTAACAAGGCTTGTTGCAGAGTAGGATACCAATGAAAGACAAGGATACCCAGACTACATTCCTTAATAATAACTCTTCCTACAAAAACTGCTTAAATAATGCATTTCACAGCACATATGGTGCAAATACACAGATAACTTCCTCAATGAAATCATCCAAGTCCAGATCTCTCAAACCAGGCAAATAAATTCAGAACCTAAAGAAACATTAATATTTCTGACCTATTATCAGGGCTGCGATGCAAGAACATTCATGGGAAAAACCTGGATATTTGATTTGAGACAGTTGATTTGAACTTTCTCATGTCTTCACATTCTCAAAAGTTAGCTCTGAGAAAGCTAGAGGGTGATTTGTGTTCTTCCTCTCCTTTCTCATCTGTACCCAGAGCAATCCCACTGTGCAGATGCCAAGCATACCTATGCTGCCTGAAGCATAGCATGGAAGACCTCCCAGTACTGAAAAAAAATCAAAATCGTATAAGCAGAGCCAAGACTGATTTAGCATGCAGTTGCAGAAGTCTTCTTGGAACCATTTAATGTGATGAACTTCTGGGAAAAAAGATTAAGCAATTCTTGTCTTCATACAGATATCACTTTCAAGACAGCAACATCTTTTGTTGAGCTACTGAGCTGAACATGTCAGATTCTGAAAAGTGGTTCAACTAGAATGGTTCAGCTTCTACATACTGCAAACTGGGGATGTATTTCCTTTTATCACCATCCAGTAAAACATTCTCCCTTGGCAAAAATATTTGAGTTTGGGGTTCTTGGAGGCTTTTTTATTCTTACCAAAACAGAGAGGTTTGGTTTGGTTTGGTTCCGTTTGGTTTTATGTAGTTAATTTGGCTAACAGTGAGTAGCTGATTTAAAGTACTTGTGGAAATTTTATTACTATTTATTAAAGGTTTTTTTGAAAACCATCCTCCTATCATCATAGTGAAAGAGTGGTAATGCTGATTATATTGATTTCAGGTAATTTTAGTAGGTAGTTGTGCAAAAGGCATAAGTAGCAGGTAAGTCTCTGAGAGGAAAGCATTCGTTTCCCTCTCTCTTTTTCTGCCTTTCACTGGAATGGTATTACAAGCATTAAAATACAGACTTTTCGGGATTATAGTGGGAGAGAAATCACAGCTCTCAAAGTGGGTCTGTGAAACAAACCTGAGGGCTGTCCTGCAGGGAAAGTAGTTTTGCATTTCTGATACAGGGATAACAGTTCTGGCACCTAGGCAAAGGTACACTCTTCCAATTTTGAGAAATATGTGAGCATTACTTTGCAATTGCAGCTGTTTTTTCCAGAATGAGTTCTTGATATCTGTTTACTGATCCAATATACCGTGATATAATACACCAGAGACTTCACAGGATTACTTCTGACTTCATCTCTGTTTTATGTTCTATAAAGATGCCTGTTCTTTCAACAACCAGTGCTTACAGACCTTCCTAAAATATTGCTGGGCAAATTGCACAGCCTCCCAAATTTAATTACTGTTCAAATCAGCATATCTCAAATCAGTTTCTAAAAGAGACCTGGGGCAAACACTAAAGCAGATGAATGGCAGTGCTGCTTACTGCAGTAAGTCATCAGTGTGTACAGCTCAAATGATCCCAGCTCAGGCTGATGCTACAGTATAAATTCACTATTTCTAGGAAGGGTATGAAGGAAAAATAAGAAAAAGAATGTGATACTCAAGCATTATTACTGTTTGTTGTGGAAATAGGAATAAAACTATGGGCCCATTCCCTTCCATCATGCTTTCCTTTTGGACAGCTGCCATTTTAGGCACAGAGGCTCTTGGGGTATCTTCATGTCCCAGAAAAATGCTGAGCAGCCATTGAGCAAGATCACAGGAAGAGGGGTCCCAGCAGCACTCATTCTAAAACATAAGAGATAGAATTTGCTAGAGCTGGCTTTGACTAAGAAATCCAAGAGAACACTAACAGTATATAGATCTTTTGTATTCCCAAGTGCTGAAAGATCAAGCAAGCAGTGAGGCTTTGTCTGAATTGGTGACTGCACCTGAGTAAAGAGAATTAGGTGTTGTCTGCTTTGACCTTGTCTAATACAAGAGCATGAAATAATGAAAGCACAGGTAAACAGGGTCTGCAAGACTTTAGATGCCTCTCTGATCTGTGGTGACAGAAGATTATCTCCTAGAACATTTACAGTGTTTTATGGCAGTGAATAATTTGTTTTTCCTTGTGTTACTGAGTTTAATAAAAGAGTTCTAATCTTATGCTGCATGATGTGGACAGATATTTTTTCCCCTCACAGCGAAAACATTAATTCAGCAATAAATTGCATGGAAGACATAGTTTTGATGACCTGTTTTCTTGGAAAAATGCATAAAGTAACACCCAATGCCAGTCAGACTGAAAGAGTGAAAGGAATTGCTCTGGCTTTATTAACGATCTTTATTGCTCAAAGCATGAGAAACTGGGAGAGAACAGAAGCAATAATCTTTATTTTCACTGGTTTACAGGTTCCCTTAGGATGGAAGTATGCATATGTATTTTTGGTGAAAATCTGGGACTGGGCTCACTGCTGTGCCTAGGGAGGCAGCATCTGGATTGCTTTATTCCACAGCCTTCTCTCCTCTTGCTCACTTTCTCCCTCTGTAAACAGCACTTACCATAAAAGTTTGCAACTTGCATTTGTCTTTTTATCTTATTTTTTACTATGTATCACTAATAGTTTAATAAGGCATTAAAGCATATTACTCTTAATATTTAAGCCTCTGGTCCTGTCTTACCTGATGGGCTTGAGAACTCTTCAAAGTATCAGTACTCTGCTGCCCATGTCCTCATTGACTCCTGAATATCTATAAAAGCAAGACTCAGGCACACAGCCTTCCTGCCCTCCACTGTGCATGGTTTCCACAGAGAGAAAAGCAAACTGCTCAGGATAGACAAGTGCCATGACATACCCTTGTCCTCATAGTCCCACTCCAGATGGCTGAGGATCCCATACTCTGGGATGTACTTCAGCACATAGCCACCACTCAGCTGTGGTGAGAAAAACGATCTGTTCATTGGCTTTAATGCAAACAGCACATCCTTAAACAATCTATCCTTTGAAGTGTGGAGGATTTGTTTTCCTTAAAAACCTGTAGCCATATTACATCCACCCAAAGCTTTTGGAGGTTCAGCTGTTGATGTGTCTGTCCTTCCATTTGCTTTGAATCATTTCTTCTTACCCAACTGAAAGTGCCAAGTATGGCCAGTACCTCTCTGACTCTCAGATCTTAGCAAAACCACTCTCATCAAACTAAAGCATAAAGGAACACTGCACTTGTTTGGCTTTTCCCCCTGCCAGCTGTGGCTCCTTGACCATTGTAACCACAAGTTTCACTACATACCAGAACTACCTTGTAGCTTTCCAACCAGTCAAGCAGTGTGGTGAGCAGCAAAGCATTGGTGTATTTCTGTCCAAACTAGTCGAGTCCAGCTGAAACCCAAGGTTACCAGTACAAAATCTGTTTTCTACCACAAAAATAAAAAAAAGGCCTAATACATTCTAATATGTGTTCAGTAATTGGTTTAAGCATTTGTCTGCGTGTTTCACACAGAAATATAATAAAACTCACACATCTGCTGGGCAAATATCCTTCTAGATATCTGGAAGTCTGCCCACTTACAAGTATTTTCATGGAAATTTGCAGATGTGATTTGGGCCTAGCGATTCTGAGGGGCTCTGGTTTCTGTTAGGCACATCAAACCTGACAGGGACAGTATTTACCACATTGCAGAACCTGTCAGCAGAAGATGACAGTGTCTCTAGGAGCTGTCATGTAGAATTTTTGCAATTAAATAGGCCAAAGTCTATTTAGACGTATAAAGGGCTCTTCAAAGAACACAAGTCTCTTGTCCCCATTGCGTGTCCCATGGAAGAGAAAGCACCTGAGGGGGAAGAGAGTGGTCTGAGGCTTGGGTCTGTGTGGCACGGAGTACCAGAGAGACTCTGTACAGATGAAGAGAGCAGCTTAGAAAAGCTCTTAATTTCCACTATGAAGCATAAAAAAACCAACCTAGAGGCTGTTTCAATGTGAAAGAAATCAGCATAGCTTCTGTACTGTTAGAATCTAACTGCTGCCCTTGGAGACTTAGGGTCAGTATGAGATCACATTGAAGCAGAGCCAGCAGAGAGGAGCATCCCTAGATAACCATGAAAATTATGGATGCTGCACTGACCACCTTTTTCCAAAGAACAGTAGCGTCACTACAGCAGGCACTTGTTTTTCCTCAGCTCTCAAAGAGCAACGCAATCAGCTCCAAGGAAAGCAGTCACCCCTTGGTGCAGCTCCACTAGGTGAAAAACCTGGGAAAAATCAGCAACAGAAATGTTGCTCTTCTTTTTACTTACATTTCTATGCCTAGATTTATGTTTGTCAGATAGTCACAAGCTAAGAGTGACTTAAAATGCTTTAGCGTTTGTACCAAATAAATAAACAGAATTATACTCTTGGGCAAAATTTTTCCACTCATCTACCTTCCAAACTGTTGGCATTACTCCCAAGGAGAAGTCTAGACATAGGTCTGGAAATAGCCCTTCATTTGTCCTGTATTGCTGCAAATATGAGCTCATCTTCATGTATTTAGAGCTCTAACAAAGGTTCACCAACTTTGAATAAGCCTATTTGGAACAATGTGATGATATGTAGAGATATTTCAGATAGTTGAGCAAACAGGTATAATAACAGAAGCAATGCAGATGTACCTTCACAGTCACAGCCTAAGCTAACTAAACCTGTTGCTGGGGTAAGGTTGCTTTCAGCCATTTTCCTACCTCTAAATCAAACATCCCTCTGTCACCCCTAGAGGTAAGCCAAGTGCTGTTACCCAAGAAGCAAGACTAGGCAGGAGACAAGGACTCACAGAAGAAACAGTGGGATGGAGCAGCCCAAATGGTTGAGTGGAGCCATAGACCTTGCACACATGCAGCAGATAAGAAACTCATGAGAGCTCCAAGTGTTTCTCTGCAATACTGAGGCCTAAGATGGAGACACACCAGTTGGGTGATAATACTACAGAATCATAGAATGGTTTAGGTTGGCAGGGACTTTTAAAGGCCATCTAATCCAAACCCCTGCAGCGAGAAAGGACATCTTCAACTCAGTCAGGTTGCTGAGAGCTTTGTCCAGTCTGATCTTGAATGGTGCCAGGGATGGGGCAACCACCACCTCTGTGGGTAACCTGCTCAAGGGTTTCACCATCCCTCATCATAAAAAATTTCTTCCTTATATCTACTCCCCCGGATTTCTTCCAAATCCAGTTGAGGAAGAGGCTGTTTCAGTGAGTTGAGGGTTAACCTCAACTCACTAAAGCTCATCTGCAAAGGCTGGAGTTCTAGATGTTGTTGTCTCCCTAACTGTTGGGGTTTTAGGAGTTCCCTTTTTTTTTTGTTTTGGTTTTGGTTTTTTCCTTCTTAAAGAATTTTCCCCATACTTTGTTGCTAAGAAACAAATTACTAGGTGCTTAAGAGAGACAGAAGATCTGACCACGGGGGGAGGAATTCAGCTGTCTGCCCTCTTTTTGCCTGAGGTTTTCTCATGTAGGGCTGGATGCCCCGAGACTTTGAACTGGCAAAAAGGGGCTGGGTACAGCCTCTAGCTCTCTTGTTCTCTCGGCATCCGGAGGAGAGAGAAGCTACTCTCGTGGTGGAAGGAATTCATCGCCGTTGCAGACTCCTGCCATCCCTCTGCCATCAGTGGAGCTCGCTCTCTGCAGCGGCTGTTGCACTGGGACCCCATGTTAATACCCTACCTCACCAAAAAGGGATTTTTCTCACCATCTGCTCAAGTGCCTCAGGGGACTCCTTTGCGGCTGCTGAGAGCCTTCACTACGCTGTAGCCTCACACCTCCTGCTGCGGAGACATCCCAGGTTCCCGCTGCAGCTCCGGAGCTTGATAGATCTCATCTACAACCCGGGATTTGAGTCCGTCCCTGCTGTTCCAGCCCGCTGTCCCCGAAGGTCCTGCCCAGCCCGGGCCCGGCTGCCCCAGGGGTTCGTCCAGCAGCTTCTCGGCCGCCATCACCGCCTCAGGGCCGAGCTCGCTCCNCACCAAAAAGGGATTTTTCTCACCATCTGCTCAAGTGCCTCAGGGGACTCCTTTGCGGCTGCTGAGAGCCTTCACTACGCTGTAGCCTCACACCTCCTGCTGCGGAGACATCCCAGGTNACAGGCACTGCTGCCTGCTTGCCTTGTTATATATATATTAGTAAAGAACTGTTACTCCTCTTCCTCATATCTTTGCCTGACAACCCCTTAATTTCAAAATTACAATAATTCAGAAGGAAGGGAGTTGCATTTTCCATTCCAAGGGAGGCTCCTGCCTTCCTTAGCAGACACCTGTCTTTCGAACCAAGACACTCATTCATTCTGTTGGACACAATAATCACTCATTACACTGACATAGTGCAACCACCTCGGCATCATCAGCTCAGAGTAAAAACCCTGAAGGGTGGAAACATTAAAGTCAAAAAATCAGCTCTTATAAAGAGAACATTGTGATAAAACTCAATGTTTAAAGTAGAGCAAATGTATTTGAGAACATAGAAAGATTCTACTATGATCAGTCAGTCAGTGGGAATATTTATACTGGGACAAGGGCACTTCAGTGGACTACAACTTACCATGGTCACTGGTGGTGAACTGCTGGTGTCTGCAGTTCATTATGCTAAATTCACTTACAGAGCTAATGGACAGCACCATTGCCTTTGACACACACAACTGAGTGAAAGGAATACAAATCTGAGAGGGTCCAACAAGTGCTTCAAACAGATACTCTCCTGAAGCACCACAAATAGGGCACAACAAGAGTCTAAGTAATCTTTGATTTGTTGCTCCTTGGACTGATTTCCAATTACTGGGCCCACTCTTGAACTCGTATCAGAGAGTGAATGAAAGGAAATAGGATTCATTTATAAAGACTGTGTTAGTAACTTGTTTCCAGATTCCTTAATATAATGAGGTGCCAACTCCCAGGCTTTCACATCATCCTATCTTGTTACCCCTCAGGCTTAAACTCCTGAACCATTAAGAAGCCTGCATTCACTTCGACCACTCACTTCAACATAAGCAGGTATTTCACAATTCCTTATGGCATGTGTGCTTCTCAGAATGCTAGGATTAACTTCAATGTCAGTGAACAAAAGCAAAAAGCTTTTCCAAAAGCCTATATGAGCCACCTTTACTGAAATGGCATATATGTGCATCCCATAGCTCTGTCAGATTGAGCAGAAGGGATTAGATACACTCATTTGATAACATCTATCCAGCCAATATAATAATGCCATCTATAATGCTGTAGTACAAATATCCCAAATTACTTCAGAATAGTTACAACTCACAGGGGAAAGATGCATAAAAGTATTTTACCTTTAGCTCTTGCAGTCTGCTTTCTATTTCCTTTACACTAAGGTTTATACCCTTGTTTATAGAGAAATATGTACAGGTATCTTTGCAATAAATAATCTAATCCAACACACAACACCCTCATATGACACTATTATAATGTGGAGAATACAATATTTCTCAAGCTTATACTGCTAAAATTCAGGTTTCTATGCAGTCATAATGGTGAAATTATTACATAAACATATATGTCTCCCAAATATTCATGAGGCAATCTCTCATCCTTAGTATCAAACACATGTCAGAGATACAGCTGGGATTTTCCTTGAAAATAAAGATGTCTAAGATTTCTTGCATTCATCTTACAGGGCTATTTTTCATATTTAGTGATTTACCCCATTTCCAACTAGCAATTTGTCTCTCATGTCAGCTTATCTGAAGGTCAAGCATTAAAAATAAAACAAACATTTAATCCTGATAACATTGAAATATTTGCAGATAATTATTACATTTCTCCAGGTCCCAGCATTATTTTCCAAGCTACCAGTGTTTAACTCTCTGGCTTTTCCTTAGAATCAGTACTTCTTGTCCAAAACAAGGAACTTCAGTTCCGCTAAAATACTACGCTCAGCATCTCAATCCAAAATGTTAATGTTATCACTGGTTATAGAAATAAGGAATTTATTAATATTCCATTCATAACCAAAACACAATTTCATATATCATATTCTCACTTGCCATAAAACCATGGGATTTCATCAATTCATACCTAGCAAGGACCACTATAGTTGCTCTATTTTATTGTTAAAAGAAATGTGGTAACTCTTGCATATTCTAGACTGCAAGAAGGACAATACAGTTCTGGTTTTTGTGTCTAGTACCATTAAGATGAATAAATCTGATAATATGTAGAAAACAAATTATTTCTTAACAGTATAAAAGATGAATTATGTGGTTTCATATATACATACATACATATATATATATATATATATATATGCACACACATATATGTATGCCCTGTAATTTTCCTCTGTGTGAATAATTCACTCCACACTGATCCACAGGCTTTTGTGCTCCTGTAGCAACAGCTCCTGTCATTAAGATTTAGGTTGCATGGGGCACTTGCAATGGAATTATAAAATCTATTTCTAAAAGAGTGATTGATTCAATTCATTACCGGCTTTCAGTATACAATAAAAACTTTCTGAACCTTAGAAAAAAAGTCATGAGGCAAATCCAAGTGTTAATAAATCACCTGTATAAATGTTAACAAAATGGACTCAAGACACAAAATTCACTGTGCATGGCCACAGTGAATGCTGTATAAATAAAACATATTTTCTTTTTCACTAAGTAACAATTCAAGGAGTTAAAATAATTCAGTGTAGTAGAAAATGGGTAAAAGCTGGCTGTATCAGAGTGCACAGTAAAGATCCTTATTGACTGATTAGCAATTTGTTTCTACAAACACTGCACAGCAGTTGCTCTGCTTTGCAGCAGGCTATTAGAGCCTAATGAAAAATGTGCATTTTCACTAGAGTTAATGGTCTTGAACAGAAGCCCTATGCTTCTACAAAGCTTTATTCTGTACTTAAATTATGGATTCATGCCTGTCATTAGAGCTATTGTCCCTTGTTTGTACAATATATGCACATTACACAGTTTTGTGTTAAGGGTGACTCCATTGAACATGAGGAACAAAACCTGTCACTCTCAGATGGCAAAGGCACTGTCCTGTGAGAACAAGCAGCAAGACTGTGTCAGCAGATGGGCTGATGCATGAAGAGCAGATTCAACTGGGTGTTTCTCGCTTCAGACATTTCAGTCTCTCACTTAAAACCTTCAGCATGGGGAGTGGTCAGCATGGCAGCTGAAGTTACAAGGAATAGCACTGTAGATGAAGTTCTGGATTAATTAGAGACCAGGGCACTGGCTGGGGAGCACAGAGCTGTGCGAGGTGCAGGCACCGCAGCAGGGAGAGCAGGGCAGCGTCACAGGGCAACCTCTCTGCTATCACCAGGAGGGCAGCACAGGGTGCCAGCACAGCCAACAGCCAGCCCTGTTGTACAAACACACAGTAGCAAAAAGCTAAGGATAATATAAATAGGCAAGAAAAACAAAAGAGGCGCTATTTTACTTTTTAACAGATGATAACAGGAACTTTCCTCTTCCCACTCTGGGAATAGAGTTGAGAACAGGAGCCACAAAAAGGTTAAAATTATGAGTTGAGATTTATGGGAAACAGCAATGAGATAAGAAAAATGTGCAAAAACAGCAACAGTATTAATAATAAAAAGTGTAAGACAAAGAAATTATTTACATGGAAAGTAAAACAGTACTGGACTGTTTCGCCTACCATTTTTTTCTCTCTCAACTGGAAAGCAGAGAGTCCCTTACTCCCACTCCTAGCTCTCTCACTCCTGCCCCTGACAAGTGACATGACATGGTATTGAATAAAATAAGCACCTGGCCATGCTCCCCTCCAGTTTTGTGAAAATTGACTCTGTTCTGGCCGAAACTAGGACAATCAGTCATTGCATATTTGCCTTAGTAAGCATACGCTGGGCTGATAATTTTTTTTGGAGCTGCATGTTTTACCTCATGTTATTTCATATCTAATTTGAGGTTATGTGACTCCAGATTAAGATTTGTTTTAACATGAGCATGTGAACACATATAACGTGTGTGTACATGTTATATGGTTTGTGATTACCGCCAGTTATTTACCTGATCTGGTTTCATGTGCATTGGAGACGGTGTTCACAGACATCTTTGGTCTACATGTATTTATGCCTAACTGTGAGATTTGTGAGATTTGCTTTTATTTTTCTTCTGCTTTCTTTACTGCAATGTCTAGTTCTTATCCAGTTCCGGTTCATAGATGAAGTGGAATTCCCAGAAACTATTATCTTAAATAATAATAGAACCATTTGTTTTCCTCCATTTCTTCTTTCTGATCATCCTTAGGGATGATTTTGGGACTGCTCTTTATTTTCTTGTCCTTGTTTATTCACTTTTCTGTCCACTTCTTCAGCTGAAACAGGGCTTTTGATGATAATGACAGTAACAACAGCAGAAATGAATGTGGTGATTTTTTCGTGCTTTAAAGATTTTGCTTCCTGGAAAAAATTGCTATTGATTGTTCATCAAGTTATCTTTTGCAACCCATTATTTATATCCACTCCAGTTCAAACCTTTGGGAGAGAATTACGTGGCTGATACAGAGCATACAAGTGCTCTGTATATGGAATGTTATTTTTTGATTGCTAAGCTTCCTATAAGAAAATCTATTATTAACTCTTAATTTTTGTGTGTTTTGCTAAGAATCAAAAACTTCTGAAGTTATTTTCAATTAAATAACTATCTATTTTCTTAAAATAAAAAACATATAAAAGAAAAAGCATGTTCTCACCCTGTCTGAACACACTGAGCACCTCTAACAGTTTCATGACTACCATCACATAGTTATAAGCCCATAAACAGTCCATGTACTCTACGTTTGCACATTACAGAACAAACATCAACACCTGTTGATTCTGCTTCTCCTTAGGCCTTGCATGTGTGGAAACATCCAAACCATCAATTTAATCCAAAATTTTCTAAAGCCTTCTGAAAGTGATGAACAGTGGTGGCTAAACTGTGGTCAGATGGTTGGTAGTCCAAGGACCACTAACAAGATGTGCTGAGTAGCATGGTGTAGCAACTTGTCAGTTCTCCATCAGTGGGCCACAAGTGTTTTGCAGGGTTCATAATGACTTGTTGGCCTGGGAACTTGTGCTCCAGGGCAAGGTCATTTGTACTGAACACAAAAAACCCTGGGCCAAACCAGTGCACACTTAAAATACAGCCTCAGATCTCTCCATGGGCACTGTTCACTTCCAGTACCGGAGGCTACTGCTTTGTTTCCGATTTTTATACACTATTCATAATAAACAAAATACAGCAATTTTTCCCCTGAAGCTAGGATCCCCAAAAATCTCAAATCTCCAGAGTTCTCATCCTGCTGCTCAGCATGTTGCCACTGCTTCAGATTCCACTCACGGCAGTAATGGCTGGATATGTTTTCAGCAAGAGCCTATGCAAATATTGTGTCTTAAAAGCACACTGCAGGCAGTTCACAGACAACCACATTAACTGAAAATATAAATTACATTGTGAGTTCTGATTTATTCATTCTGATTGCCTAAGTATCACCTAGCACAGTGCTTCTTAATCTCTTTTAATCTCTTTTAATTAGAAGGATGACAGATCTTTATGAAAATTGCATAGGCCAGCTTATGCTATGCTGTCTCTGTAGTTTTTATTGACAACCAAATGGAAATTAGATTCACATTTTAAAGGTCATAGGTTGCCTACAGTTGCTAGCTTACTTGCAGATAACAGTCCATTTATGGAAACATGTAGAAAATTTTATTGGTTCAGTCATGTTGCAGATTGCCTGACAATGTCTCATGCAGTTTATTAAATATCAACCCATGGCCTTCAAAGGCATGAATAAAAAATTAGTTACTGGTTATTTGTGATGAGAACACAGGCACAGAGGTCTGGCACATACCAGAAAGACTACAAGAAAGAACACATGGTTGTAACATAAAGCATTCATATAAGCACAAGCATGAGGCAACATCTTAATTTGGGGGTGGCAGGAATTAGGACATGATGAAGGTGTGTCAGTTGTCCCTGGTTTTTAGAATCAGCTATGAAGTTTCCTGATCAAATGCACACTTTTTTGCCCACTCCCATCTGATCAGGTTGAATCTAGTCTCACCATTGCAAAAGGGATCCTTTGGGTTGGTTGGAGAAGTGCTTTGGTTTTACTCTGAGAAAATCCATGAAAATTCTGGGTTTTTACTTACTCCCTTTTGAGATAAAGGGAGTAGATCTCTTCCAGGTAACTATTCAGAGTTAGAAACATATCTAAAGCCTTAGAGGGAAATTAGGTGTTCTTCTTCTTTGCGAGCTCTCTCTTTAACGCCTGTTCAGAGTTACTTCTAAAGCTTTGCCAAGCCACAAGACTTAACCTTCTGTGGCTAGGGAATTACATATTTCAATAAGTTTTGTAACTTAAGAAGTATAACTAGAGGTCTTTTTATTTTTCTACCTAATAATTCCCACAAGAGAACTTGTAAATTTGAAAACTTTACATTATCTTGAACTCAGTGTGATTTTTATGCTTCTTGGAGGAGAATCTCTTCAGCTCAACAATACATATCTTTTCAGGGACACATTTTCCTCCACACTGACAGCAAATTAAATTTCTTGGAAGCTGCACATCTCAGAGAAAACTGACATGATAAATCTGACTGTGCCACTGTCCTTTCTGAGAATCTAGATTTTTTTTTTNTTTTTTTGCTTATAAGCTCTATTATTTTATAAAAAGTGAGAGGAAGAAAAGGCTATTACTGTATTTTAACCCATTACATTTCCAGAAACTGAAATCTGGTTTCATGCTTTCCTGAAAGAGTAAGAGTCACCCAATAATCTTCCCAGCTGGGCTGGCTTTCAGCAATGAACTTGGCTGACCTTAGAAGAAAAACAAAATTGCATTATGCCAGACAGAGTCCAGATGCCCTGCCTTTTTCCACAACAGCTTTTGTATATAGAAGCTTAGGGACATGAGGCTGTTAAAGGAAATCCTTATGACATATGACATATGATCCTAGGTAAAACCTTAAAATACAGAGGAGGAATGAACCCACTGTAATTTTTTTTTTTTCCACAAGCATATCTTCTGCTCGGTTGATATTGATATAGTTCATCTTAAATTGCTACCATTAATTTAGTGAATTAGTCATCACCTATTTACAGCTAGACACAGACACATTTGTCATAAACATCAGAAGGAGAGAAGAAAAATAGCTTTTCCTAATACTATTGTGTGTTTAATTTTGCCATGTAATGTGACTGAAGTCATTAGTCACTGATGTATTTCTTTCTGGAAAGGGCAAAAGATCAGTTACAGAGTTGCCCAACAAAATTATAAAGTATACATATTTTCTGCTGCATAACACAAGCTGACAGTCACAATGGGAGATACTGTCTCACATCCTGAATCTGTAAATTTTATCAGAAGACCAGAAAAGTGCTTCCTCTATGTAGTCCCTCTCTTCTGTCTTGTCTTTTCCAGGATGAACATTCCCAGGTGTCTCAGTCTCTTGTCATAGAAATGGTGCTCCAATCCTTTAAACCTCTTTTGGACTCTTTGATGGACTAAGAGTATGTTCATGTCTGTGTCACACTAAGACAGCACTCCAGGTGTGTTCAGACTAGTGCTAAGGATGCCCTCCCTCACCTACTGGCCATGCTCTTCCTAAAGCAGTCCAGGGTGCCATTGATTTTCTCTGCCACAAGGGCACATTCCTGGATCACAACCAACTTCTCTGCCCTGCAGGACTTCCAGGTCCTTCTCTGCAAATCTGGTATTTTAGGCTGTCTAATGTGAACTTTTTTCCTCCAGACATACATGGAAACCAGAATAGAAACAGGAGAAAAATTGCCATGGGAGGCATAGGATTCTTATAACATTCACAAATCTAGTAGGTGACTTAAGTCACACACACAGTTTTTATTCCCTTCACTGTGGAAAAAAACCCAAGTAAAGTGATTTCTCTATACATTTTGTTGGGACTCAAGCTCAGCACCTGTGGGTAGAGCTGGATGGGGCTCTTTCATCTCTCAGTAAGTAATTTACAATGAGGCATGAGTGGTAATTTGCTATCTTAAATAAACATATAGGTGAGTGATGACTGTGGAAACAGGGTATGCAAGTTACAGTTTGCCTGGAGGAATTTAATTTCTCCACTGAACATTCTCATTCAGCATCTGAGCTCTGCAGACTGGTGATTAATCTTCCTGAACAACAGACTGCTTGTAACAGGTTCTGGAGGTTCTTATCCGGAGTGTGCAGCACTGCTAATTAGCAAATCCACAGAACGTCTGACATGTGTGGTCTTAAATGAGCCTAACTTATTAAGAATATTTATTAATGCCTTTTGCTGTCAGATACACAGAAATATTATGGGTAAAGCTATTGGATACACCTAGGAAGAATAATTAATCTTGTAAACAAGCCAGCAGAGAGTGGGATATAAATCAAGGCATCTGCTACCTTATGTCACCTTAAGTGTAAATGAAATTTTTGTTTTCTTTGGTTGAATGCTGTGGGATACCTTAGCAAAGCTCATCAGTATGTTCACAGCAATGTCCAAATACTGTACAACAAAGAAGGAATTAATGCCCATATATACGAAGAAGTAAAAGTTGCAGATCAGATGACTGCTTTTTACAGACAGATATCAGGAAAATGTAGCACTAAACTATTGTCTAAGTGCATGATGGATGTTCTGTCTGTGGTATGTAGTAATTGACCATTGATGGACTGGATTTACCCCTGCTTTTAATCCAAAGAACTACATAAGGACTCATCTGTGCTAAAGGGTATTAGAATAATGCCTCTGACTGCAAGAAAAAGTAGAAATGAACAAGAACATGTTTTGATGTCAGACCATTAACATATTGTAAACAGATTGGGCAGATAAACATAATAATAAAAGTGTACAGAACATGAAAGACACAACTCTGGGTGTCTCCCTTATTGCACTGATGAAATTCAAGTGGGAACCAAGGAGATATTTTGAATTTCTTCCTGCACAAGCTTCCCAGAATATATCCCTGATGAACCTTGAATTAGGTTCTGGGCAAGTTCCAGGGCATGCTCTGATTCTAATGGAAGGCAAAGTATTTCAGCTTTCCTGTTCAGACAAAACCAGCTGGTATCTGTTGGCTAGTTGAGGCCATAAAGGACTAAGCTACTTGTCATCAGTGCAAGGTGGCTGTCAATGACGGTGTTCATATTCAAGCTATATAAAAAAACCCACTGTGATGCTTTTCAGAAACACTCTGAAAAGTGTCTGAATTCTCACTGTCAGTGTGACTGTGAGCTTTGCTATGAACTGCAAAGAGCATTTGCTATCTGCTGAAAGCTGAGAATGGTGTGGTTTTTAAGCACAGAGGCTACCAGTGCCACTCCTCCCCCTTGCAAGGAGACCATGCAGCCCCATACCATTATTTAAAAGACACTTGTTTACTTTGGCTGCTTTAAACTAGTAAGCTTCTCTTGCACCGTGTGAGGATAGAATCCAAGGAGACCACATGCTGCTCTGTGCTTCTTCTCACAGCAGCATAACTCAAGCTGTGTTCTTAAGCAGGTCACATCATAATCTTACAGACTTTATTATCATTGGCACAGCTACAGAAGAATAGGACAATCTTCAGGGAAAATTCTAAGCCCTCTCTACCTCCAGTCAGATCCATTAGGACTAAATTGCACCAACCTCTAGGATGGTATTAAGAGTGGATGTGAATAATCTAACTAGAATTTCAAGTGTGATTTAGGTACTGCTTTCCGAGAACTTTTTCTTTACTCATACTATCTGTCAAACCTCATATAATTTGTGGGGGTTTTTTAATATAGTGAGCTGAAATGGATGTCATGCACTAATATTTTATCTAGAAAACAGGACAGTAAGTGTTTATTATTAAGGTCATGACATAGACTAAAAGCATTAAATAGCATCTGTGAAGTTATTTTAAATTTTTGAAACATTTCTTTACATAATTAAAGCATTATAAGAACTGTTAGAATCTGCAGGCTTTGGAAGAGAGAAATTATTTGTTAATCCAACTCAGCAGATGATTTCTAGAACTTTACAGTGGCAAGATGTACTTTCTCCTTCACAGTCTGGCCACAGCTTCTTAGTCAAAAACAATGACAATCAATCTCTGCCCAGTATTTCCACAGTACAGTGTGCACATTGTCCACTACATCTCCATTTTGCAACTAAACAGTGTCTGTAGTTCACACTGTAAATACATTGTTTGGTAAATACAAATTTTTCAGTGATCTCTATATAGGAATAATGGCACCAAGCCACTCACCTTCTTCCTTTTAAAGCACAAAAGCTCCTTCAGAAAACACTAAATGACAGAAACACCAGCCAGGACTGCTGCAAACAATTTTGAGCAGACTGCATTTCCTTTCCATTATCCTGGACCAATACCTTCAGCTCAGATATAAAACCTTTCTCATCTAGGCCACTCCTATGTCCAGCTCCAGCAAATCATCCTGTCATATCAACAGCTTTCTGCTTGACCACCCTCTGGAGTCTCCCAGCACAGATGAGCAGTCTCAGGGAAGTTCAGTGCTCCAAGCTCCTCTCAGCATGGATGGGGGCTACAGAAGACTGAGAGGCAGCAAAAATCTTGTCCCAGTAGCACTATGAAATGAGAAGTTTCCAGAAGTGCCCCCTCTTTGAGAAGTGGATTGCACTGTGTCTCCAAACTCGACTTTGCTCTCTTCAATATTAGTATTTCATTTTCTGTACTCTTCAGCTACTCTACATTTTGTGGAAGTCATGTGAATCTGAACAAGAATTTTTTGAAGTCAGGACATAGCACACAAAATTCACTGTAGGACTTGCCTTGAACTCAGCCTCATTTATGTTTGATTTTAAAAGCTGGCTTCCTATATTTTTAACAAACCCTGTGATACAAGTGAAGGTTAGATCCACAGTACAAGTTTAAGCACTTCTAATTGGTGCAGAGCAACTCAGAAGAACAAGGTCAGACATCCTGGTATCCTCAGATAACTAATGGAGAGAATTAGGCACAATTCCAAAGGGAAATACGAAAATACCACATGCCCAATATAGAAAGCAGCCAAGAAATTTTAGTTAGTTAAAAGTTTCACCTCCATCCTAGAGATTAGACAGTCCTTTTAGAGTCTTGAATGAGGTACCCTCTCCTAGCAGAAGCTGCCTTGAGATGCTTTCAGGAAGAAGAAGATTTAGGTCCTGAACTGTGTTAAAAACACGTTTCTTAGGAGCAGGTCCTCCCCACATGCCTATACAATGTTCTGAATAAGAAAAACACCCATGAATTCTCTGCAGCTCAGCAGCCAAGATCAGAGCTTTCAAAGCTGAGAAGAGAAATCTAAATATCTTACTCTGTATCATACAGATTATAACACTAACCTGAAGGATGGAAGGCTTGGGCTCTGGTTTGCAGGGTAACTAACTCCTAGTGGGCTTGCCAAGTAATCTCAGAGTGTGTCTGGACTATACATATCTTAGGGCAGAGTAAATGAAAAAGAAGTGTTCTGTGGATTTCCACAACACCATCAGTAAAGTTTTCTGCAACTCTAAGCAACACATGCTTAGATGCTCTGAAAATACTTCAGAATTCAATGATATCCCACTGCAGAAAAGTAAACTTCATCATTATAGTGCAAATATTGAGGTGTGTTGCTAAGGCTGCATAAAAATACTGCCTCTACCTCTCCTTTCCAAAGCAGTGCTGCAATAGGCTTTACAAACTGAAATACTTGCTTGAAATATGACATAAAAAATTAAATATCTATATTATTCTCATACTTATCAGATGTAAAAAGAAAGATGGATATTTGAACAGTGGCAATTTATTATACTGACAGTAAGAAAATCTAAAATTAGAAAGCAATATCTGGTTTTCACAATAGCTCCAAAAATCTTGAGTTAAATTAGTCCTTGGTTAGGTCTGTTTCATTCTTTTGGTAAGCAGGATTGCAGGATTGTTCTGCTTAAATTAGAACCTCCTCAGTTTATAAGCTTTCAGCAAAAGCACTTTAAAAAAATTAAAAAAAAAGAAACAAAAAAAACCCACAACACTGTTGAAAGAGCTGATGTTCTCTTTGTTTGCAAGTGCAGTGAATAACTAGCTAATGTGTAGGCTGTAGAACATGTTTAAAATTACCTCTACAGAGGTAGGTAAAGCAGCATTTTTCAGAATAAGTAAATTTACATTAATTCAAAACCACAAAAATAATGCCTATTTCTTTCCTTTTCTCCACAACCACCACTGACTTTTGATGTGTATATTAGCAGCATCAAGCAGGACACTCTTTTATCTTTTTCTGTCTGGCTTTGCAAATGCATCTGCACTCCCTAGATCTCCTCTTCATTCCAGTGCACTCTTCTCTAAGGCAAAAAAATGGCCTATAAAATGTTTTGAAAGTTAATTTTGAACCAGTACCAGAATGGCTCTTAAAAGCAAGCCTTTAGTATAAAATTCTGCTTCCAGCTACAATTTGCTGAGGTCTAATGGCCATCTGACAATTAGACACTCTGTACCCACGTATGAAAGAAAGCAGATATACAAAGAACTCTCGGTATTTCTATATCCCAGCTAGCAAAAGCTCCAATTCAAAATGTAGCTCTCCAAGCATATGCCAAAGAATGGAGAGGACAGGTCAGAGGCCCAGTTGTTTGCGTCACCATAGGTTTCACTAGACAGAATGCATTAAGAATATTTATGAGTTGGACGAGCAGAGTTGCCCGTAATGCAATTGCAGCTCATTTAATTGAAAAAAGGGAATGAAAAATGCTTACCTCAACATGTCTGCTTAAGCCGTCATCTGATTTACTCCATTTGTATCAATACAGGAAGTCAAAGAGGCAAATTGAATTTATGGACCAGTGGAAGATAAACCAATTTTCTCTGGAACAACCCAAGTATCATAGCTCATACAAGTCTCCTCTTCTGTTTTCACATCAGTCATTGTACACAGCATTTTTACACAGCAGTAAACCAATTTAAATGATCCATACATGCCAGCTATTGTGCTGCTCACACACCATCCCTCTGGTGCAACTTTGCTCTCTGTGGGGTGGCTGAAGCAGCACAAATCACCATGCAGCCCTCTGTCCAGGGTGCGGGTCCTGGCACAGACATCCCCACTCCCCTCAGGTCTTGGCGGCCTCAGAAGAGAAGTGCCAAGATGCTGGACCCTCCTGCTTCCCTCTTCTCATGTAAGTCTGTTCACTTGCAAAGTGGTGTCCAGCTGTCAGGACTCAAAAGTGCTCCCAGACACTGCTTAGTACCAATTTAATGACAGTCTTGCCCCACCCCATCACGACCCCAAGTCCTTTTGTTGTGGTTGACATAAACACATGTGCCTTTCAAGGCTACTTGTTCTAAGCAGCTTTTTCAAGTATCTCAGTTAATTCCAAATGAAAAGCAACAGCGTGTCAAAGACAAAGCTTTAATGTAAATAGGCATGTGTTTGAAAATACAGCTGACATGGCAGAAGTTTTTCTAGACTTGGCATTTCTCTGACAGAAAATGCCAGACTTATCAGAACTGAAATGTTCTAGGGAATATGTTGACAAAACATCCAACTGACTCAAGGATGTTCTCATGGAAATCTGCTTTGTTGCTGGCCCTTGTGACCTCACCTCTTTTGTCCCCTCATGTCTCCAATGACCAACATTGTGGGAAGTCGGGGAGCCAGGAATGAAGCAGTAAGCACCGCCAGAGTAAAGGAGTTCTACTTCTAGGGAGCCTATGAAGTGGGTTTTGCTTTTCAAAAGACAGTATTTCACAGTGGTCCATGATGGAATCTAACCCAGGACCTTCACGCCCACAGAAGCTTCCTCCCTTTGGAGCCACATGCAGGGAACTTTGGCATGCTCAGCTTCTACTACATTTACTGAAAACATGATCTTCTCTGGTGCATCTTCCCATGCTCCTCAGTATAAATTGTCTCATAGCAGGCTATTGGCTGAAGTCCCCCACTATTTGAAAGAAATGGGCCCAGACAACAAGCACCTCCTTTGAGGGCAGGGAAGGTTGTCTTGATGACAAGGTCATCAAACAGGCATCTGTTGTAACCAAAACAAAAGTAATCATGAAGTTGCCTCAGGGACCGGAAAACTTACAAGATCCAGGCTATTTCCTCTTGTTTTGGCCTCTTTTCCCTAGAAAGGGAAATAATGCAGAGATAACAAGCAGCAGAGTGCACTGCAACTCATATGTTAGTAGGAAGGACATCTGTGAACCTGGGCCAGTCCCTTTTCACTCTTGGAAGGAGTTGCTAAAGCAGAGTGTGGGCCAAGTTCCCTAAGAGGTGCTTGGAGAGTTAAAAAAGCTGAACTTGACAAGGTCACCACAAAGCAGACTGACCTAAGCTACCTTGCAGATGTAGTGTAGACTTTCTAACTGAGGTTAGGCTGACCTTTGGCTGCCAGATGGCATCCTGGTTCAGGATGCAGATTCCTACACTGCCTGTGTCTGAAGTTAGACAGAGTGCATCCCACCCACAGTGCTGAGCACTTCAGTATGCATTTTCAAACACATTAAAAGTGGCATTTTTCCACATGAACATAAGGTCATTCTGTCCTTGGTATGTCTTGGAAGAGTTCCACCAAAATCATTATAGAGACATGATTACATGTAATTCTCACTGCTCATTCTCTTTTCTTAGTCAAGATCAGGCATGCAGGATAGATATTTTCCTGTTTGATGAAGTGCTTTCAGATCACTCTGGAGGGAGAGCTAGATGCCATCTCCTTGCCCTCAGGAGATTGTGCCTGCCTTCCCCACACCATAATGGTACCCAGGAATCTTGAGCAGTGCTAGTCTGGTCAACAATAGCCACAGATTGGAAAATGTGTATTTGTGCACTCAGTTCTAATCCTTTAAGTACAAAACAGCAAATTGCAAAGGGCACACGATTATTTTTGTGTTCACGGCTTAGTTCCAGGATAAATTACTAAATCACTGAATTTTACCACCATCAAAACATAAGCTTACAAATGGCAGAAAGTGCTAATACACATGGCTTTCTGGAGTACATGATTAATGTTGAAGCAGAAAAGCTCCAGGCTGATTTAAATTGGTCCTCATCTTGACAGACACTAACAAAGAAGGTGCATTTCTTTTCTGATTTTTTTTGTGAGGAGGTGGTAAAATAATTATATAAAGTTTTAATTCAATAACTAGAACTGCCAAACTCAGCAGGAGAAATAACACGTGACAAGTAGAAGTTAGAGAAGAATGATGCAAAAACCATCAAGGCTGTGGCTGTAACATTTATAAGGACAACACAGCCTAGAGAAAGACTGTGTATGTTTTAAGACAGTGACCTCAGAAACTAGACTTATATAGAATTAACAAACAAGCAAGTATAATCTATTGTTCATGACAGGTAACAAATAAACAGCCTTGGCAACAGAGTTATTTATCCGTGGACCATAGATAGCATGGAAAACACCACCAGCAATAAACCATTTCCCACTTCAAACAGAGCTGTCCACAACCCTACTGTGAAAGGATCACTTTTGAAAACAGGTAACATGGCTCTGTTTCTATGGTCCTTCTTTCCTGGATACTTATCTACGCATGATCAATCTTACTAATTCAAAATTATAGTCTCTCCACTCATTCTCCATTGCCATCAAAGTCCAAATCAGGACATAAGTTATCTTGTTCTTCTGCCCTTAGGCTCACCACTAAGTGTTTGGATTCATCATTTGGGAAATTCAAAATTGGCAGGGAAAAATACCAACAGAGCTTCTGTATCATAAGCAGTGATACATATACTCCTTTTGTGACAGGCATTCTCTTTTAGTAGATCCCAAAGCTGTCCCATCTTTGAGGTCTCCTTTGCTTAGAGCTGCCATTGTAGTAGATGAGCTAAACTTTCATCCTCCCCACACCCATCTTTCTAACATTCTTCATGAAACTGGTGTCTTTTATTTGCTATTTAACAGCTCCACAGACACTCTTCATGTACTCCTTGTAAGAAGTCCTGATCATGGCCAGGTGATATCTGGGAGGCTCTAAATCGGGAAAACAGACAGCAGATCTGTAAAGAGTTATTTTGTTCAACAAAACAACCCTTGAGAAAAAAAAAACCAGAAAATTGCTGCTCTACTCCCACACCTCCCCCAGTGTATCCCAAACATGCCAAAGTGAGTGAGTAATACATGCTGCTCTCATTCTGCAGAGCAATCAAGGTAGGGCTCTTGAACCTCTGAGAGGACACAGTCACACAGCAGATATACATAGAAAAATGAAAATTTCTAACCAAGTTAATCTAACTCCAGCAAGTTCTCAGATTCTCTTGTGCTTCCTTCAAAGTAGGTTCAGACACTGCAGGAAACTTTAGTCACACAAACTGATAGATGGAAAATTAAATCAAAACCACAACACCTTTCACAAATGCCGCCCTTAACTTGTTACCACGCTAAAGTGCTCCCACTGATAACAAATTCTCATTTTTTAATAGACTGGCTTTTGTTCATTTTTGGGTCATATTTACAAACAGTTTCAGTATTTCTGAACAACTGCCAGTCCAAAATTTTCTTTTCCCTTCTATTTTGGTTGTGTAAGAGTATTTCATATGTTTGGCTCATTAACTTTATGCTGTCTTGGAAGTGAAGGCAGAAGCTCTGCTTCAAGGCATAATTTGCATGTAGCTGACAGCAGCAATTCATCAGGTTCTTGGACCTTAATATATATAAGAATCTGGGCTTCAGTTTAATTTCTAAATCAATTAAATCTTCAAAGATTTTTCAGACAGCATTTAAAGAAAAAAAAATCTTATTAGTTAAAATATTTTAATTGTCAAGGTACCACTGCATTATGTAGGCTATAAACAGGGCTATATGAATTTAAAATCATAAAAGCTTCATTGCCATAAGGTAACTCATGACAGAATAATATGTATAGTTTCACACACACAAATTCACCCTTTGATAAACCTCAAAGTCTACTTGGGGGAAAGTCTGGGATTTCTCATTTGTAAGGTATTTCTAAGACAATTAAAAAATCCTGTACTTTATGAACATTTAAAATACATGTGTTGGTTTATTAAACTTCTACTATTACTTTGTATTTTATTTAGGCAACCTTTCTTTTCCAACAAGGTTGAAATCACCTCAAAGAGAATTAAAATTTCCAGATAAAATATTAAACATATGAAGAAACCCAGACACCTGAACCACTCTCTCAGATGAAGTTAGTGGAGGGGTTACCATTGATTTTGATTCAGGCACATTTTAACTGTTCAGAGCCAAATGCAGCCCAGAGCTGAAGTAAGAGGAACATGGACAACAGAGAACATCATCACCGTCTAGGAAAGCAGTCCCGAGACCCCTGTTTGACAGTGCTAGAAACTATTTAACTGTGCAGCTGTCACAACTGCATTTGTTCTTTTGTTCTGTACCAAAGAGGTGCTGATTTCCAAAGTCTCAGTTCAGGCTTAATCCCATTTTGTCAGACTGATTCCAATCTCAGACCGAGGTCCCTCCACAGCTCAGCTCTAAAGCACACCCACACCTTCCTCCTGTCAGCCCACCAGTTCAAAACACGCTGGAAGGTTCAGATTTTCCCGGAGGTCAGTGGAGTCAAGGCTGCTTTTTGTCCAAGAGTGGTCCTGGTTTCTCCAAACTCACAAGTTTTACTTTGCTTGATTGTTCATTTTCTTAAAAAACACAGCTTATGCACTGAAGGCTAAGACTTGTGGGACCTGCATTCTTTATTTACCTGAAGTGGTTAAAAATCACCTCAGCTATCAATGTAGGTGTTGCGTTGAAGCTGTGCCTGTGTGCTGTGTCCAGACTCTGACTCTGCACTAGCCAGGGCTGTCCTAGGACACTTGATCAGAAAGGGGGCAATCCCAAGCACCACAGTAGCCAGTATTTCTCTATTAAAATACACAAACTGTGTCTGGAGTAAGGACTGGAGTCAGCGTTTCACACCTGCCTGCAGCAGGTGCCACCATACTACAGAGAGTTTTGTTCCTCCTAACCTTATTCTCCTTTCGGCTGATTATTAAAGTACACACAGGCCCTTCTGCAGAGAGCAAGTTGAGAACGTTCCCACACAAAACAACCTCCTAGCTGTGGACATGGCACTTCTGGAAAGTTTTAACTTGCTACCAGCTCAACATAGGCTCAGCTGTGTCTGTGGGCAAGGGCTTTGGCCCTGGCCACATCTCACAGTTCCAACAGGCCCCAGGACATTTCTGTAATATCACCATATACCAAGGATTATCGTGGCAAATGACAATTATGCCAGTTAGCTGAGGTTAGTTTGTGGTCTGAAATGCACAGTGTACATGGCCATGCCTGGATTGATTATGCTAAGTTTTAAGAAAACTGCAATTCAAGTGTCATCGTTAATCAAACTTTCTCTTTAAAAACGTCAAAACAGGAGAACTCAATGGTGTAATCAACACACATTGACAATACAGTGTTTTATTGATTATCTGATTGACAGACAGATGCAAAAAGAAAATTTAGGCTGTCTGCTTGTTAATTTAATCCTTGACTAAGTTTTGTGTTGGTTTTTTTTTTCCCTTATGTGGACATAAACATTAAATTTGTATTGGCCAGTTACAAACCCTATTGTTAAAATTATTAATACTGTCATGTTTCACCTTTTCATGTTGCTTTATTTTATCAAAAGAAAACAATAAAAATTAAAAAAAAGTTACTAATAAATTTCAGTTTCAAAGAAACTCAAACTAGTATTTGTAGAATTTTTGTGTTCTGTAAGGCCTTTTTACTAAGCAATTAGAAAGTCTGAAACCACTGATTTACAAGTATTCTTTTCATTAAACACACATTTAGAAAAATTTTGCATCATTCTTATACATTTATTTATGTTATGAAATATAGAACAGGAATTTATCTGATCTTGCAGTTTATTCTTTGCTTCAGTCTATAATCTGAAATTACACTCATCTTTGGTAATTTGCTTAAAAGGAAACAAACTGAACTTTCAGGAACCAGTATGACAGCTCTCTGAGAGGACAAAAGTAAAAAGAGATGGAGATGCAGCTTAAGGCACCATAATTAGTTGCTGTTATGAAATTAAATAACATCTGGCTGGCATTGGCAACTATTGACATTATTGTGGTGTCATGTTACGTGATAACAGGAGAAGATAAACTTATAGAAGAATGAAGATCTATTTTTCTGGGCCTGTTCCTACCAACTAGAAGCATAGGAAGAAAACCACACAATGTATATCTTGTCCAGTTCATAAATGTTTCTGTCTTGGATGGTAATTCTGTAATTCTATGATAACTGCTTTTTTTTTTCCATACCGTTCTTCTGAGACTATAAAAACTCTTAAAACTAAACCAAATTTACTCTGTAGTCATGTTTTTGTTTGCACTATACGTTCCTATGCACATCCAAGAACACTAGTGCAAATAAAGTTTTACTTGCTGCTCAAATCAGCAGTCATTGGATGTCTGCTAGTCTAAAATCATTTTCTCTGCTAGTTCATACATTAACCTTTCAGAAATCCAGACTCAGCAATGAAAACAAAAGGAGAAAGCTAACCTGATGGAAGGAATCTGTTAATCACAGAAGCACATGTTTTACTGTTTTACTGATTCAAATCAGTCCTTAAAGCCATCCAGATGTTATCGTTTCAGAGGAGCACTAAAGCAGAAAACACTCCAGAGCATTTAAAGTCCAAGATTAATTAAAAGTAAAGGAGGTGGAGCATTCATCAGTAGAATTAGTGCAGTTTTTTTAAACATGAACAGGTCAAACTCTGAACCATACCAAGCTGTGCTTGTGTATTCCTGGTTTTCCTTAAGTCGCTGCACTATGGTTATAAATTCATTCTAATTATGCTTTCTGCTTGGTAGCATGCCAAAAGGTCTCTTCTTCATCTACTCTGCAATGTTCCTGTTTCCTTCTGTTCTGCCTCAGTAGCTTCAGAACCTGCCATCTAGGTACGCACACAACAGCAGATGCATATAACTACACCCTTTACAGAAAAACTTCTGTCTCCAAGGCAAAAATAGAACAGATTGATGGGATCAGTATTAAACTGGTTCCCTCTAATGAGTTAAAGACTCCCATCTGTTCCATATACTAATGTGGTTGAAGTCTGCAAGGAGAAAAAAAGATCAATACAAATTTATGGGCTCTTCATAAGCATTAAATTAACAGCAGAAAAATGCAGGGTTTTGTGAAAGGGATGCACATGATCCTCCACTGAGGCTTATAAAGCTAACTGAGCACAAAATTATGTAATTATGGTGTTAAATAAGACTTCTAGGGTAGAGTATCTAGAGGATTAACCAAAAAAAAAGATGCTTGCTACAGCTTTAACAATTAAAAAAGCCTTTTCAAAAGGAAGTCTGCACCATCAGTCTATCTGTTTACTATCTGCTACCCCCTCACTCTCTCCCTTTCTGCTTTTCCAGTTTATCATTTTAATCTTCAGCATTTTCAACTCCCCCATCTAATTCCCTGCCCCTGTGTATTTCCCCAGATCTTTACTTCATCAAGGTATAATTTTTTGGTACACAGCGTCAAAGGTTTGTTACTTTTCCCCTTTGGACTTTTGACCTCTTTCAAAGATGCTTTTAAAGTCCTAATGATTTACTGTCTCCTCCAGCTGTTAAGTCAGACAGTTCCTTCCAAACTGCAAAGTACAAATGGTAGGTATCGAGTCTATTGGCATGTAAAAAAAAAAAAAAAAATCAAACAGACAAATTAAAATATAGGCAAGCAGTCATGCTGGCTCAGATTCCCCCAAAATTCAAGAATTCAAGTCCTCATTTTTTGCTGTTTCATCCAAGCCTAAGAGCATTCTATTCAATCTGGTGGTTGTCCTAGACACAGCCACAAACCCTCTTTCTCTTCATCCAGTGGATCTTGCAGAGGGTTTTTTGTGGTGACCTGTTTCCAGTAGGTGAAGAGTCAATTATGCCATGACCTAGACTAATCTTTTAATCAGAGCTTCTCCTAGGAGATAGGACACATAGGTCTGAACCTTCTCTGGCTTGAAGGGGAAGTGCTCGAAAGGCAGAAATCCTCCCACCTGTTAGCAAATGCTTCAATCACTGGCAATTTAATTAAAAAGGAACACCATACCTACTACTTGTATATTATAAAAATAAAAAATTGTAGTCATGGCTGCATTTTTAAAAATGTCTGGGAGAACATGCTATGAATTTAATAAAAAGGCTTATGAAATCAATCCCTTTGAAGGGATATAAGCAGAAAAAGACCCTTTTCCATCTCCCCAATGGTCACCTGTGAAGTCTCTTTCCTGCTGAGCCCAGGCAACAACACAGATTTGAAGAATTGTCAGTGAGCACAGCAGTCATTAGGTAGGGGAGCAGGATTTTCTGGATCCAAAAGCCTTCTCAATTTCCCTCTACTCAGCAAAAAATAAGGTTGCTGTACTGCAGTAGTCCTTCTTGGTAATGAGTCAGAAGTATTTTTATGAGTATAGCTTCAAATACTGCTCCTAGGTGTCAGGGGCAAAAATAGAATTTTAAATCTTAATACTATAATTAGAAGGTTTTCAGGAGTCAGTATTTTCCTTGTTTTTATATAACTACACAATTCTCAGAACAAAGGACTACTTTCCACATGCAGCCACAGCAACAAACATGAACAAAACCATTGCTTTTTGGAGATGTTATAAATTTAGAGATGGGCTTTATTTTCTGTTTCTTAGAAAGTTACTGATAAATAGTGCTAGCCTTTACTGTAGTCTAGTTAGCTTTGACACTGAAGAGTAACATACAAATTAAAATCAACACTGAGAGTAAGCATCAACTGTGTATTTACTACTTGGAAGTTAAGGAAGGCAGCTTCTCTAAATTAGAAAGAAAGCAGTGCTTAGTTGTCATTGTTTGCAATTTGGTCAATTTTTAAAGTTGGTTCTCCCTACAGAGGTGGCAGAATGGCTGAGGCTTGATTTGTAACAAGACGTTTTTTAGGTTTGGGACTTTTCAAGTGAATCCATTTCTTTTCTCCTTATCTGCTTTGCAAGAAAGTACTAGGGACCTTTATCTATTCTTCAAGGTTTTCAGATTGCAGAGAGAAAAAATCATATGTACAGCTCCAGTGAGATCCCTGCTAACAATCTGCATTACCTGAGGGGAAGTTAGAGTAGGAATTCAGAGAGGGTGGAATAAGTAATACAAAACCTGTAAGGTCATCTGAAAAACACTGCTGAAAAGCCTCAGTGTTCAGAAGTGTTTCATCCTCACAGATGCTCAACATGGGTGCGGTTCAGTCTGGCTAAGAATCACCATTACTTGTATGAGAAGAACTTTGTCAACATTTCCCAGGTGCACACTAATACCTCATGGTTATAAGCAGTTTAATGTCTTTCTGGTGCTGAAAGACAATGAGTGAGTGAATGAGTCCTGGTGAGCAGAGGCAGAGGGAAGGGTGGAAAGTTTCCACATGCTGTTTTTAGCCATTACATGTGTCAGTATTTCTACTATGAGTAATGACTCAGAGCCAAAGGAGATAACTGCAACACATAACATCAAAATCAAATTACAAGGTGAACATAATTTGTTTCTGGGTACGGACATAATTCCTACGTTCTGGTTTACTGGGAAGCTCTTTGAATCAAGACATTCAGACTCTGTATCGTGATGTATTTACAACCTTAAGTTGATCTTTAGAGATCTCTGAAAAAGTTCAGAAAAGTTTGTCCATGTGATTAATTAACTTTATAAAACTTAGGGAACTACTTTCATTCTCCTTGCAACCATTGCACGTCAGTTCTGACCAAGCTGTTGCCATGGCTGAGACCCTGTGTCCCTGTCCCTGTTCAGGTCTTCTCAGCTGGGCCAAGATCTGAGCTAAGACCTTGAGTCAGGTTAGCAGACTGCACACCAACCAGCAGAGAAGCTTTGAGTGCCGCATCCAAGCAGGCTCTTCCTGAAAGCACCACAACTCATTCCAACCCAATTTAAAGGTCTTCCTCCTTGCAGACTGTTTCATAAGCATGCATCTTCCTCCATGTCCTGTTGAGGTTTAGGAATGTTCCAACTCCCTTTGTTAGGTCTTGTCACCTCATTACAACTACTGAATAATAACAGAGTTATTATTCAATAATAATAATTACGAGGTGCTAAACAAGTTAGTTTGCATACAAGTTCCAGGAATGCTCCACAGACTAGCCCAGGCCTTGGCAACTTGGTTCTCTTGTACCTCCACCTGTGCTTTCTCCCCATTCCCCCTCACCAGAGCTGGACTAAGCCCCCTGCACAGTATTTTCACTGCAGTTTGCTTCTTTTCCCCTTCCCAGCTTCAAGTGGAAGCAATCTTCCTTTTCCTCATGAAGCCACCAGAGCAGAGCTGGTGAACAAGCAGGTCATATGGGAATGTATGGGTGGGTGAGGGGGATGGATAATGCAGATGCAGGAATTCCCATGCTTCAGGGAAGGTGGACAAACTCCTGCTGTCATTCTGCTCCACCACGGGGTGAAGTTTCTATCAGGAAATGTCTACAGCCCCTCTTGCCATCCAAATGAGATAGAGGAGTGACAGAGACCCAAAAAAGGGGAGAGGTTCATGTCCCAAGTCACGTATCTGAAAATGTGCAGATTCCTTGACTAAAAAGTCTAATAATATTGAAATACTAACCAGTGTGTAATAATACCATTCTCAGCAGAGTCAACGATGCTGACAGTATCCCTCTTCACTAAAACAGGATGTCTTTAAACATCTCATCAATTCTTGATTCAGAAGCAGCCATTGATCTTTTAGCCTAAACCCTGGAACTAGAACTTCACCTATTGTACTCCATATTATCCCTGAACTTTGGCTGAATGTGAATCAAGTATTTCAGAAACATGTCCAGCCAAGTTTCTTAAAATTCTAGCAGTGGGAATACACCACATCTAGTTCTCCAATTCATTGAATTGCTCCAGGAGATAGGCATATTCACCATTTAAAATATCTGCAACTTGTTTAAAATGTTTATTTGCCTAGCAAAGATCCCAGTCCTGAGTTTTATTTTGTTGCATTAAAGAGCTGTTGTTTTTCTGAAGCTTTTTCTACATGTAGGTATCTGTAGGCAATGAGGAAATCACATCTGCTACTTGAATAATTTAAGGTAATTTGTTCAAGTTTCTACCTGTTCTCCAGACTACAGCTTAGACCCTTTCAAAACCTTTTCAGATTTTCAGAAGAACTCTCAAAATTAGGACTTCAGAGCTGAAGTGTTCCAGTGATGTCCTTGCCATGACACAGATGCCCTACCTCTCCTCCTACCTGTGCCTTTGCTGATACCTTCCAGGTCGCATTAGCTCTTTGGCTAACTACCTCAGTGGAAATGCCAGTCCTGCTAGTTCCACCTTCCTCTTAAGACCTTTCAATGTCAGCATAACAGTGTCCTATCTCAAAAGCAGGATGCACATTCTTTGTTTCAAAATCCAATCTACAGTTGTCTTCAAAGGCCCACAATTCAGATCAACCCACTTACAGAATAATCCAACTCATTCCAAATGACTAGCTTGTCCCTCTCTTTATTTACTTACCCAGTAGCTTGAGGTCACCTGCAAATTTTGCAAGCAATAATTTTTCCCAGTTGATTGATATAGGTATTAAGAATCCCTTTAATTTACTCACAAGGTACCTATTTGATAAGAAAAAGCACATTTACAGGGAAGATTAGCAGGAAGAAAGACTGACATTTGCCTATAATCCAAACAAGTATTTTGATGTTTAGTGCACAAGAGAGAGGATCAATACAAAATAAAGACAACAAAACATTTTAAATTCCCAGTCCCTCCACCCACCACGCATAACTCCTCTACATCAGTTCCTCATTCTGAAAAAGCTTTTTGTCTTTACAAGCTGCATATTCTCTGCTTTTTATTTGAGACAATGCCAGTTTCAAAGCACCAGCTCAGTTCCATCTTCTTTAAACACAATGGAAACTTTCCAGACAGTGCATTAGATGCAGGATGAGATTCATGAGATCCTTAATTCTTTACTGTAATTTTCCAAATGTATATTTATAAAGTGTGTAATAAATTTCAAAGTTGATTGTTTAAGCAGGACAATTTTGATATCTCTGGCCCCAGACAGAGGTCCTGAGACTTTCAAAAGTTTAAAGCAGGAAATATATACAGGCAAATTCAAAGGCAGCTAATCTGTCTTTGTAATTTTTACTGTTGTGTTCAGCTAGTACACAGAAAGCTTGAAAAGCAGTTGATTAGATCAAACAGATCAGCCCTGGAAGCAACAGGCAATTGCCATTGTCCCAGACACAGAGCTAACCATGCTGACCATTGAAAGGCAGCCCAAAAGTGATCCGTCCATGAAAAAATTGTCTTTCAGTCTTCCTCCCTCCACATTTATCCATGGGGCAAGCCAGCTTCTATGAGGTTATCCTGAAAGTAAAACAAAAACGTGGTAAAGATTCAGGGATGCTGATGCAGAAACACATGGTTCATCTCTGAAGGGAGAAATCAGACTCCAAGCTTATAAAATGAGCAAACTGCTTCTCTCATGGGCTTGCAAAAGAGAAATAGAGGGATCAAAAGAAACCTCAGCAGATGTTCTGTGCCACTAAGGGATAATTCATGAGACCCTAGGAGTATATTCTGCTAGGAGAATATATTCTACACTACACAGCAGAAACACAGTATGCTACTATTCACAAGGAGAGAAATCAACTAGTCAATCAAAAGCCAGCATGGTTATGTATTTTGTTCCCCTTCCCTGAGCTGAAAGTATTCAAAACACTTTCTTTGCCCCTGTCCAAGTTTTGCATCAATATTTGCAAATGACCTCAGGAAAAATACAAAAAGTTATAGAAATGTTTTAAGTAAATAAAATACTGAAATGAATCCTTGCAGTGAGGGTCAAGGAAGTTAGAATGAATATGGAATGCAAAAATTACTACAATACTGGCTAACAGAAGGAAATAATTATTATTAAGCAGTGAAAAAGACTCCCAGTAGCACACATAGTAATAAAACCATTTACAGATTACTAAGAAAACATTCCCTGACCATAATTGAGGGCATCTATCATTTTGTGGGTGCAAAATTTGGAATATCTTCAGCAAAACCTTAAGGGGGCAGAGTTCAATCTCTTTCTAATTGAATGTGGTCTCAAAGTACCACATGTTCCTATTATAAGCTGCTGGGAAAGCAAAAAACACATTGCAAGCTTTCTCTTTTTCAAGAGAATGTTTCATTCATGGTTAGTAGCTCTCTATTTTGAAATTCTATATTTAAAGTAAATTATTAATTTACATTGTCTTATATTTCTGCCCTCCTGGCATTTATTATAGATTGTATTTGGAGTGAAAAGTGGAGCTTGGGTTTGCATATTTTTATGCCTGTTACTTCACACAGGCTTCTCTCTGTGAAATTCTGGTCTTCAGTAGTCTTATGTTGCTATCACACCTGTGCCCAGGAGTGCTAGGGAATTGCCGTGTTGTGTGTGAGAAAGATGGTTAAATCTACTCATTGCCCTACAGAGGAGGAGATATAATTCATCATTTGGAGTACAGTTAAGTTGCTAGGATCACTAGCTGTTCTAAACATAAAGCATGTATCTTCACCCTTGGCAAGCATTCTCCATTTCTCCTAGAGATAATGGTTTTTACAAATCAGAGTGGGAATGGTGGGAACTCCGTTTGTACATCAAGTATAGGGTTCAGTCGGTCAACCTCATCTCCCTTGCTCAACTTTGAGAAATCACCGCTTGCTAAGAACCATTTTTGCATGATGGTTCATGAGATGTGGGAGCAGCTGTTTACAATCTCACTCTGAAGCAACTCAGTTTCCAGCCTGAGTTACTTTCTCAAAGGTATTATAGAAATTGCAAGTGTCAGAAATTCGAACTGGCACAGAGGAAAAAAATCATTAAGTAATTTTTTCATTTATTATTCTGTCATAGATGAGAATAGCAGTAACACCTTTGTTGCATAATATATAGTTGAAACACTCTTCTCTCAACTGTTTTACTACAGTTTGAAAGCAAGTTAAAGAAAGAAATGCATACTGACAGAGAAAAACTTAAACCAGAGACTGTAAAAAAAACCAGAATGCCAGAGGAACCAGGCCTTGTTCATCTGTAAGGGTTGTAAGTTATGCCATTAGCTTTACCTCACTAGAATTTGTTCAGGGCAATGGGGAGTTTCATGTGAAAAATCAATGGTTCAATCTTGCCCTAGAAACATCAGGTAGCATAGCTGTCTACAGCATTCTGGCAGATTCAGGACAAGACAGATGAGATTCTATCTCTGAAATTTTCTCTCTGAAAGCAGAAAAATGACCAGAGGGTGGTATATTAAAAACAGCACAGTCTTAAAAAAAAACCTGTCTAGAACAATTAGAAAAGTCAAGTACATTGTTTACTTTTTCCTCATGCAAACCGATAGCCACTCCCCAGTGTATTTGTATCATCCAAACTCGAAGAATTATCAAGTAAAACAGCAACAAACACAACCTCCAGCAGAGATGAGCTGCCTCATGATAACATTCCACTGAGGCAGCTGTTTCCAAGCAAGTATCAACCCTCTGGCTTCCGAGGGAGAGGAGGTAACCCTGGCCCTTCCTAAGGAACTGGGGCAGATCATCATATGAGTAGGTATAGACTGCTGGGTAGAAAGAGAGACTGTGGCATTGATTTGAGTGTTTGAGCACCATCACTCCATTCTTACTGAAAGGCAGAAACCCCTGAAGAAGTCACTGACTGCTCTAGGGGCACTGTGAGAGCTCTGGACATCACATTGCCTTACAGGTTCCCTGTGTGTGACATCCTTCAATACTAGTAACAAGATTCAGGAAGTGTTAAGTCTCAGTCAAACTCACATGCAGGTGGAGAAGAGGGTGATGACCCCAGCTCTAGCCATAGTCAAGCAGATGAAGTACTCAGTACTGCCATTGACTTATCGAATCTTCTCAAAGAGATACCCTTTTTAAACTGTGACCCTTCCCTTGCAGCATAAAGATGATAGGTGGTGATCCACCTGTTACATCCTCATTGTCTGAGATGTGCTATATACTTACTTCAGATTGATTTATATGCAGGTAATGGATTACAACTCTATAGCCACTCTTCCCCTTCTATTTCTATTTAATGTCTAAACACTTCATACAGTATGTTTGCAATTTAATTGAGAAAATAAAAGGCAGGAAAAAGTTACTGTTGCTCAAACTTTATAGTCCATTACTGCATAATTTAGATGCAAACTGGAGATTTATTTATAAATGGCAGGCACAACTGCACCTTTCTTCAGTCTACACAAAACTACAAGGTATGACTCACAATTAAGTCATGGCTCACGGACATAAGAGAAATGCTTAAATGCCATATCTTGTGCTCAGAAACGTGCTACAGTCATGGTGCTCAGTGCACAAGCAAGGTCATGTACTTTTCAGCCAAACAAGACTAGTGCAGAGTGCCTGAAACAGCATCTGTACCCTCTTTTCACTCCGGGAAATTAAAAGAGAGTCTTCCAAAAGAGCATTACCCTCCACGCTGTTGTATGCAGAGGTCAATACAAAATTATGAACTTAAAAACATTGCATCTTTTAATTTGGCCATTAAATACTTCATAAAGACATTGCCCAAAATATGTTGTGTCTCAAAACCATATGTGGTTTAGATGCCCATGGGAATTCTGTGTAGGGGATAAATAGGTCAGAAGTGGAGATTTGACCCTTTATGGAGTAACAGAGTGTAGCGGAGATGAGTCAGCCTGTAAGGAACTGATACAACTCTGCATTCAAGGTCACCATAATGAAATTACAGTGTACATTTGAAAGCAATCAGAAGGCCACTCCATTGTTCATTTGGCACAAGATACTCCCTTATCAAAAGAATCAAACTTTGCGAGCCCAAAATAGACTTCTCACATTGCTGTGCATCCTCAGTTTAATACTCTAAATTGCTCATGCTTGCCCCACAATGGCAATGTAATCCAATAAATAAAGCTTATGCTCTAATGCAATTCACCAAAAAACAAGTTCCCTAACAGCTTCTGCACTACAAGAGCATCCAAGTACATGGAGCATCTTCTGAACCTGCATGTGACTTTGAGTCACTGTCTTGATGTCAAAAATGGAAAAAGTAAATTCATAGTAACTTGTAAATTAGAGAAGAAATAGTACAAAAGCATAATGCCTGCATATCTATGGGAGCCTTTTACCAAAAAATATTAATATACATATAAATGTATAGGGGCAGAAAACACACATGTGGCTGGGAATTTTTTTACAAAGAGGAAATTCTGTACTAGGTAACTTAAACCTGCTAAATTTCTTTATGTCATACCATTGATACCTACATGCCCATTTAGCATACAGCTTTTAAATTCAACCTAAGCAGTTTAGATTACTTTCCAACTAGCTGCTGCTATGCTATATGCTTTCAAGGCACCATCCACACCAGACTACGCATACACAACACATCCAACACAAGCAGTTGAACTTACTTGTGCTTCACATCCTGCCTAAACAAGTGACAAGTTACTTTTCAAGCAATCTGAGGACAGCATTACAGACAGTGTGATCCAATTCCACAAGACCCTGATATGATAAAAATCTAACTCTCTCTCTAGCAGGGACTAAGAAACTGTTCCAGCTTTCTACCCTGCACCTCAGTACCACCAGTGTCAATATCAATATCTCAGCTGCTCTCTTCTCACAGTCAGCAGAAAGAAACAGATGCTCAGGACTCATTTCTTCTTAAAGACATCTCCTCAGGCTTTTCTCAGAGGTGAGCAGTGCTCAGCAAGAGGTTGGACTAGCTGACTTCCACAAGTGCCTACCAACCCAATTTTTTCTACTACTCCACCTAAAATCCAGGTGCCTATTTTTCATCACAAAAGCATTTTGTTCCAGAAATACACAGTCAACTACTTCAGCTCCTCAGCCAACACTAACGAAAGATGTGATGTCCTGATAAGTAAATGAGATAAAACCTCTTTTTCCTGCTAGTAGGAGGCAGTACATCAGAAGCCATTATGTCTTTCACCATAGTAAAGAGCTGAATTACTCCATCTATTGTGGAACATAACTTACAAGAACATCTAGTTCTACAGAAGGATTTCCATATTATGTCAACACTGTTCTAGTCTGAACATTTAATGAGGAATCAGGTAAGGAACATGAAGTTACATGCATATGCTGGTTATTGTCCTAAGCATTCCATGTGGTACTTTCTTTGTAAAACCCAATCTCTTTTCCTGCATAGGAGTTGTAATAATTAAGCCTGTAGATTTGAACTAGAACTGCATAAAGTAAACATCTGCCTGTTTCTTCTTAGATCTAAGATAGATTATTTATTTCATCTAAACCTTATCTATGTAAGTCTGCGTGAGTTGTCCTAAGCTCCTTATGCTTTAAGTAACAAAAGAGGCACAAGGCAATGGTGGCTTACCACACATCCTTTTTTCACTTGCTGTTTAAGCCCAGACAATTGCTCAGCCCCCAGCCCCACAGTGGGTTGTGTGAAAGAGAAGAATAAAAGTGGGAAAACTCATGAGTTGAGATAAAGACACTTTAACAGAGAAAGCAAAAGCTGCACACGCCAGCACAACAGAACAAAGAATTTATCTACCACTTCCCATGAGCAGGCAGTTGGTCATCTCCAGGAAAGCCTGGGTCCATCACATGTAACAGTGACTTGGGAAGCAAACACCATTACTCCAAATGTTCTACTTTTTCTTCTTCTTCCCCCAGCTTTATATGCTGAGCACAACATCATACAGTACAGAATGTCCCTCTGGTCACTTGGGGTCAGCTGTCCTGGCTGTGTGTCCTCCCAACTAGTTGTGCACCCCCAGCCCCTTCACTGGTGGGGTGAGAGGCAGAAAAGGCCTTGACACTGTGAAACCCTGCTCAGCCATAGCTAAAACACCCTTTTAGTTATCCTGTTTCCAGCAGGAATCCAAAACATAGTCCTTTCATAGCTACTATGAAGAAAATTAACTCTGCCCCAAGGAAAACAAACCCACACCTAGTTTGGAAAGGAGTCTTCTCCAGAGATTTTTGTTCCTTTCCATTTACAGGAGTCAGAGCTTCCTTGGGTGGTGAAGAGAGAAAGAAAAAGCTGTACATCTAAGTTGAGTAAAAAGGACCACCTGATGAGCCTGGAGGTGTCCTGCACACACTAACTGACATAGCAGGGGCAGTCACTACAAAAGTGCCTTCCTTGTGAAGGCTGTTACTGAAAAGGAAAATTTCCTCTTCAAGGGAATATAAACTTAGTAATGTTTGACTTCTGGTTTAGGTAGGAGTTCTGTATGCAGGTGTGGAAAGAATAAGATTACGGTTCCTTTAAAAAGCCATAATTTTTACTAAAGAGTAGGTAGTTTTAAATTGTGTTTAAGCCTCAGTTTAGCATTGCTTATCAAGTTGTTCCCGAGAACATATTTACATAAAGAAGTGGAGTTTTCAGGGTTTTTTTAATGCATTAATGTCGCTTTGATTTCCATATTGGCACTTTATTTGATGTGACTCTTAAATTTCACTGATGTCCTTTTGCAAGGATGGCAGTAAAACAAAAAATTTGGTATTTGACTTGAGTCACAAATGTGTATTATGTCTCAAATACACCCTTGTGACTTTCTTGTCTGGAGAAGAGAAGTCCTGGGGGGAACCTAATAGCAATTTTCCAATAGTTAAGAGAAGATGAGAGACAGATTGAGGGTCTTTAATGAGGGAATGTGGGAAAACAACTGACAGAAGTCACAATTTGAAACAGAGGAAGATCTAACTGGATATAAGGAAAAAAATGATACTATGACATTTTAAGCTTTCAGTCACTACAAAGAATACCATTTTTAAACTCCCTAATGACAGAGGTCTAGAAATTCCCACATGGGAGGCTCTCCAGTACCTGAAAACCATGTATTCCCTTTCTCCATCTACAGAAATTTTCTTAGGAAGGTCCAAAATGCATCACAATAAATTATTATTATATTTATAAATGTGTTGTGCCTTTTTTCTGCTAAGAAGGAGAGGAAAACTACTGTTTCCACAAAAAATTTATTCCTCCTTGAAAGGGAAAATCCCATGTAAAATAAAGTCTGTTCAGTAATCCAGGTAACTTGATGATAAAAATGCCTTCACTCCATGAGCAAATGTCTAAAGAAGAGCAGCAAACTTACTGCTGCTTTTATTGATTTTGGGCTTTGCTGTGCACAGTCTAGCTTGTACACAGAGTCAGCTTTTCACTTTATCTTTTCTCTGTGCTAATCTAGTGGAAGACATTGTACAAATTAGAATTGAGATCCTTGAGATTAAGACTCATAGTTATGGGCTTTGTCAGTGCCTTTAAGTAATTTAATAAAGCAGTGGATCTGTCAGATGATGGACGTTGTTCAAGTAATTTCAGCTTTTGAAGATACACCAGACGGATTTCTCCAAGTGAAGACCACATGCTGCACAGAAGAAGAAAATAAAAAGGAGGTAATATTCATAAATATTTCAGGAAGGCAAAAATTTGACTCTGAGAGGACATTACAGTGAGGGAAATTTATTTTCTCTTCCATATCTTTAAAAAGTCCTCATAATTGAAAGATGGATTTCGTTTTTTTCTTTCTTAATTTCTCTTTTTTTTCCCTAATATATCTCTTCCACTTACCTGAAAGCACACAATATTTCTTTTGCATTGCTTTACTGGCAGCAGAGAGCAAAGGAGGACAGATGGAGCACTCAGCACTATCCCTCAGCACAGTTCAAAGGAAACTTTTCTACACCAAGACTGGCCCAAGAATCATAACTTGGAGGTCCAGCATTCCAATAGTAGGATTTTGACCTTTTGCATGTTCCACCCCTTTGGTAAGGAACAATATAGAAAAAAATTGTCAAAAGTCTATGGAAAGATCCCTATCACATGCCTCCTGCTTAACCAAGATTCTGCTTTCCTTATGACAGCCCCATTAGTTCAGAAAATTAAACACTTACTCTAAGGAGTATTCATACTAACAGTTATTATAAGCACTGCAAAGAAAGGATTTAAGTCAAAATAGGGGTTGAAAACAAAGTTAACCTTAGCTTGTGGGCAAAGGCCTTTGTGGGTAACTGCATCAGTAATCATTCACCCACTCACTCATTTTAGTGTGCTCAGATGGCTGCTTCATTCACAGCAATCAAAAGTTTTCACTGATTAGACTGTTTATCCACAGGTATCCAAAGCATTTTGTAAAGCCATGAAGTAAAGAAACAAATGACCCTGTGTTAGATAACTGGCTCCTTGCATTTTGGGGGCCAAGTGGTGAAGTTTCCCAATATTTTATACTTACGTAATGCTTCACGCATTGTTTTGAACAACCATACCCATGACTCTCCAACTAGGGAGCCAGAAAAGCTCATGGCTAAGAGTGTGGGAATCATCAATATTTCACCTTGGTGGCTCTAGTTCTCTGCTTTATAGATCAGAAACAATAATACCACCTTTTTTTTTTTTTGAAACATTTTAAATATTATGGCCTTATCTATAGGCAACTAATTCTACAAGCCATAAATTGTAGCCTGGCCCCACTGAGGTCCAAGGCAAAGTGCCTGTCTATTTCAGAAAGGACAGATTTTTCACTCACTGACTTAAACAACAGATCAGGCCCTACTGTTAATTTAACAATTTAACAATTTAAGAATTTAACAATTATTACTATTTTAAACTGTATTGGTATTTACTTGAAGTACAAAACAACTTGCCATGTCAATTGTATCTCAGCAGTGGATCAGCATAGGTTTAACACCTACAGTTGTGGGCAGAGTCTCATGTTTCAGGTGGGTCTGTCTGTTGGAGCAGCATATCAATCACACTTACATCCTAGAATAGATGAAGACTGTGTTTTCTTGAACTGACATATTAAAGCTGCATGCAAGCAGTTGCTGCTTACATTAAAGCCTCAGAAAACATGTCTTCTAGAAAGCCTTGCAAATGTTTTAATATCTTTTTAGGCTGTGGTATAGTTTCAGCACCAGCATGTCGGGAAACTCTTTCAGCAATTAAAAGGATCTTGCATGATCACTGAATAGGTATTATTAGATTCTTGTATATTCACTGAGGTTTCACAAAGTTCTGTGTCATGTCACACAACTTCATTTTAGATAACTGAAACCACCCCATTCTGATTTTAACACCTCATAGCATTCTGCAACTTACCATAAATGAAGATAAGTTTGCCTCTGTCAGTCTAGAACAAATATAAAGAATGACATTGCTCACTGTTTATCACCATGAGAAATTTTATACTTGATAGAAACTATTTTGATAATGATTTATTGCATTAATTTAACAATTATTCCCTCTTCCTTTTACAAAGAGAAAATATCAGCTTTCTGGCAACAAACAGAGGAATAATAAATCAGGGCAATAATTCAAATAAGAAGAACACACTAAAATCTTGACCAGCATATCTAAGTCCAGATACCTGCAGCTGGTTAAAGTCGTATCCAACACCTTGGCAGAGGTACAGGTAGAACCTGCACTCCCTCTTTACTCCATTGGCTTTTGGTAACAAATCATCATGGTTGAAAATTAGGCCTTTTGTCATGCAAGTATCATCTCAGATATAAATGACTGATTTTAGGAATATGGTTACAGCATATTTCTTCTCATTTCACTGGAAGACAAGATTTAAACTAAAAGGTTAGAATAAATAGGTTAGAATTTGGCACAGTACAAAATGTATTTTGAGTGCCAAAGAAGATTAAAGTAGAAGCAAAAATGGTTGAACCAGTTCAGGGAAGATTAATCCACTGGTTATTTTAATATAAACAGCCTTTAGACCAAGAAGTCCCACTACTATCTATGCTCAGAATGCGAAAGAGATACTACAAGAATCATGGAATCCTAGGATATCCTGAGTTGGAAGGGACCCACAAGGATCACTGAGTCCAACCCCTGGGCAGCCCCAGAAGTCACACCATGTGTCTGGGAGCATTGTTCAAACGCTTCTTGAACTCTATCAGGCTTGGTGCTGTGAGCACTTCCTGGGGAACCTGGAAGTGTCCTGTTCCAGTGTCCAAGCACCCTCTGCTAAAGAAACTTTCTCTGATATCCAATCTAAACCTCCCCTGACTCAGCTTCATGTCTTTTCCTTGGGTCCTATCAATGGTCACCACAGAGAAGACATCACTGTCTTTCCATGCATTTTCCCTCATGAGGATATCGAAGACTAAGATGAGGTCTCCTCTCAGTCTCCCCTTCTCCAGGCTGAACAGACCAAGTGACCTCAGCTGCTCCTCACACAGTTTCTCTTCAAGGCCGTTCACCATCTTTGTGCTCTCCTTTGGATGTTCTCCAATAGTTTAATATCTTTTTTATATTGTGGCACCCAGAGCTGCCCCCAGCACTCGAGGTGAGGCTGCCCCAGTGCAGAGCAGAGCAGGACAATCCCTCCCTTGCCTGGCTGGCAATGCTGTGCCTGATGCCCCCCAGGGCAGGGTTGGCCCTCCTGGCTGCCAGGGCACTGCTGGCTCATGTTCAACTTGACATCGACCAAGAAAGCTTGCTGCTCCCCATCACATTTTCCTGATCATTTTTGACTAAACGTAATGGTGGGGATTTAATAATGGGATATTTACTCTGACCCAATTCTTTTACTCAGTCTTGAGATCAAGAGAGTAAAAAGAGGAAAAATGGCTAAACAAATGAAAGTGCCAGTAGTCGCAGCCTTCAGTGCTCATTGACCTCCTCATGGCCCTGAACTTTGTCCTGATTTGTATGCACCATTTTTTCATCCGAAATTTTGCTAAATGTTTAAGAATTAAATTCAATTACTTTAAAAGGATCAATAATATTGTGAGACATCTCAGAGTGCAGACTATGCCTAAAATAAATTCTTAACTTCCTTTTTGGAGGGAAAGATATTTGGAATACGCTTGCATGTATGTTCAAAAAATATTAAAGGTGTCCCTGAATCAGATTAAGTGCTGGCTCTTTGGGTCCTAATATCTTGGCATGCTGCCAGACAGCAATCTTAGTGATTGAGTCATTTTGTATAGGGAGACGTTCTTCAGATAATGCCCGAGTGAGTCATGAGATCTAATTCCATTAAAAAGAGTCATGAGGCCCACAATCTTAATTACATTTATGCTACCAAGCAGAGGAATGCTTAATGGAAAAGGATAAGAATAACTCATTTTGAGTCCCTTCCAATGGAATCAGAATAGAAGGAGCATTGCCCATACCTGAAATATGCATTTCTGCAGTCTTCCAGCTCTGAGTTCCACAAGAGCTGGAATGGTCCCAATACCATTAGTGAGATTAGAAATGTGGGGTGGGGGGTGGAAGATGCTAGAAGTGACAGTCTGGTGCTTTCCAGAGATTGTAACCTCTGCCTATCTCCCTCTGAATGAAATTCTCTTAAATAAGTTCAAATGACAAAATAAAACTATTTAATGACCGCTAAATCTAGATAAACATAGACTCAGGCACCACTTCCACTACTCTTACAGGAAGAATCTACATTTTACTGTGCTAATCAAAGAGCAGCCTTGTTTTCTGTGTCAGCTAGATGTAACAGAGATGGGTTTTTACTCAGACAACATAAGAGAGGAAAGAGTTGTATTTTACATTGTGTTAAAAAGCAATTATTTAGAAGAGCTGTTTCATATTTTCATAGGTTCTTCAAGACTTGACTAAAGAGCCATTCAGAGATTGGAATTTTTTTAAGTCAAAATAAAAATATATACCCAAATAATTCTGCTAGATTTTCTACTATCCAAAACACCCAAAAAGGAGGATAATTATTCTGCATATTTTTTAATAATCCAGTCTTTATACTGGGGTTCTTGAGTTTCATATATGACAGGGAGATTTCATTCTGCATCCTCCCTTATTACTTTCATTTGTGAGTATCCCAAAGGAAGCACACAAAATGCCATCAGGACAGTGTACACCACATGAGGGCGAAACCACAGTGACCAGCCTGACTTGCAGTAAGCCAAACACCTGTACAAGTGTCAGAGGCTCTGCTCCATCTGCCCCAGCAAGCAGCACAGCACAGCACCAGGGCTGTGGAGGCTGCTGAGGAGGCACTGCCCATACCCTTTGTGTGCCAGGGCTTTGCTTTGGGCAGCTGCAGCTCCAGCACCCAAACGCCCACGAGCAGCCAGAGCTCACTGGGTGTGCCCCTGCAGCACAGCTCTCAGAGACAGGCCAGCAAACGGACTGCAACATTCACAGAGACCCGAAAATTAGTGACACAGGGGACAAAGGTTCACATAGCACTTCCATTAGTCATGAAGTGAATATTTTTATCTCTGAACTCCTCAGCTACAATGTTTAATGTAATTACTTTACTGCACATCTCTGCAACTAATTAAAAATAGTCATCATTAAACTCTGGTAAAACATACGTAATTTACCACTTCATACTTGGTCTTGACTGAAAAGGTGGTTTAATGCCTTGACATAACTAAATTGGCTGTAAGTTCCAGACTGCTGAAGCAAGTCTCCTGTAACAAGATGATCTATCTTCAAGTCATTTTTGTCTTGACAGTTGCAGACAATGATTTCATCAAGTCTAGCACCAAAATGCCCTATTTTCTTCTCAAACAAATCCTAATCTGGTAATCCCAGGGGAAAATAATAAAGCGTGAAAAGGTAGCACTGCAATCAGTGAATTTAACAAGGCTTCAACATACAGTGTTTATTTTTTGTCAAAGCAATTACATTGTAAAAAATCACAACAAATAATGAAAGAGACCGTTACTTTAGTCACTGATGTCATCTGAAAAATCATCTTTAGTACCTTTAGTTTCTTCAAATCAGATTTAATTTTGTCATACCACTCTGCAAAGTATGCACAGATTCATATTTTTTTTTTTTTCATTGAGCCTCCTGATACTGAGAAGACGATCACACTGGGCCACAGTTATCTTGGGTTGAGACTATGAACAGAGATAGACAGGAGGAATGAGTCTTCAATCTGTTTCATGTCCCAAAGGATATTTATTCTAGAGGCTACATCTTGCAAGAGCCATGCAGGATGATTTGCCGACCTTGTCAAAGACAGCCTGCAGTAGAGCCAGGTATGGAGACCATTTCTCCCAGTATCTCTCCAGAGTTTTAATACCATCCTTCTGGTCCAGTTTTTGCACAATCACCATTTACTATTTGTGAAATAATTATGGCATGTAGATGCAAAATCAAATCAAATCACAGGTTATACTAATATCAACAGAGATGTCTGGCTTTGTTCCAGCAATGGGTTATAACCCCTTCTTGTTATCCAAAAGCTTGTATCCAATATGTTTATAGAAATGAGAGCAACATAAAAGCAAATAGTAATTCAAACTACTGATGTCAAGAGGTCTCTCCTTTTATTGATACTTGATCACTTGATACTTATTTGTACAGCTGACTGAAACATAAACCTTTCCTAAGAATACCCAAATATATCTCTTACCTCATGCAATTAATTCCAGTTGTTTGAAAAAATACTTCAGAAATAATTAGGAAAATTTACACACTATGGTATTTCTTAAATTCTTGGACCAGATTTTTAGGTCCGTCTTTTCAGATAGACATTCTAGTGGAACACAGAGGTGAGAAAGTCCTGCAAGAAAACAACAGTAAATACAATCTAAAAAGCTTAAGAACAGTCCACCAGTTCCACCCTCGCTGGTGTGCCACAGAGCTCCTGCAAAATGGTGAGCTCTGTCACGCTCCTCCACTATGATCTTTGCAGGATATCAGAACAGTGACAGGAGACCTGCCACAAACACAGACACAATGTGCTTAAAAAGCAAGGCAGAGGCAGCAGTTGAAAATTTGTGAAAGCATCCTACAAAAACAAAATCCCAAAGCTGCAGTGCTATTTTGTTCTCTCCTCCAACACAATGTTTGCTGAACAGTAACTCATCCTAATGAATTCATAAGATAAATGGTCATTGGTCAATCAAACTACAACCCAATCCTTCATGGCAATTCACAGGAAAAATGTAACAAGAATGCGAAGGGCTTAAAGATTAATAACAATAAAAAAATTAATTAAAAGGCTTGTAAGAAAAATCTCTCTAAGCAATCTTCATTTTGGTTTGCTCCAGCAAATTCATTTTTAAAACTAGCTATTAAAATATAAACTGCCCTGTGAAATATTTTCATGATCTCTCACAGCCCCTTCCTGAATTTGTTCCAGCAGAGCTATTAGCAGTGATTGAAGGTGAGACAGACAAGATGAAATTCTCAAGAGAACAAGGCAAGAGACACCTTTCTGCCCTCAACCCATCAACTATAATGAATGATAGGCACAGTGCATGACAGGGACTGAAATAGGAGACTGTGACAAAGACAGGCTTCAGAGTGCCTCAGAATAATTCATTCAGTTGCATTTGGCAGCAGAAGATCATAATATTTTTTGTGTAGCTACACTGTCAATGCAAAAAAAAAAAAACCCATGGAATGGTATCTGCATGCTGATTCTGTTACAGTCAGAAAGAAAGAAAGAGTGAGTTAATCAAATGTTTCGTTTACATTCTCCCTCCTGTTTCCTGCTGCCCATAAGCACATGGAGCAGTATGAGACAGTCATATGAGGCTGACTGGAGAGCAAGGTCTAATTCTCAATGTGTTGATTACAGCTACTTCTATCTCTCTCACAAGATGGCCCATGCAAGAAAAACCCACACATTTATTCATCAGCTGTGTTTGGAGTCTGTAATTTTCCCTTTGCTGAAAGAGGAGTTGGAAACTCACGCTGGCATCACTCTTCAAGAGAAGAAAGGGAGCAGGGAGAAACTCAGAGAGAGATCCAGACCTGATTTGGAAATCAGATTTCAAGAAGATAAATTGCAACCCAGCCACCAGCCCACAGCTGCTATCACATCACAGTGACTCTGTCTGTGCTCCACCTGCTGAAATCAGTGCCCCCAGGACCCCAGCGCCTCTCTGTCCACACAGGCTCACAGGCAGAGGCTGTCACAGCCAGGCAGAACTCCACTGAAGCAGCATGTCGCCCAGTCTGAGTTCAAGAAAACTGTGTCACATGCTTGGTAGAGGATTTCTGCAAGGTGCTGCCACAGCGGGTGGTGAGGGCAGACAGTATTGTGTGTTCGAAAGAAATGAGATCCAAAAGTGGACCCTGAGAGCAGGGGTGCTCTCTAACATCCCTAACACAGGCCACTCTGGACAGCCAGGAGCCAGGGGAGATGGAAATATGAGAGACCAATTTCCCAGCCCAAGCCTTGGGCTACATGACTCCTGTCACATCCAGCAGGGCATTTCCTATGTTCTTCGGGTTCTTCTCCATCTCTGATGGATTTGAGCTAAAAGGAATACATCAAAAACACCAATTTCATGACACCCAGTGCAGAAGTGACACAAATTCCTTGCAGTCTTAGTAACCAAAGCATTCATCTAGAATATAGAAAAACAAATATAATCATATATAAATATAATAAAATATAATCAATATAAACAGGTTCAAACTTTCATTCCCCACTCCTTGCTCACTAACATAGAAGCCATTTCAGAAGACAGACAATTTTACCATGTCTCTTTTGGAAAAAGCAGCAAGAGAAAAGAAGCAAGCATTATGCTAAACAGAGCACTCACCCTCCTCTGAGCCTTGTTTAGGCACATCTTGGTATTACAATGAACAGTATTTATACAAGAGGTACAAAATATTTTTTATGGCAGGGACTGGTACAGCCAATGAGCTATGTGGGGACTTTCCTTAAAGATGGAAGATGTGGTTTTGAATTCCCCTCAGACAGGAGAGGGGACTGAAATTCCGTCTATCACATCACAGATGACTGCTCTGAACACTGAGCTTATTGCTAGGGAGGAGGGAACATGCTTCCTCTGGTGGCATTACACAACCATGATCCCCTGCTGTACGTAGAATAAAATGAGCACTTACTTTCATGAGTTTTGTTCAAGGAGTCTCCAGTGGAGAAAGGCACTTTTCTGAGGCAGAGGACAGACTGGCTCAGCAGGCTGCTTGCCAGGCTTCTCCGGGTGGGGCAATTCAGGATCCCCATCCTCCGCATGGAGGTGGTCACCGTTCAGACTGAGGGCTGATGACAATTTTAGGAGCTCAGCAGGTAATGCTCCCCTAGGACATCCTTCCCAGTCCAACCTCTGACCCCCTGCTGGAGATGGCTAACAAGAAATCCTTCCTTCTGCACACTAACACACTGACTGGGACAATCTGCAACCCCCTTCCTTTGATCTAAGCAAAAAGATAAATGATGATGGATCACAACAGGTAATTGATGAGCTTTTTCAGCATGTTTGGTTCTGTCAAGCAATTTGAATTGAACTTCCCACACGTTTTGCTACCAAAAAGCACTAATGAATTTAAGCTAATAGAACACAATCTTCTGAATATGAAAATACAGCAAGTATGACTTCACAACATATGCACAAAAAAAAGATTTTGATATTTGCTAGGTAAAAATATCCTTAAACTGTCAATAAATAAATAGGCTTCAACAAAAGTAATTTCAATAAACATATTAAATGCTTTTACTTAAGAATGAAAACAACCCCGGCATGCCAGTGAAATACCTTTGGCTTTCAGTGTACCTACATGGGATGAAAAAGAGACCTTCTAACAAATGCACATTTATCAGTAAGTGCCACTGCTTGCCTGTCCATTACAGTTAACAAATCTCACCACTGTCTTTCAGCAGAGACACAGTATAATTGTCAGTAGGAGCCGGAGCTGAAGAACATCTGTAAAAACAGAGTATCTCTTTCATATTAATTGTTTCATAATATTGGTCAAGGAAAACTTTTTAAATGGTACAACAAAAAAGTTTGTGCTGTTGGCCATTTGGTTTGGAAATGCTGTTCAGAGGCATCAATTCTACTCAAATAAGGGGATACTGCAAGGGGTTTGGCTCAGGGTCTCGATGTGGATGGGAAAGTTCAGTATGTGTTTTCCCCACTCTGAAAGCAATGAATGAGAAAAGACGAATGGTCACCTGATGTTATGTGATAAGTATTCGGAATTCTCAAGGCTACTTCAACCACAGATTCCTTAGGTTCATTCATTAGTAAAAAAAAGTATTCTTCAGATTTTTGTATTACCAGAAATTTGACACTTTATACACAAGCAAAAAGTGAATTTGAAATCTTCATAGGGATCCAACTGGAGCAGCAGACCCTGTATGAGTTCAGGGTTGACTGGGGGTTTATCATTGTGACAGCCATGGTCCTCCAGCTCAGGGCCTTGCAGTCTCCTTAGCCCACCATCAGTGTGGAAGACAGAGAAAAAGAAAGCATTATATACCTCTGCCTTGTGTATGTCCCTGTTTATTAGGTGACCATACTCATTCTGTAATGGGCTGATGTTATTTCTGCACAACCTTTTGCTATTAACATATTTTATATCTATATATATATAGGCGTGTGTGTGTATATTTAAATATATTAAATACAACTACATTTTATGAAGTTGTAATCCTTTCAAACTGTTACCTTTTAATCAAATTACAAGTTTTCAGCAAACTAATAAAGCAATTAATTTTATGTCATTCTATTCTCAAACTTCTGTTCAGCATAGATTCCCTTAAACCAGGCATTAGGGCTTTACTTGGAAAGGTCATCCTGTGCCTGCTTACGAAACTCATTTTAACCCAGAAGAGACTCTCCCTTGCCTGGGAACAAGTGGCACAGGCTTCCTGGGCTCCTCATTAAAAAATCAGGGTGGGTAGAACATGAATAAATGGAAATGCTTAATAAATATTTACCTTTCTGCAGCAACTACTGCTCTTCCCAACGAGCCAAAATCCCTCGCACAGGTGGTACTTCCCAGGAAACTGGTAACAAACTCTCCTGAACCTAGAGGGGTATCTCCTTCTCCAAGAAGTTTTACTGATTTCAGAGGAAATCTTTGCAGAAGAGGGAGCTGCCTAGCATTAGGAAGAAAGTCGTGATCCTGAACAAAACGGAGGCAGAAGTTTCCCAGCATGTTTGTAACACAGTGAAGTGAGATCCAGCAGCTGCTGTGACTGGCTACCCAAAGAGCTTGGCCAAGTTAGCTCACCTGGAGCCAGGATAGGGGTAGAGTTCATTTTAAGATGGAAGCACTTAAATTTGAGTATTTGCATGCAAATGTATTCATATAAGCAAATATTTGAAGCAAGTAGGTGGAGACCTTGAGCTTAATTCAGCTGCCCAAACACCATGCCTGTTACAAAGCCTTGCTGTTGAGATGTCCCTGGGAGGGCTGGCAAATACAGCAGGCATAGGACCTGCCAGAGGCCCATACCCCTCCAGGACAGCCACCAGAGGCCAGCAGAATAACTAGGGCATCTCACCAACACTTAGACAACAGAACCATGTCCTTGGTTCACGTGGAAAACTGCTTGCCTGTACCTAAATGTAGGTGTTTTAGTCTGGAGCTGATTAAGACTCACTAGGATCTACGCATGGTCCACTCCTGCCATGCCTTTTTCTGTTGCCATACGGGATCCAAAACATGAAAAGCTAAACTGTTCCTGTATCCACAGGTGCTGATATCTGTGCATGCAGTATGACACATATCTGCCACTATTTTATCATTCACAGGAATACTAACTTTGGGAAGAAGAAAAAACAGTCCTAATTCAAGAAACCTACCAATAATGACAGTCTCTTCCATGTATACATCCCTTTTTTTTTCCAGAAAATACATTTACACATACCCACAACATGTATGCAGACTACTCATCTCCCTATAGAACCCTTCCTTTTATTTTTCAATACCTAGCATTTTAAAAGGTTTGACCAGTCTAACAGCATTTCTACAGGCAGAAAAAATATAAAACTTTTTAGTATACAAAACAGAAACAAGCATCTCGTTTTGTGTATTGATTCCTCTCAGAACGCTTTGAGGTCCACAGAGAGCTTGAATAAGAAATTCTGATGAATGCTTTTTCTCATTTCCCTCTCAGAAACTAAACAGCATAAATAAAATAAATAGCAAAGCAGTCTCTTTCTTCTGCATGACACACAAGCAAAAATGGCATAAATCATCTTTAAGGTTTCCATGGGCAAAGTTTGCTCAGAGCTGTTTGCCAATCAGTTTACAAATGAGAGTTTAATCTTTTACATGTCAAAGGTAACAAGTAGGAAAAGGGAAAGGTTTATTAAAAGTCATTATTAGTTTGCTTCAGATCTGAACAGAACCTGCTTCTTGGAAACCTGTTGAATGAATACCCAGCTGTTCATTTCAGCCCTAAATGGAGTGACCCTGAACACAGCCAAATTGGCTCCTCCATTTACACTCAATGCATTTGCATCTTGCTGTTGCAGCAGGACAGAGCCAACATTCCCAGGCTTACTACACACAGATGTTTTTTATTTATAAACTGAAATCTGAATTTTATCTGTGTCTAATACTTGATTTCAAAACTATTACACCATCTCATGGATTTTTTTTTCTCGTAAATTACCGCTCTGTATCCTCAACCTTAATTGCATGCTGATATGATTTGTATATTGTGAACTGTCAGAGACTGAATTTTTACTGCGGGTGCAATGACTGAAATGAATGTGTGACTCATCATCACATATTTTATTGACAGGGCTGGGGGTTACACTGGAGGACATTAGCAGGGAAAGAAAGATAATTTGCAAATTAATCTCCGTGGAAAGAATAGCATCTTGCAGGCGACTATGGCCAGAAATTAGGTGCCACCTAGAGAGGTTGGTCTTTTACAATAATATTCTCATTGGTTTGGCATTTTTCAATCTTTGGTCTGATTTTATTTCTTAGTCACGGTCAGTTCTCCTTCTCTTTGCCCAACCATGTTGTCACTGCTTTACATCAAAATAAAACCACTTAAATACCAAGCACACAGTGACAGGCAATTCAATATTTGCCTCTTCTTGAAAGCCTTTTCACATACAGTTAATCAATGTTCCTGAATCTCTCTTCTCCAAACACCTAGGTACCCTGATTTTCTCACCTATTTTGTTTTCATTCCCCAGCTTTCTAAATCAAACCAACATTCAGGCACTACCTGTGGCCATATTCTCATGGAATATATACTACTTCCTGTCTGTAAAATAGCAATAAACAAACCCAGAGCCTGATGAACACCAAGTATTTGACAAAGACCGTGCATTTCCCATGAAGTAATAAGAACTTTCTCAGCTCCCCATAAAGCCACTCTCCCCTAAACTTCCCCATGCCAAACAGCAATAAATTAATAGAGCCATGTAGACCTACCACTTAGGTTGGCAACCTACAATTATCTCAGGTGAGGCAGGCTCTCTAAGAGGATAAAGGGCTGCAGGTAGTTGTAAAATATTCATGCCCCCTCTTAGTGACAAGCTGGTTCAGGAATGGTGGGATACTTAGGAGTCAGTTAGAGAAGCTGCTCTTCTGGCCTTAGGCTAAAAATACTTATTCATGAGAGGTTTTGTCAGGGGTTGTTTTAGAAGTGTGTGAGAGATAGAAAGCGAATTGGAGAGGATCAAGGGTGGGACAGAATCACAGAATCATTGAGGTTGGAAAAGATCTCTGAGATCATTAATTCCAGCCTATGACCGAACACCATGTCAACAAGACCCTGGCACTGAGTGCAACATCCAGACTTTCCTTAAACACCTCCAGGGACAGTGACTCCAACACCACCCTGGGAAGCCCATTCCAATGTCTAATCACCCTTTCTGTGAAGAACTTCTTCCTAAAGTTCAACTTAAACCCCTCCTGGTGCAGCTTAAGTCTACACCTTCTTGTCCTGTTGCTGGTTGCCTGGGAGAAGAGGCCAGGCTTGGAGAGTTGGGGAATACAGGGGTGGCTTCAGCAAAAAGCTGTTGGAAGCTTCCCCCGAGTCCAGTGGAGTCAGTGCCAGCCGGCTTCAGGGCAGACGCACCGCTGGCCAAGGCCGAGCCAATCAGCCACAGTGACACCTCTGGTGTTAAAGTAACAGATTTTAAGAAGGATGAAAGTTACAGCACAACACCAACTGCAGCCGGAGAGAGGAGTGAGAATCTGTGAGAGCAGTAGCCCTGCAGACCCCAAGGTCAGTGCAGAAGGAAGGGCAGGAGATGCTCCAGGCACCAAGCAGAGGTTCCCCTGCAGTCCCTGGTGCAGCCCATGGTGAGGCAGCTCTGCCCCTGCAGCCCATGGAGGTCCATGGTGGAGCAGAGATCCTCCTGCAAGCCCTGGAGGACCCCATGAAGGTAACTGGTGAGTGATCGCTCCCTGATCCTTATCTTGACCCACAAGCCTTTTGATGTATTTTCTTTCCTCTGCCCAGATGAGGAGGGGAGTGATAGAGGGGCTTTGTGGGCACCTGGCATCCAGCCAGGGTCAAAACACCACTGGGGAAAGTAATACTAAATTTGTGGTAAATTAGTTGGGACTGAAACTTTAACATAATATAAATCTACTTAATTCTTCTGGCCATTTAAGTTAGACATTAAATAATAAATATCAATGTGATGAGTATTCTGAAACCAGAGAAGAATCCAATGAACAAATAGGCAAAAAAAGCTCACATAGAGCCCAAGGCAATTGTCAGGACTCTTTGGAGCCATCACGTATGCTAACTGCTTTGGAAAGACCAGACACAACTTGACCTTATCTAGGAAGTCTTCTTTCACTTACAGAAAATGATCCCACAGGTCCCATCTTGCAAGCACTTTAACCAGAATAAATTATACTACTTAAAACCAATCACACTGTCCTCAGCTTCACTCAGTGTTCACAAAGCAATGAATACTGTCTTGCTGCCAGACCCACAGCTCTTTAAAAATGACAATATTAAATTTTGCCATTTCTTTGTTTGCTGATTATTTGATCTTGGTTTTCATTAGGATATTTTTGAAAAGTTTTGAATACCTTTGTGCAGCTGTACTTTCAATTCATAGGTGGAGTCTAGATAAATGCACAAATACTTTTCCAAATATACTAGTGTCCAGAAAAGATCATAAAACCCCTTCAACTAAATAACATACTGAATGTCTCACAAGTTGCTTGTGATCAAAAGGCTATATTTAAAAAGTGGAATCAGCAAGTTTAAGGCAGAGGTATTTAAATTAAAAAAAAAAAAAAAAAAAAGAAGAAGAAAGCCACATTATTTAACATGAATTATTTTGGCTATGCCTGAATGAGCGCACAGGGCTAACCACCCAAGGCCATCACTAGTTTTAAGTATGTGCTGACATCACTGCTCAACCTGTTCAATGCAGTGCTACAATTGGCTTGATTTTGGAAAAAAAAAGGTTTTGCAGGGTACGTTTAGCAGCAGTGGCCTAGTAACCAGCTCATCAAAGTAATGGCACAATATTGATTGTCTTCCAAGACAACGAGGTACAATGAATGACTTCTGTAAAATTGAAAACAAAACTGAAAAATGTGGCTCTGTTGAATATCTAAGGCATTTCCCTTGAAACAGCTATTCTAATAAAGACTATCTTGCTATCAGTTGAGGGTATGTATGTGGCAGATGAAACATGTATTTCTGGAGCACACTGGGAGCCCACTGAAACCCAACCAGCCTATAAATGACATGAACCTTCTTTTTTTCTAATGTTGCCCATGTACCTCTCTTTGAATGGTTTTTAAAGAAGCATTATTTTAGCCTACAAAGGGTTTTTACTGCTGTTAGCTTCCACAAACACTGCACAAAGAAAGAATAAACTCATTACACTCATTTTTTTCTGCTTTTATCCTTTGATGAGCTTGGAGAGGGAAAAAACAGAAAGAAAAATCTCCCACAGGCAGAAAGTATTTCTAATAACCATGCTCAGTGTGCCTCTAACAGGAACAATTCACTCTTTTTTAATGATAGTTACTTCTTATGTGCCCTGTTATACTCACAACTTTATAATGGATTTCAATGCTTACCACAATGAAACCTTAAGTCCTTACCAGTATACAAAATCCATGTGTTCAAAAATTTAAATTATTCCACAGCTTCCCTTGCTGAATGGCATCACATTGAGCCATGTTTTATTCATCAACCACAAGCCTGCCTTTAAAAAAAAATTCTTCCCAGCTGTTTAAAACAGCAAAAAGACCCTTTATGTCAATCGTTTGCTCTAAATACTGTAGCTCACAGGAAGAACCTTGGGTTGGGTAAGTGCATCTTCATGGAAATCCAGGTAGATACTGTATCAGAAAGCCCCTGCAAACTTGTGTTCAGAAGTAGGACGACAATGGCAATGCTTTCTGCCACAGAGGATGCAGCTTTTCTCACCAGACTAGAAATCTTTTCTGTAAACATGCTCTGATTTTTGGTTTATGTTCCCCACACCCACATTCATTTCATCAGTACCCTACAGTCTCATATGTCTGTGTACACTTGGGTTTCCTTTTCTTATTAATGTGTCCAAAGGCTTCTGTGGAAAAGGCATCATTGGAAAATAACTCCCTTTTGGCATCATCACTACAAGTTGCTTTGTTAAGTTTACTGTGGTGGGTCAAACAAAGAAATGTGGACTTTATACAGTTTTGCAATAAAACAACAAGCAATGGAAGCAGTGAGAGGGAACAGTTCACCTCTGCTAGGCTGAATGGTCAAGAATGGATCTCTGATCTGAAGATGCAGCTAAACACTTAAGAAAGTTGTCTTAAGTAGTCACAGCTCCATTTGGCTTGTGTCTCAAGGCTCACTGCATACTGGTATTTTGATTGTTGCTATCCTATGTGTGCAATAAATCCATAGCTTCACACTTAGCCCACACATACTTTCTCAGTTGCATAGGCAAAGACAAAAGAAGGCAGACACAGGATGTGCTTTGGATGTACCTGCACAACAAATAACTGCAAAAAGGGTAAGAAGACAGGCAAGGCAGAAAGACTCACTCTGATCCTTTGTTGCTTCTGTGTGCCTGGGCTGTGTGCAGGCCACAATCTATTGGTTATTAACTATGAGAAGAATTGACATTTAAGGATGAAAAATGATTCTATGCAAATTTTAATACTAAGATATATCTAGGACAAAAATAAATTGTGCCTAATTACTACCTGTGGAGTCATGGCAGTGACTCTTATCTAAGTTAATAGCAGCCACAGATGGACAATCAAGAATAATATTTGCCCAGCAATCAGGATGAGAACCTGTGGAGAAGTTATGTTTACCACATCACAGGCAATACACTAGGGTTAAAAACAACAACCTTCATCAATAATTCAGCCACCAGACAGATTCACTTCTGCATCAGAAAGCTCCTGCAGGACAAATCAAATTCATACTCTTTATTCTGGCATTCAACAATGTTTACTGCTTTATTAGAGATGGCAATGGGAAAGTGTTTTCCCTCTCTCATCTCACACTCATGAATATGTCTTTCATAAGGAATAAACTGGAACAGCCACCAGCTGGCTGCAAATAACTGGTCATTAGTGCTGACTAGGACTGACTTTGAAACCACAAAGTTCCTAAGATCCTTCAGTTCCAACATCATTTTGCAACAATCCCTGCATCATATGCAGGAAGCTGAGAGTGTGTAGCTCTCTTGGTGGTAATGTTTAGGGGGTTGTTTATTTTTCATGGCTCTACTAACAAAGTAGCAAAGTGCTTTGATCTGCTGAGGAAAACCAAACTCCCTTATCAGCACTTTTCAGAGTATCTCAGCCAAGTACCAGGTAAATTGCTCAAAGAAACAAGAGTCATATAGCCATCAGCTGCTGATGTGTCATCCTGCATGGGGATACACAGACAGTGCATCTCGTGGAGACTGTATGAGCCTGGCAACCTTGAGTCTGGAGCACCTGCACAAAGCTGGCATGGTTCTGGATATATTAAAGAGAACAGAATAGAGGTGTCAAGTTAGCTCCATTTTTACTTGCATTTCACCTTTTTTTATTTCCCCTTATGCAGGCAGTTACATCTTCTGGCCTCTTCTGCAACAAACCAAGAGTTGGGGTTTTTTAAGTGATTCCAGTAAAGAGAAGCCAATGAAACGGTCTGCCATTATTGATATAACTTTTTGTTTAGAAGAATTCCCAGACAGAAAGAAAAAGTCTAAGTTTCTGGTTTTGTCTTTCCACCCTTACATAAGTAACATGGAGGTGACTATATTACACCCTAAATACTCTTCCCTTATAATTCATACTGCTACTTGCATCCTGCTCTTGTTTTACCTTTCCCATTTCAAGGTCCAAAGCAGATGACACAAAATGTTTTCACTCTGCTGGCTGCAAGAACCAGGAAAACTAATTCAACTTCTTCCTTCTGAGAATTACCAGCCAACACTGTACGATTCAAGGATCTTATCCTTGCAGAGAGGCAAAATCTGTGGAAAGACTTCCACTGAACTTCCACTTCCTTTAGATTAGAGCCTTTCTTGGGCTACTGAAAATTATTTGTGAAACAGTTGAGCAATGAGTAATGTGCAACAGTCAAGCTGCACAGCAGCAGCTTCAGAGGACAATACATCCTCAAACAGCTTCCCCAGTGCTGGTTATCCCAGATTAGGCAACTCACTGATTCGGCCTCAGGACAGAGTCTCTCTCCCTTTCCACCCCTGAACTTCAGGATGCTGTTGCCAGGGTAACTTCTGAAGACGTTTTAGGTTCCAATTCCAACATTTGCCTGTTCAGTGTTTGTCTCTCTCTTCACTCCTCCTTCAGTACAATTCTCTCAGCAAATTCATCTGCTAGGTATTTACCAAACACCCAGGTGAAAGGGACATGGCCGTGGGTGAGCAGACCTTTTTCCTAAAGCAGAAGAGAGCTGTGCAAAGTAAGTTCAGACAGCCACAAATCTTCGGCCTGCTCATCTCGTGTGGTGCTCTGTACCCTCAAACCCCAACACTCCCTCCCTTACAGCTGGTCTTAATCATGCTGGGTTATTTTCTGCTTTTCTGGGACCAGGACAGTTTGGATACACAATGAATATTAACACAGACATGGGCATTACATGTATGCAAAACTGAGCCACAAAAATATACAGGTTATAAAAAGGCATTTGAGCCCTGGACAAAAAGGGCCATGGTCACTAGGATCCTGTTGAACAGATGTGATGTTCTACTTCATGCAAAACTTGGTGATTGAACCAGGGAACTCTGGGTTACTTTGTAATTTTGTACATTCACAACATCAAACTTCTACAAAAGTCAAGTGGACTGAATGCTGAAGGTTTTTTCCCATTCCTTCAATCCAATACCTCACACTACACTCTTGTCATGACCACACACAATATTCACTGTGATTTTTTCCTTTATCATTTAATGTTATTCTCTCATCCAAATACCCTGTACTGCCAAAATAATAGATAGACCCAGATCATCCACACATATCACTTACATTTTCAAGCTGCCTTGACTGCCTCCCCATGAGACTGAAATGTATGCCCATGATCTTCATAAACCTTAAATAAAAGATCTACTCATTTCAACAAAATTTAACACAACCTATAATGACACAACCTACTCTGTCAAGCAATTAACAGATTTTGAAAGGCCAAACTGCACCTGAAACTTGCTTATTCTAAAAAAGACTGGTTTCTGACTTCAACTAAATAATTCACACCTGCTAACACAACTATAATTGCATCCTAGTAACTCTGAAAGTGCATGTTCCGGAATTAATATCTGAGGCTTATTGTCAAGCCCAGAGGCAAACACATTTATTATGTTTTGCAATTGGCAAGCATAGACACAAGAATTAAAATCTTCTTTGAAGAAAAACCCTTTTGAGTTTCACCTGTTTGTGTGGGAGATAAAATTTCTAAAGAGGAAGGAAGAGAAATGACAAAAGAAAGACATCTGTGTTGGGCATGTTCCAGAACCACAGAGAAGGAACAGTTAAAAATGTATCCTGCTGTTCAATTAAGGAACAGAAGAAAAGAAAATGCCCATAGGTTTTAAAATGTCATGACATTCTTGTACAGAAAAAAAAGTAAGAACAGGGTGTCCAGAAAGGTCTGTTTTTATGTTTAGGCAAAATTGCAGCAGACCTTACAAATTAAGACAACTAAATATATTATTAAATTAATGATCAAAGTTTCTACCAAAGGCTGAAAAGGACTAGACAGTAGGTTTTGCCTCGTCCCTTTATGATGCATAAATTTCAGCCCTGCACTAAATACATTTTTAAAAGAGCATTACATTGTGAGCCTGGTCAATGGAGGCTGTGTCTTGATTGGTAGAGTACTCTATTCCCCAGTGGCAGTGGCTGCCTTTCTATATTTAATTTCTAAGCCATCCTTTATTGCAGCATCTATCTGTGAAAGCACTCAGTCGTGCAAACAATAACAAAGAACAAAGGGTGTTTGTATTTTAAGCCATATATTGTAAATACAGAAAAGATTACCTCAAACTACTTACCTCAATAGGAAATGGCAACGGACAACATTCATATTTACTTGTCTAAAATTTTGGTTTTAGGCAATTGCCTGGGGTAAGGGATGGGGGAGAATTCAGTGCTTCCTGGTCTCTGGCTGGTCTTATTTTGGTTTTTTGAAGAGTGACACACAGCACAGTAAGACAGCTGTTATATGCACTTGGAAAACACCAGCTCAAATTCCCACTGAAAGTTTTAAAAATAGAAATGTTGCAGGAATAAAGGCTGCTCAGTGAAAGCTATTTTTCTTGAGCCTTTAGAAAGGGAGAAAAAAGTACCTAAGTTATCATTTTGCCCTGCTAAATCCTGTGCTTTACCTAATTCTGGTTATGCAGTCACCCCTTCACCAGTTGGTGAAGGCAACACTCCCCCACCTCCATGTCTGGCCAGCACCAACGAGGTGGAACACAATTCACAAATAGCTGAAGAAGGTTGTGTCAAAGAAACAGTGGACATGGTTGCCAGGTTTCTCCTGTTAGGGATACAATCCCCAGGACCTCATGATCAGGGGATGAGTCCTTCTAAGGGTCTTGTCTTTGAGTGTCTACGAAAGAGATGTTTCACTCCACTTTGTTAATGCTGTTTCCTTCAAGAGCCTGCTGACTTGCACAGCACATTGCCAGCAAGTTGCCCCTGGGGTTTGCTGATGGAAGATGACAAAAAAGGGGAGAAAATGGTGAAACTGGGATTTCTAAGTCTTCCATTCAAGAACAGAAACAAAACTAGATCACGGCAAGAAGAAAGAAAAAAAAAAATAAGGAAAAAGGATACAATGGATGGAGTGAAGGCTGGAACCTGCAGAAGGAAAGAGAGCTGGATCTTACACAGGGCTTAAAGTGGGAACAGTGAAAACCTGCATGCTGAGCAATGAGCTGCCTGCACTGCACAACAGGGGCTTGATGGAGAAAGGTAGACCTGACCTCTATCTGCTGCCAGCAGCCTTGCTCTCTCCTGAAAGGATGTATCAACCCACAAGGGAGGAGGCTACCCTCACCTCCAAACATATTCTCCTTCCACTTTCTTGGAGCACCAAATATCAACGAGGCTGTATGATTGTGATCTTCCAAGTCTACTCGTTTCACTTTATATAATTTGTCTTAATAGATGTTGAGAGAATAATCTGTGCAATAGGCTACTGATTACACCAGTTACTCAGCTCCAGTTTTTAGTCAGCAGGTCAATGATTATTTCAGGAAAAAAACATTTTAAAACAGCACTTGTCTCCCAGCTGAGGAGGACTGAGTCCAAAAGAAAGGAACAAAGACAAGAACTCCTCATGCTGTTCTCAGACTGGAGAGAATTATCTGCCCTGTAGAGAGAGTTCATCCCAGATGATTGTGGCAACTTGCAGAAAAATTGCAGGTCCTTCAAGCACAAGGATCCAGAAAGTTTGTCGTTTGCTGTACCCAGGGGAACAAGAGGGAAAGGAGCTATTTTCATAGTTCTCATCTGCTTGATAACAAGAACTAACTAAAAGTCAGGTCCCTCAAATTACAGAATCCTAGCAAGGAAGCTGTGTACGCCCTTCAACAGTTCATATCAAAACCGTTCCTCATGTTAACATCTACTTCCCCTACAGCTCAGAGGTACTGAGGACACTCACAGTTCCCCTCCCAGAAATCAGAGTAGTAGCCAAAGCCAGCAGTCAAAGAATGCTCCCAGATCCAAAAAATGTCCCTGTTTATTAACCTGAAAAGAGTTGTGTGATTTAAGTGCCAAACTTGAGAAGGGAATTCACAGATAAAAGTAGGAAATAAAACCAGAAAAGGAACTCTGTCCACCCCAAATGTCCAGTCTAACACCTAAGTCCTCTCATTCAAGGAAGCCTGAGCTTCTAATTAAGGACAAAGGATTTTTCTAGGCACTAAGGTATCTGAAAGTTAAATTTTCCAGTCCCTGAGAGCTTTTGTAGAGGGAACACTTAGGTCCCTGCTTCCCTTCGTGGAAGTAAATCAGCAGCGCATGCACATTAGAGGGCGAACCCACCCCTCAGCAGAGACAAAATTTCTCACAGCAACCCACAGGGTATCAGGAAGGGACATTTCCTATCACTGGCACCACCAGCAGTAACTTGACAGATTGAAGGCTGAGTTTGCTGATAAACCAAAATGGGCAGAGGGAAGAGTTATCATGAAGTGAACAGGGAGGAAGAGTTATTATGAAGTGGAGCAACAGGTACAATCAACAGCCAGCAAATCACGATCACAGCAGTGGGTACAATTATTTTTTCTTGATAGCAACTAACTCTTGATTACTTTAACAAAATATAGCAAAAATCTCTGAGGAGAATGCAAAGGCCTTCTCCCGCCGGCATGACTGTGGCTGCAGACGGTTCGGTGCCGCTGCCCAGGGGCCAGGCAGGAGCATCCTGCAGAAATCTCTGGCTCCTGCTCAAATTATTCAGAGCAGTGCCATCTACCGGAGGCAGCTGCCGAAGGCCAGATCCTTGTTTTTCTTGGGTTTTGTTCCTGTTTTTAATTAACTTGGGTGTTTTGATAGACGAGACAACGGCTGATGAATGCTAAGGATTTTAGAAGTACCCTTTGCATTTCATTAAAATGCCTCACAAAATGTTTTCTAAAGGTTAAACTTCTCTGTATGGTGCTTAGTTTCTTTAGATGTTTTGAATCATGAGGGAGACAAGAGACTCGTGGTTTTTTTTTTTAATTGGTACTCTCCAGCACAATAAAAGCTCAATCAGTAAAGCACTTAAGAAAATCCTCACCTTTAAGCATCTAAGTGATTTCTCCGATGGTGGTGGAAATAATTGCAGGTCCTTAAAGTCCTGTAGAGCAAGGACTGAGATTAGGGCAAAAAAGAAAAAAAAAACCCATACTTCTAAAAGTACCTGCCTCTTATCTGCCAAAGAAAAAGTATCTGTCTGTTATTTACCAAGGAATCACCCAGACATATTCTGGATTCAGAATCATGCATGGGGGAAAAGAATGCAATGAGAAGAGTATGTGAAGTAAAAGTTTAATTCTTATATGAAGAAAATACATATATTGCAAAATCACTCCACTACTTGAGCTAGAACAAATAGACAAAGGAGCATTTAAAGTCATTAACAAGTCGGTATTGAAAAATCCAAAAATTCTTTTCATATGTTTTAAAATTACTTATAGATTTTGCAGAACTCAAATTCTTTCCGGACTTTTCAATACGCTAAAAATCTGTCTCTACTTGTGTGTTTTAGAGCACCAGGAACAATAATAATGCTAATCTTACAACCTGTATACCAGCTCTAGTTTTACACTCAAGAAACTGAGACACAGAAAGTGTCTAAAGCTAGAACTTAAGCTGTGCTAATCAATCTTGGGTGACCAATCTGAGTTATCAACGGAGCCTGTAGCAAATATAAAAGGTGTTTTCCTTACCACTTTATGGACTGTACAAAGAAGCTGATAAGGAAATAATTTTCAAAAGAAAAATAAAGGACCTCTAGTGAAAGTACCCTGCTTATATTTTTAAAGAAATAAATTCTTAGAACAACTTGTAATTAAATTGTGGACTTCTGTGTAACATTTTGTTAAGGATATCAAAAGAAATAGACTCCAAAAGCATTACCTTAATTTATGGATTATAACTACATCAAAGAGTTATAGTACCACATTCTTGTTTTTCAAAATTGCCTTTTTATAGTCTTAGGTATATTTGAAGCACATTTGCAATCAGCTCCTGATCAGTTGTGAGTGTGCTCAGCACCACCACAAATCTATGCCTAGGTCTTTCCCACTGTTCTCCAGACAATGTGACACACATCATTAGTGGCCAGCTGTGATGGTTTTGCCTTGCAGCTTACTGACACATCTACAGAAAGGTTTTGAGCGCTCATGTGCAGTGTGATGGCCTCTGTTGGCAGCCAGGGAGTCTCTGAAGACCTCCCGGCAGCTTCTTCAGAGCAGTGGAAGTTGCTTAAATCCCTGGTATGCAATTTTAGCCAGCACATTTGACAAAACCCGGCTAGGATGGGATTTCCTTAAGCGCTGGTGATCCCTCCAAGATCTAATCCAATAGAGAGCATCACAGCACTCTGCTAGGAGAAGCTTCATGCTTCAAAGGGGAACAAGTGCTTTGGAATAAAAAAAACTTCTGAAATTAGGCTGGTTGGTTTAGGACCTGAGGAGTGGCTACAGCTGGCACAGGAAGCTGTACAAAGAGAGAAATAAGAAGCATCTAATATCTGTCCTGGCTATGAGCAGGCTCACAAACACCTATTCCCAGCCATGCCAGAGTCAACCAGCAGTGCTTGCTGTCTGTACCAGATCCATCAAGGCCTGGTGCAGCATTGCAATTTTTGGGACTGGAAGTCTTCATCTCATTATCAAGTTCCTATATCAATTCTCCCAGCATCCTATGTCATGATTCAAGAGCTTTTTAAAGATGAAAGTACACAAAAAAGACTGAATTTCATGATGAAATAACAAGGCACTGAAAGCAACTCCATGGTTATGAAGGCATCTGCACTGATCTAAGAAGAGAGGAGGAGTGCAAGCATCTTTTTTTCTGGCAGAACAGCAGATAGAGACAGACAAGCTCTGGAGATTAGCCAGTCTTTCTTATTGGAGCAAAAAACATCTCACTTCAGTCTTGGAGGATGTGATTGCCACCACTGTTGAGTGACAATAAGAGAGCTGGACAAGTGACCAGTTGACATGGGAGGTAATACGAAATTAGGTCTAGAGTGAGAAAAGTTAACATGCAGTGAGGACAGTAGTCCACTAACTGGAACACGTCTGAGTACTCACGGAGCACTGCTCAAAGGACATTTTTGCTGCTTGTTCCCCAAGCAAACTGCACAGGCTTGCATCATTTAGTTGCTGAAGCACAGTGGTTTTTTACTAAGAAAGGGAAAACCAAGTCCATTTGACAATATACCAAGAAATTTAGAGGGAAAAAAATGTGCTTATCATTCCTTTCCTTTAATTTTGTATTTTACATGTAAAGTGCATGATATTGTACTTTATCTCATTATGAACTACAACACAGAACTGACAGGAATATCTTTGTCTGGAATGCAAGCACAATGGGAGTCCTGAGACATCCTTCAGTCATAGACCACAAACACACATACATGTTCACAGTCATATAAATGACTATACACATACATTTTCACAGTCATATAAATGACTATACACATACCTGTATACATCTATATTTTGAGCTGAATAAATACATATGACAGTATCTCTTAGCATTAATGGATTGTCTCTGAAGCAAAAGAACAAGATTTTAATTTATTTGCAAGATTAGTTTTTTGCAATGTGCAACATGGCCGCAACAGACTTTTTAACACACAGAAAATCACACTTTTGTACAGTTACACTCTTCATGCTGACTTAACAACATGCAATTTTTAGGCCTGTCACAAATTGATAGGATTATTACTGGGAGACATCTACAGGTGGGAATTGAATGTATTATTCTGTCTTTAAAGCGAGCAAGCCTGTCACTGATGTCCTAAAGTTTTGTGATGAACGCAGTGCCTGGTTAGCTCCCTACTATGTCTCCATTGCTCCACTCCCAAGGCAGAGGACTGTGATGCTAAGGATCGTTTTTTGATCCCTGGGCTCAAGAGAATCCTGAAGAATCCACATTCCAGTGCTGAAGGACAGTCAGTCTGAATGGATCTTAGGGAGCACAGCCAAGGACCAAGGACAAGCACTCCCTGGTGCAGCCTTTCTGGTCCAGCTCTGGTATGGAGGCAGGACAGACGATGGGATCCAGGGCACGTAGAGGTTGCCGGGTTACTGCAGACCTGGCTTCCTCCATGAGTGTAATTCAGTCTCTGAGTGCAGGTTTGTATTTGCTGGGCCAGGAATCTCTCTCTCATTCTCTTTTACTTAATTCTGTACTGGATTTTAAATAAGCCTACAATCAAAATACAACATAAACGTAGCAAGAAAATCTGCTCATGGATTTAGTACCACATATCCAACTGTGATATATTACAGAATCCTAGTTCTTTCAGCAGCCCACAACTGGATTAGCTTCTTGCAGATACCAGGGATAGGACAAGGCAGCTGATGGGTGCTCAGGTCACTGTAGATGACATCAGGTGAGATGGAGTCCTTGGATTTAATTTAGACAGAAGGCTTCTTTCTGCAACAGTCCTAATGATAGTGCTCCAACCCACTTCTGACACGTGGGAGATCTAGAGACACACTAGGAGTGTTCATATGGTAGTGCCATACATGCTTCTATGAGCTGGGAAAGGAAACAAATAGTATATAGTACGCAATCCTACTGTGTAACAAGGAAGTCCAAGTACGTATCCCTATACAAATGCTGGTGGAAGCCTTGCCAACATCAGTTGCTTAAATAGAGGTGATCACTGGGCTTCAATTTTTGAGTGAGCATTAACATTAAAATAAATGTTCATTTATTACCTACTTCTGCATTTGTATCATGAAACTCTCACACTTCTGACAAGTGTGAGAAGGCCTCTCATATGAGTGTTTATGGATGCTGACTTTTGGTCAGAGATGATTTTCCAGGCATTGGACTGCTCGGTGTCTGTGGGAAAGCAAATGTTCCCATGCTTTGAGCAGAAAGTTGTGAGAGAAAAATAACAATTCTTGGTAAACAACTTGCACCTGGTGTTTGTGACTGTGGATGTTTTGAAATTGGTGCCGTTTTTAGTTAGCCTATGGTGTTAGGGAGTGTTAATCAATTAGCCAATTGTGTGGTGTCTTTGCGCAGCTGTCTATAAAAAGCGTGCGGTCTAATAAACTGGACCTTCTTCTTGCCTCCTGATTTTATGGAGTCTGTGTCATTCTATAAATGTCCCTAACTCAACAGCAACAAGTGCTTCCTGACCTTACTTTCCGAATTAGATTTCCTAAATGTTGGCGGCCAGCTGACAAGTGAAACCAGTCATCTGTTCCTGCACTGGCTGTTCTGGGACAACAGCTTCAGGTGCTAAGTCTTGAAAGTGTCTCCGTGCAGTTTTAGAAGATAATTGAGGGGGGTTGTTACATTTTATATCTATAACTATCACACATAATTGCATTTCCTACATTGAGATGTATCCACTGTCTTTGCACACTAAGGGATCACTAAGTTGCATACACAGAGTCCTTCAAGCAACTCAGATGCTAATTTATCATATTTCCCAGATGTTTGCCCATGTCTGACAGGAATGACCCTGTGAAGAAGCAACTAGGGGTCAGACTGGGGTGTCCAATGGGATTAGACCCCTATTGCTTAGGCTGTTAAATTCACATAACCCTTTTGCTATTTTGGCCCAGATTAGCCCATCCCTACACCCCAGGAACAGCCCCTCCACAGCTTCACCACCAACCACAAAACTCCCTGGAGCCAGCAGCAGCTGCCATCTTCACACAGCATCGCAATCCTCAGTGAATCACAAGAAATTCCTGTAAATTAATCTCAGAATTTTCCAGTTTGTTATAAGGTTTACAGCAGAGACCAAACTAGGAGAGAACAACAAGCAAAAAACCTCATTCAAGTGATGACAAACAAGCTAAAGGAGTAGCTGCAGTTATCTAGATGTATGTCTTTGTGGTTTACAAAAATGAATACTTTTTAATAGAAAGGTGTGATTATTGGTCATGTTGTGCAGGCTATTTACAATAAAAGTTATATTAAAACTCACCAGCTATGCAAGAAAGAAAAAAAAGAGTACCTTCTATGAGGTTTTGACCCCCCAAACAACAAAACAATTACACAAATGCTTGACTTCAATCATATGCTGACGTTCCCATAATTAGTGAAATAGAACATAATGGGACTTCAGAGTGTTTTGAATCAGCTACAAACCTAATTTCACATTGAATTCTGTTTCAGTTATGTTTCATTACAAAATAAGGTCATACGGAGGGAGATTTTTAACTGCTTTTGGTGTTTCTAAATAAATTTCTTGAATCAGTCAATTTGTGAAATATGGGTTTTCAGAATTCCCTAAACTGAGTGGTCACGGAAAGTCACAAACCTCCTGGTATGATAAAATCACAATTTAGCATATTGGCAAAAATCCAGGTCCAGCTTATGGAGAACGGTATTGCCAGTATTATTTAGGTTATGTTTTTTTAATAGTTTAGTTGAGCCAAGAGTTTCTGTTTTCCCTCAATTAATTTTAAAAAATCTGTGTAGCTGATTGTATGGACAGGATGCAAGAGACATAGTCTTACATAAAACCTGGAAATAAGCATAGATACATATAGAGAGCAAGCAGATTATTTCACTATTTTAATTCACCAAATTTTAAATTTGGCATATATGTCAGTATTTGTCTTGTAACTACTACCTAGTGTTACAGCAGAAAGAATAAAATGGGTGATCAGCCTGAAGAAAATCACCTTCATATAGTGGCTGTTTAGCCACCAAAACCCAGGATCCATCATGGCTCATTGGTTGAATGCCATGTCATTTAGGTATAACTCAAAAACATTTAGAGGCTTTCTTACATGTGAAAACATCACACCTGAAGAAACAGTGCTGACAGGTACGTCACAGAGCAGTTAAATGTTCAGAACATGGAGAACTGGGCAGGAACTCCAATCTCAGAGCTCCACAATCATATGATAAAAATGATTGATATTCCACAAGTTGAACTCTGAACATCATGTGCAAAGACAGCTTCAAGAATTAAAAGCTTAGACAAGAGTCTTTGTGTGTTGATTGATGGCCCTGTGTCACTCCGGTTTATGGGTTATGACCATTGGAGACTTCAAAATGAACTAAGACAAACATAACAGCATCCTTGCTCAGTGAAGCAAGGATGCAGGACTCAGAAACCAAACTGTTCTGTCAAAAAAGAAAATACTTAGCTCAAAAAATCTGTCAGACTTTCAACACTTTTGACAGCTTCCATATTCAATGCATATAAAAGAGACTAAGATGAATGCAGTCAAAGCATCCAAAATATTTCTTTGACATTAAAAATCCCTAATTTGGTATAATAGCCTTAAAAATTCACACATCTCTTTTATGTAGGTCTCCCTGTCTTTAGAAGAAACATCTTCACTAAAGTAAACAACAATAAACTAGTCTTATGCTAGATAGCATTAGAAACTGTCCTTACACACAGTACAAAAGTATGTAGCACTTTAATGACACTGACAAACAGCATATTTTAAAATATGCTGAAAAATTTAAGCACACAAATATCAAGTGTGTTCATCCTGTATTAGGACTGTCATTTCTTGTGATAGGAGGGATTTTTCTCAGCATCTAAAATGAAATGTATATTAATGGTCATAATTACCCAATCCTTGAAATTCAGCCATAGTAGTTACAAGGACATTGCTTTCTAAGATATTTGCTGTTAATTTGCAATCTTCTGTTCCTTAATTTCATTAGTAATCCTCATGTCTGATATCATTCTTGCTGAAAAATCACATGAAACTGGATTATTAATATGTTGCTGAATTTTTTACCATTTGGAAAGCTGCAAACAGCATAGAGTTTATGAACTCTCACCAAATTTAAAAGAGTTTTAGATCAGATATAAGCAATCTAAGGAAAGACACCTATCCAAATTTATAAAAGAATAAGAGGCCATATTTTCTTGACTTTGTACTGAAGGTATATTTAAAAGATTTGAACTAAGATTTAATCATCAGTAGTGACTTTTCAGGAGATATTTTTCAAGACAATTAGAAGAATGAAGAACGAGCATTGTTAAAAGGTGAGAACTTTCTAATAACTCAGAAACCATCCTGACACTTTTGTCACTCATACAGTTTAGATATAATACAGCACAAATACCTGACTGGCCTTAATTTTTTATTATTCCTATAGCATTCTTGCTTCATATCCGTTTTGACTTTAAACTCTACTTTTCTTGTTGGGAAAAACTGACAGCTGCATCCTGTCTTTCTGTCTTGCAGATGACATGTGCAACCATGTACCTCAGCATCCCAAGAAACAAGGCTGGACCTACAGGAACAGAAAGCATGACACAATAGTACACAGAGAGCCAGAACCTTGAGTAACTCCTTTACAATCTCTGGGCAAGACAGTTGTTCTCTACGAGATATGCCATTAAGCAGAGTTGAAAAAGTGTCTTGTTTATTGCAGAATTTTTTCAGATGCCTGTAAGACTTTTTTAAAGCCTTACGCATTAAAATAGTTTTTAATCCCCCACCAAGCTAGTATTCCAAACTAGCTCTTCTCTCATTAAATTCATAGATACATTATATTTTTATGGAATAAGGACTCTAGCACACACTTTAGAAATTATGCTGTTTGTACAGAGCTTTTTTTCAGGCCTTCTGTTCAGCATTTGGTTGGACAACAAAGATTTAGACTACAGAATTTGTTTATTTCTAGACATACATTTGCTTTTATATAGGTTACTATTCCTCATATATTTACTTGTAGGTGTGATCACTTAATATGTGCAGTTCCAAATCCATTTGATTGATAGCCATAGCTGGCCCTGGATTTAGCTTGCCTAACTTCAGGGACTCAAAGTGGTGCCTACATTAGACTTCTAGTTGCCTTAGCTGGCCCACTCGTCAATGAAGAGAGGTAGACACCCACCAAGGCAACTCAGCTGCATCTGAGTGATGATACACTGCATGTGGAGTTTTACACACACGGAGTGAAATCTTACACCTGACAAAACAACTAGTTGCTACTAATATATGGAGAAAGTCCTGTCCAGCATGTCTCAATCAGTTAGTGCAAACTTTACCTATGTAGTACTTCATCCTGACAGTCCGTGATCGTTGTCTCACATCTGTAGTACCCTGACGTGAAAAGACAGCTTGTCAGATTCTACCAATACAAACTGGCTGTTCAGAAAAGGCTTTTCTAATTATCTTTCCACTATGTGAGAGTTACACAAGAAGAAATGCACCCACAAGCTGTGTAAACACAGCATGCAAAACCTCTGTATTTGTTTTTGTTACCATTCTATCTTCAGGGAAAGGTAACAGATATTTTAAGCCCAAAAGTTACATCTTAAAAGGAAGAGAGTTTCTTCCCTCTTAAAGCTACCACAAGGAATAGCCCACAGTGTAACACTAAAACATGGGTCATTTGTTTCAGAACAGTGTTAATTCCTAAAAACATGTGAACACTGCTATTTGTTTCCATGCCAGTGGCCTGAAGGAAACAGGTTAACTGTTTTGTTGACCTTTGGGAAGAAAAATACTTGGCAACTTCAACTGACTTTATGAATCCTAGATTTACTCCTCTCCTCCTAGTTATATACTGGAGCAATTCTGTTGATATGAATGGTATAGACCCCAAAAGAATGCCCAAATGAGAGATGAAACACATCCACTAAACTTTGAGCAGATTCTTATCTATAAGAAGAAAAAATCAAGAGGAATATTTAAAAAGAGAGAGAACAAATGTCCCACTTAAACATTTCCACCTGAATCAGTTCCACTCACATCACAACAGGCAAGCTCAGTAGGACAGTGAGGCATCTGAGTTCCAGCTGTTGCTAACACCAGGTAGCTTCATCCTGGTACTCATCCACAGCTGTTGAAGTGCTCTTTTGGTATAGGACTGGGAAGGGGTGCAGATTTCAATCTGTTTCAACCCAAGTTCCAGGAATCTTCAACCACACAAATGTCTTTGCGATTGAAAATGTGAACAGACTTCTCAAAATAAATACATAAATTATCTTTAAAATGTCAACCATTAAGGATGCACCATTGCAAATTAAAGCAGGCTTCCTGTATCTGAACACAGAGTCAAGTGAGACATGTAGACTTCTTTACTTCTGAAGAGTATCAGATTTTATGTTGATAATGAATATTTCTGATAAAATATTGGTGGCAACAACTTAATTTTTATATTCACAAGAAAACCTACTAATAATTTTTACAGCTCTGCTTTTCCTCACTGCACTGTGTTTAACTGAGAAAGGTCTTTTTACAACCGTGCATAAAGACAGACACTGCCAAGAGAGAAATTTTTATAAGCCTTATTAATAGGAGTTTCTTATACCTCAAGTATTTAGTATGTAAAGTTCTTTCCACTACTTAATAAGAATTGTAACACAGAGACCTATTGTACTGAAAAAAAAAAAAAGAATGTATGTTCTATTTTTTCTTCTTTGTAGCATCCAGATTCCATTCTTTAAGTGAGGCAGTACACATTAAGGATTTACCAGAACTAAGCAGGACTAGTGGCACTGCCCAAATATTGCTTCATTAACACTTCTCTTCTTTGTACCACCCATAAGCTGGGTGCCTCAGCCTCAGCAAAAGGCTGCTTTTAGTGCTCCACTTAGGGTTAGTGTTAGGCTTAGGGTTAGGGTTGAGAAAACCACAATGCTAGAGCTCCAGGGACTCTGCAACTACAAAAGGCATGCCAAGGGGAGCACTTTACATTAGCTCATTTCATTTGATTACAATCACTTCATTTCAGAATTTTCTTGTATTTCTTTCCATTGAATTTCCTTTCATTATAAATCCACCCCAGTCATTTTGTTTCACTTTTTATCTGACTTTGAGAGTTTATCTCCTTTTATTAATTGAAATCTTGCGATTTCAATGGTTATCAGTTCGCAGAGTTTTGGTCCCTTTCCCTGAACTTCATGACATCCCATGCCATTTTATTTTTTTTTGCTTTGTTTCAGAATTTTCTCATTTTTAGCATTTCATTTCCTTAGCTTCTTCTCCTGTCTCTTCATTTCACTTCAAAAAAAGAACACCCCACTGCCTTCATATGAAAAGCCTATAGCAGCTTACCTCTGAGGCTATACCTTCTTATGAAAATAAGAAGGTAGGTTAGAGCAAAACACAGTCAGACTTGTGCAGTGATTTCTTCAATATTTCCCTTGAAGAAACATGCAGTTCATTCGAGCTGAAGACTGAAGATTGAAAATTTACTTCTTGCATATCTGGTGGTATAGCAGGATGCTCAAGTGCTACCGTGTGCTACCTTAGGAACTGAAACATCTTCACCTTTCATCTGAAACAATTAAATGGAGTTTATTTAAGTGGTACATCTGCTCTTCCAACTGGGACTTTTTTGCATAAAGACTGTCTTTTCCAGCTCAGAAAACATTTGCTTATTCAACCAAATTATAACTCCAGTTTCCTTTTCAGAAACATCTGTTTGAAGACAGGAAAATCTCGTTAGATGTGAACTTCAGAAAACAGCTTCAGAAATTTTTATGTGATCTTGAAATTGTGATCATTAGCCCAATTCCTCTCCAAACTTCTGTGAGACCAAGAATTTTATTTCTTCAGACTAGTCCCTTGGCATGCCTTTTGTAGTTGCAGTGTCCCTGGAGCTCTGGGCTTTGTGGTTTTCTCAACCGTAACTCTAAGCCTAACCCTAACCTTAAGTGGAGCAGTAAAAGCCACTTTCTTGTGAGGCTGGTGCCAAGGAGAAAGCGGTGGAGGGTGCAATCTTTGGGCAGTGGGGTGTTCTTTTTTTGAAGTGAAATGGACCAAACCTTGCTTAAATGATACTCACTGAAATCCCAAAATCAGGGAACCAAGTGAAACAAAGGGAGAGGAGAAGAAATTGATGAAAGGAAATGCTACAGAAAGATAAGAGAAAATTCTGAAATGAAGTGAAAACAATTAAATGACATGGGATGACATGAAGTGCAGGGAAATGGACCAAACCTTGCCACATTGATCCTCACTGAAATCGCAAGATTTCATTCCTTTCATGAAAGGAAATAAAATCTCAAAGTCAGAGACCAAGGTCAAACAAACTGACTGGGGTGGACTTCAAATGAAATTAAATTCAATGGAAAGAAATACAGTTAAATTCTGAAGTGAATTCTTGTAACCAAATGGAATGAGATGCCATGAAGTGCTCCCCCTTGAGTGCCTTTTGCAGTTGCAATGTCCTTGGAGGTTTTGTGGTTTTCTCAAGCCTGACTTTAAGCATAAGTTTTGGTATACCCTTGTTTAAGTTTAAGTCTGAGAACATGAACAGCTTCTACCTCATCTCTGTTAAGCACTGCTGCTTGAGTTAACATTGCCCACACTGAGCTTGCTAGAGGTGTCTGCAGCCAACTGAATCATGTATTGACATGTGAATTAATGTTTTTAAGTACATCCCATCATTTAATATATAAAGGGTACCACGCTCTGTAACTCTTTATTACAAATTTCTGATTTCCTCCCTGTGGCTCTGAACCAAATCTCATGTACAAGTGGGAATGCGTTATTCTGCATAGTGAATTCCTGACCTTTTATTGCTACAAAATAATTTCCAGAAACAATGCCAAAACATGTAGTGCCACTGACAGGGTGACACAGCAGCATTTTATATGCATATTTTATTGGGAAAAGAACTTTAAAAAGCTGCAGGATTCCAATTAAACTTTATCGCTTGACTATGTGTGCCCACAATAACAAGATTTTATACTAATATGACTGTGACCCAACACATGTGGAGCTGGTCAGAGTTATACACACAGTAGGCTCCAACACTTCCGCTAGCAGGAAACTCTGCTGGAGAGAGGATACTTAAAGCAAAGAAATTTCTGGAGTGTGATGGTAATGGAACATAAATGCTTTACTGATAGGGATTGCACTTAAGTATTGTGCTTAAAGGTGTTGCTTAATTAAAGTCTTTGGACTTCTCATTCCATGTTTACACTTAAAATATCCTTTAGTACTTACTTTGCTATTGCATAAATATATCTGTGATGATTATTTCACCTGTATCTGGCTGCAGCACAGACAGTAACAAACAACCTTCACAAGATTGGGAGTAGTGTTCCTATTTTATGGACACCTGCAGGATTGTTCTCCACAGTATATGGAGGTAGCCAGGAGCCTACGACAGGATATATTTGTGATTGACTTTAAATGCATCCCTGTCTTGGTTTGAAAGACAGGTATCTGCTAAGGAAGGCAGGAGGCTCCCTTTGGAATGGAAGATGCAACCCCCTTCCCTCCCAATTATTATAATTTTGAAATCAAGGGNAGAAGATAACCCAGAGGGAAATACTGCCCCACCTGGTTTCAACAGTTCATGAAGATGGTGATAGAATATATGCCTTTGGTCACGTCTTAATTTACCTAGGACAATCCCACAGTACCAAAAGCTTTTGTTGCCTAAGGTTGCTCACTGACTCACAGTCAGATCCTGCGTAATTCAGTCACCAAGAGATGAATGCAGTTTTAAAATTCAAGAAGCCTCAAAATGACACCTTGGCCTGTCCAGAGTGTTCTTTCATTTCTCTAAAGTATGCATTTTTCTGAATGAGGAATACAGGTTGGTATCTAAGGATAGCAACAGCTATCAAATGTAATTTTAAACTCAAAATATTTTAACATCTTTTGGAATAAAGAGACTGTGTTTTGTCCAGCAGAGGGAGACCAGAGTTCTAGAGAAATATAATACAAACATTAAGCATAACACAGAAACACATTCTTTCACTCACATGTATCAGATATAGATTTTAATTAATATAAGACATAGTAGCTTATATTTAATTTATAAGACATAGTAGCCTATATTTAATTTATAAGACATAGTACCCTATATTATATAGACCATTAAATGTAGGCAAAATATGAAGTAAATCAGACTTAGAACCATCTCATAGTGCTTGATACTGATGTAAGATTTGTAGCCTTTGTCCCACTTCAAGTCTGATACTATGGAAATAATAAAAGAAAACACAGCCAAGCAAAAATAAAATCAAATAAAATAAAATAAACACAGCGTGTTTTGCATGAGAAAACACCTGCCACCAGTTTGCACTCAGGAAAAGGTCAATGGAAACCTGGAGGAAGGTCTCTGTAGAGATTGCCTGGTCTTTTTTTTAGAGTGGCTCTGTAAATCATGATTCTAGTCTCTGGACTAGCCAGTTCCACCCTCACCTCTTGTTTCATAACCAGAGAAATGCATCACTCATTGCCTTCTTCAAAAGCAGTTTTAAAGCTACACAGAGTGATTTTTGACCTCACTGCAGCTTATCTGGCACAGGGTATTGTTCAAAGGCTACTCAGATTTGCAGCTGCAATAAAAAAGCGCCACTCAATAAGCAGTTCTTGGGTTTTCTTTGTCATACACACAGCTCACACACTTTGGGGATTACTGCCTTATCAAGATGGTTGCATAACTGAAAGAGTGGGGAATAACATTACAAACCAGTAAATGAACTGCCAGGTTGAGAAGAACAAGCAAAACCAGCACAGGCTTAACACAGAGAGGAAAATGGCAAATCCTCCTATGAAAGAACTTGAAAGTAAAAAGAAAAGTATTGCACCTTACGCATATATTCTCTGCTTGTTGTGTTTTAATTATTTGTTCTGGTGTTGTCAGCCTTCAGAAGAAAAACCTGGTGTAAGAGCCAGAAAACAATCAAGTGGTTGACCAAAGACTAAAGGGATATTCCATAACATATGATGTCTGCTCAGCAATAAAAGCTAAGAGAAATGAGGAGGAAGAGAGGGCATTTTTAATTTACAGTGCTTGCCTTTCAGAGCAACCACTATGTGTCCTGAAGCCCTGATTCCCAGGAAGTGCCATACAACACCTGCTGATGGGAAGAAGATAATAAAATCTTTTTATTTTCCCTTACATTACCTTTGCTTTTATTTTTGTAAACTGCATTATCTCAACACAGAAGGTATTTTTCCCTCTGATTTTCTTCCCCACTGTCGTGTTGAGTAGGGGAGTGATAGAGCAACTTGGTGAGCACCTGGTATCCACATAAAATCAATTCACCACAGTAATTTCTGGCACACAGCATGGGGCTCACGATAACAGCAGTTTTGTATTAAGTGTGCTGTAGCTATAGCAGGTATTAAGTGGGAAGCTCCTGTGCAGGTCAGAGCTTGGTGGCTGCACTGTTTCTCTCTCTATTTTGCGAACATGTTAATACAAATAATGTCTCTGTGTTTTGCCCTGGAATTGGTGGCCTTGCTGTTCTGTATCTGCTTTGTGGAGAAGAGGAGGAAATACATCTTTCTCTCCTGTCTAGGACTGATGTGGATGGTTTATTAGTCAGACTCACAAGGTCCCTATTCACTCTCATTGAGTGTTCATACTAACAATTAACACTGTTAGCATATTATGGAGCTTGAGGAATCTGGTGCTGTCCTGGTATCAGAGAAGACAAATTTTGGATGAGGCAAAACTGTAATGTACCCTGAAGTAGTCAGTTCCTGGATGGCAGGGTGTGTGGAAGGATTTTGGAAGATTCCCAGGATGGTTATCACCTCCCATAACTTGGGACTTTACACCTGAACAGATAAACAACCTCAGCAGACTGAAAATCAGCAGCCTCTAGCACTGGAGCCTGGCCTGCGCCCATTGAGTCACAGTTCAGTACTGTCACAGGACTGTAGTTGGGGCAAGGACACAAAATGTGTTGTAGGGCACCATGGTTGAGATAGGGATCCAAACAACAACAGTAATTGTGAAAAAGTTGACAAGGAGAATAATGGATCCACATCAATTAGAAAGGGGGCAGGAAAAAGACAAAGGATTTTACCAAGAAGTTGGTTTTTCAACAAAGAAATTGGAGGAAGGAGTGAGAGAATTCAAGAAGAGGAAACCATAGTCTCTGGCCTCATCAGAACTTTGAGACATGCTGAAAGATTACAGCTACAGGCCAGGTAAGTGGATTTCTGTCTGGCTGCTTCAACGCTTGAGTGCTTCAAGCCAGGGAACAGACAACCCTACCAGAAGGGATGTGACACTGCATCTGGTGGTCACCAATGTAAGCGAGCTAATCAGGGAAATCAAGATCTGTTACCTCAGTCTCCAATGGCAACTTCTTGAATTCATGGACAGCAGGATGAGAACTGAGGGAACAGAGTCCCTCCCACGGTAAGGAAAAATCAGGTTCATGACTATCTCAGGAACCTGAACATACAAAAGTCCATGGGACCCAAAGGGATATATCCCAGAATCCTGACAGAATTGGCTGATGCAGTTGCCAAGCCACTCTCCATGGCAGTCAGATGAAGTCCCAGGTGACTGGGAAAAGGACAAAATTGTGCCTGTATTTAAAAAGTACAGAAAGGAGGACCCTGGGAACTACTGATCTGTCAGCCTCACCTCTGTGAAGCTTCCCCCTGGAAGCTGTACTCAGACACAGAGAGGACAAGTAGGTCATCAGGGACAGACAGAATGACTTCACCAAGAGCAAGCCCTCCCTGACCAACATGGAGGCCTCCTATGACAGAATGACCATATCAGTTGAAAAGGGAAAGGTTACAGATGTCATTTTTCTAGACTTATGTAAAGCCCTTGACACAGTCCCCCCTCACCCCCCAAAAAAATCCTTCTCTCTAAATTGGAGAGAGCTGGATTTGATGGGTAAACTGTTAGATGGATAAGAAAGTGGTTGGGCAGTAGCATCCAGAGGATAGCGGTCAGTGGCTCAGAGTCCTGCTGGACAGACGGAGAGTAGCCTTGGGGAGAAGGACTTGAGGGTGCTAATAGATGAGAGCCTGGACATGACCTATCAATGTGCACTTGTGGCCCAGAAAGCATCTGGGCTGCATCCAATAAAGGCTGGGTAGTGCACTCAGGGAGATGATTCTGCCCCTCTACTCTGCAGTGGTGAGACCCCACCAGGAGTGCTGCATCCAGCTCTATGGTCCCCAGCACAGGAAGGACGTCAACCTGATGGAATGAGCCCAGAGGAAGCCAACAAGACAATTAGAGGGATGGAGTACCTCTCCTCTAAGGAAAGGCTGAAGGAATTGCTCTGCCTGGAGAAGGCTTCAGGGTGACCTAATTGTGGCCTTGGAGTACCTGAAGGGAATCTACAAGAGAAATGGAGAGAGACTTTTGACAAGGGCATGTAGTGACAGGACAAGGGGGAATGGCTTCAAACTGAAAGAGAGTAGGTTTAGATTAGTTGTCAGGAAGAAATTCTTTAGTGTGAGGGTTGAGACAGTGGAACAGGTTGCCGAGAGAAACTGGGGATGCCCTATCTACAAGATGGAGTTAATTTTTCCCACAGCACCCTCATGTGCTAGTGCTAGTAAGTGTAAGTGCAGTAGGCCTACATACAGTAAGTACCTGTGGGCTGAAGCCCTGCTTCCTGGGAGGTGGCTGGATCATCTGCTGATGGGAAATAGAGAATAACATTTTTGGGATGTTTTTTCCTTTACCTGCATACACACGACCGTTGCAATTTAGATTATATATTAGGAAGAAAATTAATTATTCCAAGACTGTTGACAATGACAGAGGCAAATTAAAATAATCTTGCTGGAGCTATTGACTGACATTTTATGTTGTTGTCAGTAAAGAATCACACTTTAGATGAGAATTCCAAGTGTTTCTCTTTCACAGGATTAGAAAGGATTCATAAAGCATGCCAGAAAAACTGCTCGGCTGTTGGCTGCTCCTGCACTTCCTCCTTAACTCTCCTCACACTGATAGGAAGAATAGAATCTCCACCCACACAAATTTTTGACCTACTTATGCCTGAAGATTTAAGTTCCTGTTTACTTATCAATACAGACAAGGACTGAAGACATTCAAGCAGGGAAAATTCTCTGGCAAGTTTCTTTTTCTTTCTTTTTTTAAATTTCTTGAGTCACTGCCCAGCCACCAATTCAACATCTCACTCCGCTCAACTGAATCTGTATAAAATTGCTGTGAGTAAACAAGGAAACTAAAGAAAATGTTCTGGCAATGTTTGCTGTTGGGATTGAAATGTCTTTTTTTCTGGCTGTTCTTTTTAATTGGGATTATTTCTATAGCTTCCCCTTAAGCAGAGCTCTCCTCTGACTGGATTCTGAAGCTCTGAAAGTTAAGCTTAAGAGGTCTTCTTCGGAGAAATCCAGAAATCAATTAACTAGTTATTGGAAAACAGATTGATTTACATAATTAAAGTCTAACAACCTTTAGTTAATGATCAATCTAGTTCAGGTTATTTATGTGCAACATATTTCAAATTACAGCAAAGTGTTCCACGAGAAAAGATCCAGGAACGAAACACAGAAAAAATCTGCAAATATTTTTGTGAGTATAAGGCGTTTCTGTTTATTTTTTTCACAGAGGATGGGTTGGGTCCTGTATGCTGAATTCACTGCTAGCTGTTATTCTCTGCCTTATTTTGAATCACACATCTGATTACTTTGTCTTGTCTTTAAAAGGCCTCATACAACTCATTAGAATTTTACATAAATATGTTTGATATGAGAATAATAACTTTTTTTGTATCTGAGTAAACAGTGATTTTTAGAGACATGGAGAACTACTACTGAAAAAGCCCCGAACCTCTGGACGTGAGGTTTTCCTTCTGTTATGGAAGTCCAGTACCAGATAAAGAAAGGAGTCGAAGCTCTTTGCTCAGCTTCTCGGGTTATTTATTAGTTTTCTTATCAAGTTCTCAGCACAGCTTGTGCCTGGATTGTCGCTGTTAAATCCATGCTACAATGGCTGCTAGATCTTGTGTGTAGCATGTTTTTAAAACCTTGTTATCCAATAATTAACTACAAAGTATGATATTTTCAATTTTGTACCAATAACTATCAAATCTTTCTAACGCGTTTCTTCTACCTCAAACCTACTCTACCAATCATTCTGTGCCTACTTCACAGTGGAACATGAAGGGGAAGAAGAAGAAAGAAGGACCTAGGGACAATGCCCAAAAGCCTCCATTGTGCCTCCATGTATCCATATACTACAAAACCTTATACTACAAATTTTCACCTTGTGATAAACTAAACTAAAACCTATTTCACACCTTAGCTTTCAATTCATTCAGGAGTGTTGGAAGCTTTTTCTGGGGGGACAGATCAAAGACTGTGTTCCCCTGGGGTGCCAAAGGGTATTTGAAACTCCTCAGGGCAACAGGAGAGGCTTTCTGACCTTCCTGGACTCCAACATACTACTAGCAATACAGCAAGCATTTCTGAAAATGAGATCCAGCTTTAGGGAAACTATATATGGATCCAGATAGGCCAAATCATGGCCAAAGAAATCAGAAGACATGGAATTTAGTCAATAAGAGAGACCTCAAGATGAGTAAATTCAGTTTTCTTTCAGAGAAGCCATGTTAATTCTAAGCCTTTCTTCATGCAGTGCTCATTGTCCATGGATAAAATGAAAGATTTGACTCTGAAAGAGACAATTACTCGACCTGAGTTATTTGAAGTGGAAGGTGTTCCCCTCACACAATCAATTGCCAGCACATGGGACCAAGTGTGGAAGTTCAAAGCCAGACCTGATGATGTGCTCATCGCAACCTATGCAAAAGCAGGTTGGTGTGGGTAGGAAACAGAATAGAAAAGTTTGGCATAGTGCTTATCGTTGGGATTGAAATCTATGCTTTTCTATTGTGACTGATATTTGTTAACTCCAAACTAGACACATTTTAAAGACATGAAGCTGTGTCAGCTGTGACTAGTAATTTCTGACTTCTTTGGTCAGAATGCAACAACCATCTGTTACTACTGAAGTACAAATGGCCGAAGTCTAATGATCTATAATTGCTTCTTTAACTGAGATTATATACATTTATATTAATGGTGACAATAGAAGTTTTCCATCAATGTGTAGTGATTTAACAATGCCTAGAAAGAGGCGATCATTACTGAGAAATAATAGAAACTGATGGTATGACTATAGAACATAGTATGCACTTGGGGAATGATTTGTTATATAAACTAGTAGTCATTTCAGAAAATTGATTAATTCTTTAAAATAACCAAATTCAATTAAGAATTTCAGCCAATAAAATAAAATAGCATCATTAATATTAGCTATCTGTCATTTTACTCAGTGACTGAGTAAAATGTATTGACTGAACAATATTTCTCCTCTTCATCAGACCTTTTATACTTACTACACAAGAAAACAATGAATAACAAGCATCAATATTAGTTCTGTATGAATAAAAACATGTACAGTTTTGGAGATTCAGGAACAGATATGGGAGAATGTGATCATCACAAAAAAATAATTACTTGAATAAGCAACAATTTTTTAGGGCTTTTTTTTTTCAGCAGGGGGAAAAAATTATTTTTAACAAAAACTCCACCATTAGTTTTGTAAAACCTGAAAGCTTTTGATCTGCTATCTGTATACTGAAGGCAAAACCACATTATTCTATCCAGCTGGGATTAAAACCTTCTAGCCACTGAACTGAAAATAAATAAAGTTAGGATTACATTTGACATTATGTCATATCTGTCTGAGATGAACAACACTAGGATCTTAAGAAGGGCTGAATCTCCTGCCCAATTTGCTTTCCAATTTATCCCTGAGCCTGTTCTCTAGCTGACCTGCCACAGTACCTCAGAGGAGATGTGCTTAACACAGTAATGACAGCTATCAAAGAAAAGAAACACACAAGATACACTATACTGTAATTCTTAAAAAATTTTGCAGCCGCTCAGGCAGATGAAACATTAACATGTTTCAAATGGAAACTTTTCAAATACTGCCACTTTTTTTATATTTTCAAACTATATAATTTTTACTCACTTGAAATTCAGGTATTGCATTTTTTTTACTCAAATTCAGTATGAAAACAAAATTGAAATAGCTGAATTTTTGTGAGGGATGAAAGGAGCAAGTTTCATTCCTCTCTGCAAATAATATAGTCTCCAAACAGTAGTGAGTTTATCCCAGTGTTTTTTTCAGTACTGGTCTGGAGGCTATTTCTTTAAGCAAGAAGAAGTCTGTCTAAAATGAAATTCCTTAATTGTGCTTTGGGAATTACCTTTGTGTGCAGTGGTAGGTTGAAAACTTGGTTGATGGATAAGTTGCTAACCCAATGAGAGGCCTGGTAACACCTCTGTGGTTGCATATTTAAAAGAAGGCAAGGACGGGAAGTTCCTCTTTGGTTCTGGCCTCAAGGGCCAAGGGGTGCTCCAGAGGCAGAGGGCCCCGGGCCCGGGATGAGGCCAAGCTCCCCTTCTTCCTCCACCTCGACCCCTCGGCGTAGCAGAGGTGTGGGACTGGCCCTCCCGCCCAGGGGAGAGCTGTCCTGGCTCCGCATGCGTGGCCAAGAGGATCTGAAGCCACTGCGACCTTCCCACATGGAACTGGCAGGGCCAGAGGGGCATCCCAGCATCCAGTACAGCTCACAGTGAAACTGAAGAAACACCACACGCCGCAGCCAACAGACACCCATTTCTTTCAAGTCAGCAAGGAAGAAAGAGAAAGTAAAGTCACATGGGACAAAGCTGAACATGGCGACTCCAAGGTCAGAAACAGAGGAGAAGGGCGAGACCACATGTGATGGAAGCTGACTGACGGCAGGAAAAGAGGGCAGTCGCACTTCTGGCACAGAACTTAAAAATATTTCTTGCAAGCTGTAGAAAAAACTTTAATCCATTTGAAAAAAAAAACTTGGGGAGGTGGGAGATTTTTGTGCAGCCTGTGATTTTAAAGAGAGGCCCATGCCAGGCCACATAGAAGTTGTGAGAAGCTGTTAGAGATTCGAAGCAGAGAACCTTTGCTTTCAGGCTGAGATAACTCATCCTTAAAAGGATAAAACCCCATGGTTTTTCTGTGGCCCATGACCTGGCAGTGTGGGAAGACTGCAGGGTTTCCATGGGAAAGATACCTTTTTTACTTCAACAGATTGTTTTTCCAGGTGTACTGTTGGTTTGTGAAGATTCTATGGCACAGCAGAACCTTTTTTCCTTAAGCATAAAAGACCCTTAAAAAAGTGCAACTCTGACCAAATTCCATGTTTTGTTTTGTTTCCACTTGTGAGAGGTTTGTGGTAAAAAGGGACGCACTGCGAAAAAAAGGTGTTTAAAAGTTTGCTTTGATTTCTTATAATTTCTTTTTTTTCACTTTTCATTCTGTTAGTAATAAACTTTTCTTTATATTGCAACTGTTTAAGTGTAGACCTGGTTTGCCCCGAAGTTCCTTTATGTTTTCCTCAATAAATCCATATTCCCCTTATGCATATAATTGGATTTGGCCCTTAAAGCAGCATCAAACCACGACATATACTTAATTAGGCACTTTGCCTCTGTTACACTCTCTTTCCATTTTGTCTATTATTTTCTTTGCAATTCTTTCTCCCGTTAGCACAGAGTCCACCTTTCTGGCTCTCAGTTCCCTAGTAGAAGAAACTCTTGACTATCCTGGAGGGAAACATCTAAACACTTGACATTTTCAGGTACCACATGGACACAGGAGATAGTGGATATGGTTCAACAAAATGGAGATACTGAGAAGTGTAAACGTGAGACTACTTACAAACGCCACCCTTTCCTTGAGTGGTTTGTCCCAGAGCCTCCATCTCTACGTTACTCAGGTGAATATTATTTGTATTTTAGACAAAATGAAACAAAACAGGCACTTAGTGCTGATGCCACAAGTTTCCTGGGAAAGGTCCTGCTTGCTTTGTTCTTGAACTAAGCACCATTTTAGCTATTAAGGACCAGTTCAGTTGCTTTAAGATAAACATCTAGTGCTACTCAAGGTGCTGCAAGGCTGGCAGATGTGATAGCTTCAGGTGCTACTGAAGACCATGATGTTTTGGAGTGGTATCTGCAGCTGTGTTTGATACTCCACAGTACCTAAACCAGCAGCAGATATGTATAAAATGGCAACATGAGGGTAATTGAATGCCATTCTGTGATTACAGGCTGCATGGAAGAGAAACCTATGTCATGGATGTATTTCCAAAACATTCCACTAATGTATTCAGTGGTTTTGGTACTGTTTCAAGTAACTGCTGATCAGTTCTAGGGTCTAGTCATAGCTATGGGACATTCAGGCAACCAGCAGGCTTCACTGGCTTGCAGTTTCTCACAAAAGTCCCCACCAGCAAGGCCTCCATTTCCACACAAATCTTTAAGTCAGACTCTCACGTTTGAAGCTACAAAGCTTGACTAGCTCTGCAAAAGTGCTACTTTTTGTCTTCTAAGATAGACTGTGTTGGCACAGAGAGAGACAAAAAACTTACAGATGACAGAGGATGACAGACGATGACAGGGAAAAAATTATGGAGGTCATGATAGATGTTTAAAAAGGAGAGGGGAGGAGGTAACACATCTCCAAATATCACCAGATATTCCCAAGTAGTCCCATATATCCATAGCTACTGAAAATCCACTGTCATTCTCCTAGTTTCTCTTTATGTGCTATCGACAAAGTCTAGTCAGCCAGTCATATTCTTGTATCCTAGAAAGAAACAAAAATTTCTTACCTGTAAGGTGGAAGGAGACCATTAAATATTGCAAATGAAAAAAATTTAACTGGATAAATATAAATCAGTATTCATCATTATCCCTTGGAGAGCAGGAGTTAGGTATGGGCCTAAGAAAGCACAAAGATATAAATCAGTGTTTCGCCTTTTCTACTTAAATACATAGGTAAAATTTTCTCTAGAAACATTGAAGATGCTTATGTAATGATGTATATGTTACACTGCTATGTAAGTGGATATGAATGATCAATGCAAGGTGAACTGCTGAAAAATCACAATCACATGAATGAGTACAGGAAAGAAGTGCTAGTGCAATTTAGAGAACAACTCACATCTTATAATTAAACATCCCACAGGTCTGGAGTTAGCTGAAGCCATGCCTTCTCCACGAACAATAAAAACTCATCTGCCTGTGCAGCTGCTGCCTCCATCCTTCTGGGAACAAAACTGTAAGGTAAGGCTGAAGAGGCCTACTCCACAGGCAAAGAAAGTGACATAAACCAGGGCAGAACATGTTTTCCAGTATCTCTGTGAAATCAAAAGGTCTCCAAAAATATTTTCCCTTTAATATGCAAAGTCTGTGCGAATCTAAAGTCATGACTAAGTTACCTGAGCTGGATTTTAGAAAATGGCAGCTTCAAAGCAAAATCTCAAACTTCTACCAGCAGGCTCCAAGAGAAAACACCAGGAGATGCTCAGTATCTATATAAGTATGTGCAAGTTAATTGCTCTCTCTCACTCTTTTCATATCAATAAAGATAATCTACGTGGCAAGAAATGCAAAAGACAACCTGGTGTCATACTACCATTTCCACAGAATGAATAAAGGATTGCCTGATCCAGGAACCTGGGAGGAGTTTGTGGAGAAATTCGTGACTGGAAAAGGTGATTAACTGCAATCAGTTGTATAAAAGATTTTGATCATTTTAAGAATGCATGACATTGATTTATTAATTTCAGTTATGGTTTGAAATCCAGTGCTGACACTGTGGAAGGATATCTACTGAAGGTGTTTAATTCACAATTTTTCTTCATTCCCAGGTTTTTATTATTACCTAAGGATTAAATCTATCTTTATGCTCCCATTTTGAGAAAACAAAACACTACTCTTTATTCTGCCATCATTCAGAAACATATATGGCAATTTTCAGGCTTAATCTCTTCTCTCTGAGACTAAAATAAGCCAGCTGAAAAGGAACGATGGTTCAACTGGTTTTACCCTAACCTGATAAATTTAGAAATTAAAAAAAGAAATTTAGGGTTAATTTTGCTAGAAATGTGCAGTGTGAATTTGAGATTAGGGAGTCTCTGTACCTAAATTAATGTATCTAAAAATCAGGCATCTGAACAAAGACAGTTATCTAACTAAGGACAGGCAACCTCAGAAGGTGATTCTTCCCTTTCTAAAAGAGGTGCGGATATCACAGAATATCCAAGAAACAAAACCTGGTCAAGTGGGTGCCAGTTTACAGTTTGGATCATTAAAGCTTCCTTAGGTCATTACTATTTTTACCACCATGTAGGCCTAGAAATACCACTTTCTGGACCAGCATGAGAGTCTCATGTCTAAAGGAAACCTTATGTCTTGTGTTTGACCAGCTCAGCTGGGAAACCATCTGTCCCAGTGAAGACATCTAGAAATATCTACTTCTGTCATAGCTCATTATTTTGACACTTGCTGGAGAGAAGCAGGCACTTCTGATAGCATAGCAAATATTTAACCAGGTAGAATCATAGAATAACACAAGATGGAATGGATTTTTTTTGTCCATACGGTCCCAACCCCTGCCCTGCTCAAAGCAAGGCCAATTAAGACAAGCCTCGTCCAGCTGATCAAATGAATACTGGAAATGTGTGTTTCCATTGACTATAATGCATCTGCATTTGTTGACCTCTAAAATAACACATGAATCGTGCTCTGCGCATCCATACACCTGAGGGATACAGCAAAAATGCTGTAATAAACACAGAGCGGAGCAGTGCTTATTATCACAGCCATAGTGATTCAAAACCAGCTTGGAAATTCACAGGTACTGGTTAAGAGGGAAACATGAGTGTCACATGTGTTAAAGACAGTTGGGGCATTTATAGCTGCTGCTGATGTTACTTCTTTTTCAGTCCTCTGGGGTTCCTGGTATGACCACGTAAAAGGATGGTGGAAGGCAAAAGATAACCACCGTATTCTCTATCTCTTCTATGAAGATATGAAGGAGGTAAAAGTCTGAACATATGTTTACAGAGCTCTGAAATCTGTAAGTCTAGTAGATATAACTACAAGCAATAGTTTTGTATTATAACGTCAGCTGTGTCAGTAAACCTTACAATAACCTGGTCTTCTCTGTCTGAGAATTGCTGCTCTAACACTATGTTTGATTTCTTTGCTTTTCCTAGCTCTGCATCTTATCCCATGTAATTGTCTCTGCAGAATCCAAAGCGAGAAATTCAGAAGATTGCAAAGTTCCTGGAGAAGGATCTGAGTCAGGAGGTTCTAAACAAAATAGTCCATAATACCTCATTTGAGGTGATGAAGGACAATCCCATGACAAACTACACTAAAGACTTTCTAGGAATAATGGATCACTCCATTTCCCCATTCATGAGAAAAGGTACTGAGGTTTGTTACTGGCATCAACTCTAGTTGTCATTTTGTTTTGAAATAAGCATTGAAGTACAAGTATCTGATAAGTCATGCATAATGACCTTCAGGAAATAATGGTAAATTAATATTTTCTCTTTTTTTGTTTGCTGTTTCTTAGGGACTGTTGCAGACTGGAAGAATCATTTCACTGTGGCACAGAATGAGAAATTTGATGAAGATTATAAGAAGAAAATGTCTGATACCTCTCTTGTTTTTCGCATAGAATTGTAATTACTTGCAATGGAAATTAATGATCTTCAGCCTTCATGTTATATATTTTGCTTTTCCTTCACAAAATGCCAGTGTCCCTAGGATTCCAAGATCTCTCTTTCACACAACGCTGATTTTTCATTACTGGGAGAGTGCCCAAATTATGCTAAAATTTAAGTCTCCCTGAAGAAAATAATTCCATCGTATACTTGTCAGTCACCCCTACTACAGTAACTTTTAGCATTAATAAAAATATTTCAGACATGCTGTGAGTTTTGGTATTTGTAAAACTGCAGTTGATATTGCTTGCATTTTCAAATCAAACTCTAACACAAACTAGGAACCAACAGGAAAAAAGGTGTTAAAGGAGTGCAAGAGGTTGTACAAACATTAATCAATAAATAACAATAAAGAAATTTAAAGGTGGTCAAGTATAAAGAGAGCAAGAGAAGTCCACAAAGTAGAATAAACTTAATTTTCTCTCATTTTAAGTTGGACATTATAAATGCTGTTGAGATAAAAGCAGTATTTCTTAAAACACCAAACACCCATTACTTCCTTTGATAAAACTTGCTGAAGGGCTGCATAGAGGCATTTATCCACAGTCTAGTTGTGGGTGCAGCTAGACTTACTGCATTTCACATTTGCCTTCTGAACTCGATATGATAGAGTTCTGTTAACATTTGCAAAATTCTGAAAGTTAGTATGAACCAGGTGGAGAGTCAGTGCTGCAAATGCCATCTCCCTCCTCACTGTTGTGAAAGTGTTCATCAGATGCCTCATATCATTGCATTCTCCTTTATCTCACTCTTAATCAAATATATAAGCATCTCATAAAGGGTTCGTAGTTGCAATAGTGCCTAGTAGATTCTGGAAAATAAAAACCAGTTCTGCTTTAGCATTAGTACCATAACTACAGCCATGAGCTTGCGCAAAATTGACTGAACTAATTAATAACCCATTTAATTATAGGCAACTGTTACCAGTCTGCTTTTGGATTTAAAGTGCTATCACTGAACTTGGCACACAAAAAAGGCAACAGAATGTAGATCACAGCAGCTAAAGGAAAGTACCGTCTTAAGTCTCATTTAGTCTAGGTCAATACAAAAAAATGTTTGCTGGGGATAATTTCTCTTTGGCTCATGGAGAGTTAAAAGTGAGCTAAAAAGCTGTAGCAATTTGAACAGCTGTCAAATGCAAAGTCCATTTCAGTCTATCTATATAATCCACATATCTAAAATAAATGCAGTCATAAAGGGCAGCACATATCTAAAGTGAATGCACTCCTAAAGGGCAGCAATACATTGCATCAAATTGAAAACAAACAAAAAGCTGCCTGTTAAATGCAGGAGTTGCATTGCCCTGGCCCATTTTCCTCAAAAATGCAGGAATCACTGAAACCAGAAACATGTATTTATCACATTAGTGCAATATTTTATTTTTTTAAAGACTTCAGGTCAACAGTTTCCTGCCCACGAACAAAGGATGTCTCAGTAAAATGACTACTTGAGAAAAAAAATTACTGTCACATGCACTGCTGTTCATGACAACAAGGCTAAATACCAGCTTGAGGAGCTTTCTGCTACTTGTTTGGTTTCTGTTCATGATTAACTTGATTTACTGACTCGCTACTGCAAGTATGAGGAAAAGGTGTTGCCTGCTCTCTCAGATATTTCCATTCTCTTGGATTGCTCTATGAAACCACATGAGTCAGCAGTTTGTCAATCTAATCCTCATTCACTGCCACAAGAGGTATCAGTAAATGGAAAACATGCTTAACTGAGTAGCTTGGTGACATTTTATGAGCAGTGCTGTACAAAAGGTCACACAGATGACCTGTTTTGCTTCTCCCTTGAAATCTCCAAACTATCACAAAAGCAAAATGCTGACAGTGGTTGAAGCCGGATTTGAAAAGGGAGTTGCATAGCAACTGCAAGGATAGAGGCACCATATAATAAGGGACTCATATCCCACTGGAAAGTCACCTTTGCTCTTACTTCCTTAGGTAACTTTTCACCCAGCTGCAATTCAGCTGCTACGAAAAACAGATAAAAAGGACCACAGGTCAGACTGCAATCCCAGAATAAAAAAAGGGAGAAACAAACACTTGAAGTGTGGCCACATAAAAACTGGCTTTTCTTATGCTATTGATATTATCCTTCTATATGTTCAAAGTCAGAAGTCTTAACTTTTTTGAAAAACTGTAGCTGGCAGAAGGATAGAAAAGTGGGGATTTTCTCCTTTTTATGCCTTCTCAAGCCACAGTAGCTGAGAGATCAACTTATGGATTCAATCAGGATTTGTAAAATATTCATCATTGTACCAGAGTAAAACTACAGGGAATAGTTTATTGTTACCAGTGAAAATTATTTTATCTGTAGTTACAAAGAAAATCTTGGAAAAAGATTAATGGACTGTATGCATCCCCCAATGGACCTAGATTCTACCATGGTTTGGTGTCTATTTTGACCGCATGTCAACAGAGATGTGCATATGCTTCTGGGCAGATGAATGGAGGGTGCCCTCATCTAAACTGCCTTTAACTTTCATATCTTTAGGTCTGTTGGTTGTTATGTACAGAAGAGCTTTAAATGATGTGTTTGTATATGGAGATTTTTTACTAATACCAACAAAAGTTGGTAAGAGATTTAATATATTTTTACATAAGATACTGTAAATCAATGAGCACCTGCATAAGGAGATTGTATGTGTTCAGTCAAATTATTTCAAATAATTAAAACTATTGTCACACTTCTGATGCAAACACATGACTATTTACTGTGGAAGTAAGATTGTACAGAACTATATTAGACATAAATCCTGAATGTATGTCCATGCTTTATTTTCATATAGTTATCTAGATGCACAGTTTTACTAACCTTCTCAGGTGCAACATCTTCAATGTCAGCTTAACAAGGACTTGTGTCAGTTTAGCTAATGCAATCCCACAGCAACTTCTTCGATGCTGCTTGTTTCCTCTTTTGCAAGAGAGTGTACCTGCTGCGTTTTGACAGTGGAGAAAGTTTGTTATTCATCTCTAAAAAATGTTTCAAGGTCAGTGTTGATTAATATATGTTTACTATTCACGTGGTTCTGTTTTATAGCTCTGCATTAACAACTACCAAAACAAATCCTCCCATGGGAATGACTGAAGATTCCTTCTTCAATACAGACTCTTTAAAGGACACTGCTGTATTAATACTAGAGTAGTCATAATCCCCTTTGAGTTTGGCTGTCAATAGCAGGTAGGAGAGACATTTTTTCACATGGAATGCAACCTTTTGCGAAAGAGAATGAAAGAAGCACAGAGCTTAAAAAAAAATAAAGAAATAAACAGAGAAGGGAGCGGTTCTATCTTCCTAGCTAGCATTTAAAGACAGAAGGACACTGTTTTCCTTTCCACTAATCTAATTGTAGATGATCTGCTTCATACTTGAACTGAAAGTCTCTGTTTCTCCGGTTAGGAAAGGAAAAACATGCAGTGGGAGAATATTTTTTTAATTTGTCCTATCCATATAGCATATGGATATCATACTCATCATGTAAGTTTTTTATAATGGTTTACATCAACATATTCACAAAGAGTCTTGTCTTTACAACAAGGTTAATCATTAATTCTCGCATTTTTAAGAAGTGCATTTACATATTTTAAGCCTGGACTGAAGCTTTCATTTCCCTCACATGCTCAATGAATGATGCAAGGTCTGTCTCAGTGTAGGCTGCAGGTGAACCTACAGGCACATTAAGAGTGAGAGTTAAGCCCTTCACACTTCTAAGATGCAACCAAACTGTGCTGCCAGACTGCACATAATGGGCTTAGGCTGGATAACAAGGCTCTGCCTGCCCTCCAGACAAGCACTGGGTAGGTAGGTCAGGAAAGTCATTGCTTAGCAGCATCCCATGGTTAATGTCAAAGAGGCAAATCACTCACGGATTGTTTTGCAGAAGGGCTTTGGCATTGCCTGCTGCAAGGGCAGTTGGTATCTATCAGCTGTGGGAGCTCAGACTGCCTTCTGAACTGTCTGAAGGCTCACAGTCGAATTATATCCATCTACCATGACTGTGGAGACACAGGCATCATGTCAAAAGCAAGCTACACTGGGTCCTGCTCTGGTACAGCCAATATAAGTACAGGTAGAATCTTAGGTCAGGCACCTAAAAATAAAGGTAACTAATTTTTTTTTATTTGTTAAAATTGGGCCTTTTGATTCATAATAATTTGTTATTGTACCAGTAACACTCAGCTACATTTGCTACTACCTCTGTGTGCAATTAAAGGATCTTCATATTCTGTTAACAACAGAACAGTCCTTTGTAGCCAGACCTCATCCCAGGTGTGAAAACAAAATGGTTCCTTGTGTGAGTTTTACACTAATCTGTCAACAGGCTTGTTACCCTTTGGTGGTGAGAATACCAAACTACTCACCTCTGTTTCCTATTGTAGTTTAAGACCAGAACTAAGTCTTATATATACAGTCTATTTTTTTAACACCTAACCAAATCCTTCAGACACAAAATGGTACTGAGATAAATAACTCTTTTTTTCACTGTTTCATTCCACTCCTATGGGAACCTACTGAACCTTAACCCAACTCAAGGAAATGGCCATAGTCAGCCAAATAATTTGCAGTTCACCTGCACAGGACAGGGGTTATACTTTAAGTTTCCAAATAGAGGAGAGTAGTTAACATACTATAAATTCATGTGGTGTTTTACTTTATATTAACCTGGCATGTTAAAAAGGCATAGAAGCAGCTCAAAGCAAGAACTTTAACTGGCCTGGCATAGGTCACAACTAAGAGTCTGCAATCCTCAGAAGTTGTTGCAAAGACAGATTCTACAGTGGCAAGTATTTAAAGCATCTGCTCCTTTATGCCAAAAACACATTCCTCAGCAGCAAAATTACAGGCATTTTCTCATCCTGTGCTCTTGCAGGTCTAATAATTCCAATGATAGTGAACAAGCATTTGTACCCTGTCTTGATATAAGGGCTAATTACAGCCCTGTGGGACTTGGCTCCTCAATGAAAGCAGGATTGAAAATTTGTTATGCTCTTTTGTTGTTTATCTTGTTATCTTGTTTTACATAGACAATTTAAAAATATGAATTAATTAACTTTTATAAAGATAATAAAATCACGGGATATATGGACTATGTAAATTATTCTTGTTTTTCCCACTTATCTTGTCTCAAAATTAGCTGCATTCATTATTATGTATCAGCTTACTGTCTCCTTCTAGATAGGTAATGCACAATTCATAAATTGCTTAAGAAAACTCTATCAGACTATTGCAGGTCCAAATCAACATTTTCTCTCACAAAATTCAGAGCAACTTGCACTTTATTATAACAAAGTGAAACAATAAACAGTCAAAATCCTCAATTGTTTTTCTTTTAGTTATTCTAGAAACTTTTTTAAATTCTTCTACCATTCCTTAACCAAGATTCTTTACAATTGCTGTTGCAATTCAGGACCAGAATGAAAGACTGTTAAGACAAATAAATTCCGTTGCATAAAATGGAGGAGGGTGGGAGGGGAGATTTGGCCTGTCTCTGTCAAATATTTGATTTGGCTCTGTTTGTGTCTCACAGGAATATGGAGCTCAGGCAGGGTCAGCTGAATCAGCCAGAATCAGCTTCAGAAAGCCTGCAACGAGTGAGCCAGTAGTTCATTGTCTTCAGTACAAACACCTCTGAAAACTCTTTTGTGTCTGCCTTGGACAAGCTCCAAAATCAATTCCTTTGTAGGCTAAATCATGAGATGACCCAGGAGCTGGTACATAATACATATTGTCTGAAGATGGCAGAAGGAACAAATTTGCATGAAACATTGTTTTCTCTGTGGTTTTCCAAAAGAGAAGGTTAGCTTCCTACAATGTTCTTCTCAAATATCCAAATTCAATTGGAGGCTGACCCCAAAGCACAGAGCCGTGCAGTATGGCATAGTTTGGGGTGAAAAGCTTTTGCTATGGAATGGTTTTGGAAGGATTATTTCTCAAAAGGCTCTTCTTGAAATTGTGTGAAATCCTCATGTTAGATCACAGCAGCACAGGCATAGGTAACCAGTTCAGAGTATGCCAAGGTGAAAGAATCTGTTTAATGCCCTCTGACGCTTCTAAAAAGTATAATAATAGAAGTAATGAAGAAACAATATCTTCATTCTGTTTAGTTAGGGACATCTGTTCCTTGGCAGCAACCTTTGTGACCATGGAACCATATGCTCCTGCTACAGTTGTGTACCTGCATAAATAAATATATATGAATATATATAATGGACTGTGAATGCATTGGAGGGGGGAAAAAAATAAACACTTTCTTAGGTATATGTGAAGAACCTGTCTGCCTTTTGTCATTATTTGCCATTTGAATTTTACAAGAAAAATGACAGTAAGTGGGCTTGGAAAAATGCTATTATTCTTCCAAGATGAGCATTGCAACTAACGTGACTCTTTTTTTATTAAAATATGTATTCTCTCATGACACTGTAATTAATTTGGTGATATTCAGTATTCATCCAGTGAACCATAAACAGAATAATACGTCTAAACTGTTTTTCCCAGGCAACTTCTCGTTAACAATCAATTACTTATCAGGAAATGTGAAAAATTATTCAGGCACTACCAAAGTGCATGCACGATTACAATGAAAAATGTGTGCCCTTTAAAGCAAGCATTGCTCCCCTCAAACACCCACTCAAATGGGCATAAAAGCTTCTCCTAAAAAATATGTAACTACAAGCCATAACACCTAGGTTCTGCTATTTGCTCTGGTAGTCCTCCACATCTATTTTCGAATTTACAGAATCATGAAATTGCTAGGGTTGGAAGGGGCCTCTGGGGATTATCTCATCCAACCCCCCTGCCAAGACAGGGTCACCTAGAGCATGTGACAAAGGAATGTATCCAGGTGGGGTCTGAATGCCTCTACAAAGGGAGACTCCACAACCTCCTCGGGCAGCCTGTTCCAGTGCTCTGTCGCCGTCAATGTAAAGAAGTTCTTCCTCACGTTGGGGTGGAACTTCTTGTGGTTTTGTTTAAGGCCATTGCTCCTCGCCCTGTCACTGGGCTCTTATGAAAATCTAGCACCATCCTACTGGCACCCGCTGCATTTATTTGATAAGTAACTTAATCACTTTGTGTTTCCATCGAAGTATCAAAAACAGAGTCTTAAATCGTTACGTTTCTGCCTGATCACATTACTCTCCTTATAGTGACAGGGAGAGGCCCGCGCCTGCAGCACTGCGTTGCCCTCGGGAGCCCTTCAGGAACAGGGAATAGCGGAGTGCAATCGTGTTCCAACCATACCCCTTTCCCTTTCTCCTTTTTATACGGCGGAGAACACGAGGTCGGCAGCGACACCCCAGAACCATGCCCCGGCCTAGATACGCGCTGCCGCCGAGGCTGCAAGCCCTCAGCACAGCCCCGCCCGCCCCCGGGGCGGCGCTCGGTGACGGACAAGCCGAGCCCGGCGTGCCNGCGGGCGGCGCGGCTGGGGGAGAGGGGCCGCGGAGCCCTGGGGGTCACTGCATCTGGGGCGGGTGGGGAGGGGCGGTGCGTGACCTTGGCATGCAGCACGGGGGACAGTGGAGGGTGCTGACCAGCCCCTCCCACGCCGCGGGTTCCCTTCCCATCCCGCGGTGATGGGCGGAGAAGCCCGGGGGCCGCTGAGCGCCCTTCGCCGCCGCCTCGCAGCCCCCGCGGGTGGCGCAGCCCCGGCGGACGGCAGCTGTGAGGGAGGCCGGGGGTGGGAAGGCGGGCCCTGCTGCTGCCTCTGCCCTTCGGAAATGCGGAGGTACAAGGGGGGTTGCTTAGTGCCCCTCCTGCTTAGAAGGTGGGGACGTCGCCCTGTTGGCACGGGCAGGGGAGAGCAGGCGGTGATGACACGAGGGGAGCGACACTCGGGTGACACACGGCGAGGGCCTCGAGTGGTTACTGTGTCAAAGCACCCACGGGAGAGCAAGGGTTCCTTTTCCACTCAGGTGACCCGATTTGTTAGCAGTTCGTCAACTGTGAAACGCCTACCAACACAAGCAAATAAAACTACTAAAGTGTCTGTATCCAGTGTAGCTTTCACAATCACCAAGGCAAATTCAAAGGCAACATTGAAGAGTTTTAAGTTCACACGTTAAATTAACCGTCCTGGTAAGTGTCTGTGCTGCTCACATGACACATGATAATAGAAGTTCAATGCCACTCTTTGTTGAAGCAATCACAGTTCAAAATGCATTTTGATGGGACTTGGCACACTTAGAATTGGTGATGTCTAATATTTGCACACTGCTCAGAAAATTGTTGTTCATGATGGCCATTCACTGCCACAATTCACTGCAAAGGCTAATATAATTTATGCATTGGTCAGGCTTTCTGTATTAAGCTATTGCAAAAGTAAGGGATAGATAGCAGTTAAAATACAAGAACAGTGTGGAAACCCTTTAGTGTAGGGAGTAAAGGAGGCTTGAAATAAAATCTAAAAAAAGTATGTATGTGTGTGTGTGCATATGTATATATAGGTATAGTATGGAAGCATCCTGATTTTAGAATGGTGAACTAGGAACCATGCAGGATTGTGTTGGACTTAAAAGCACAGTTAGTAGCTGCTGGCTCACAGCTTGGGTACACCTAACCAATAAAAAGTTTGGGGTTTTTTTGGTAGCTCATCTTCCTCATTTTTCTTCTAACTCAAGTGGGTGAAGCCTTCTACATGAGCTGCTTCTAGTTTCTGTTACCAGAACAGCAAAACAGCATGCATATTTACATGGTATGTGGTTTTGCCTCTAATGTAAAGAGCTTAAAGGAGTAGAAGTATTGAAAAATTAAGAAAATTCATCTGACCTTACTGTAGTATGGAGAGTGTTGAGATGTCATTTTCTGAACAGTACCTGCAGTTTGTTGTAATTCATTATGCTGTCCAAGTGCTAAAATATTAGGAGTGCAAATGTTGACAAACTTTTAACATGCTAAGAAAATCTGAAACTTCCTAGCTTTTTTTTCCTAATGCTGTACCAGCACATTATTTTCTAATAAGTTTGCTTTTGCCATCTTAAAAAATACCCCAAACACTTAGCCCCCGTGTTACATAGATAACTATAACTGCCTTTGCCCTTGGTCTGTACTTGAACTCATGTTTCTAAAGGTGATGCTTCTTATTATCTGTATCACCTGTTCTCTCTAAATTATTAGTGTTTGTCCATTCTCTTAGTGTTTAGGTCTCATTTGGCTGTTCCTTAGTTTCTACCTTAAGGATTTTGATTTTTTTTGGCAGAATGAAGAGAGTAGCAAAATAAAAGTGCAGGTATGTGTTTATACATACACGCATGCGCACACACACACAAACATCTAGATATATAAAAATACAAAAATTTATATGTATACCTCTTCACTTTTATACCCATGCACATATGGCAGTATGAAGGAAAAAGCAGGGTAAAGGTCAAGGCTTGGAAATGCTCTTCCTAATATATTGGAAGTGTCTGTTCCTTTTTCCTCCACAGTGTCATATGTTTTTTTACATTCCTGATTATACATTAGCATATCCCATATAAACCACTGTAAAGTAACAGTGTCCTGGATTAGATCTGTGGAAGTTTACAGTAGAAGGCATTTTACGTATGTTAGGAATAGGGAGCCCAAAACTTGCAGAACCTTTTCAGATGTTTGTCAGGCCAACAATCTTAGTGGGAACTAGTATGTTTAAAAAAAAAAAAAAGAAGAGAGGGTTTCTAATTTGTCCAAATGAGCACTGACTTTGCTGAGTCTTTTGGAATATATTTGATAGGCTAACAATTGTGGTGATAAACCAGTGTGTTTAAGAAGGAAACAAAAAAAGATTAGAAGTTTATGTGGTTCAGAAGTTCCCAAGGTTTGATTTAACTGCAAGTCCTCTACAGGTTGTTTTTGGGTTTTTTTTGGTTTTGGGGGTTTTTTTGTGGTTTTTTTTTTTTTTTTTTGTTCTTGCTTTTTATTTTTTTATGGCTCTTTCAAGAACAAGATAGTGAGTCATGCTTTTGAAACTGCTTGTAAATAAAAATTATTTTGCAATACTGTATCAGTTCTAGATGCCAATTCAGTAATGGAATCATAAGATCATACTGGTTCGGACATTGGGAGTTTTCTATTCTGCTGTTCTAATAATCACAGTAGATCTTTTTCCATTATGCTTCTGACTAATCCTACCAATATATGTTATTTTAAAATTTTATTTTAATTTTTTTCTTGTTCTCTCGCTATATTCAGTTAGTCTCAGTGTTTGAAGACTTTCAGTTAGTTCCTTTGGTAGTCTTACACTGAAAAGTTAGTTACTGCAGATTGTACTTTATCTTGTTCTAGGTTCAAGATGCTGGGCAGGAGATGGTGGCGTCTTCTGGCACACCAGGATCAGGCAAATCGAAGGTAATCAGTCCTCACAAACCTAATTTATTTGGATAGCAGTAGTTGCAAGGGTTACAGCTTAGCATGCAAGCTGTGACTAATAGGAAGACAGAGATATTTTTAACATTTTTTCTAGACAGGAAAAATTAACTTGTAAACATTAAGATAAAGTGTTTTGGAAACCATGAAGAAAAAAAACCTCTTTTTGGTATGTTCACTTCCTGTTATATTTGATAGCATCCAGTTTTGGCAGCATGTTTCATAATGGACACAGACATCTTTGCATATATTGGAAGTAAATTTAAACAATGATAATGTTAGGTCAGTATGCTATTTTCAAAATATTGTTCAAATTGTATTATTGAATTGTAATCCTTCCCAACTGAGTTTTCCTAACTGATGCTGCCCAATTGTGTGCTCCAGAATTGTTTCAGAAAAGTACAGAATTAGGAATAGTTTCTGTTACTGTACTTGAAATAACAGAATTGAATAACAGAACAGCAGTAACTTGGACTGTTATTCTTCTTTGAAATGTTATTCTTCTTGCAGATGTGTGGTAAGAGTTTCTTGTCCTAAAATTCAGCTTCTTGCAACTCAGATGCTAAAATGCCTTGTTTCTATTTCTCTCTGGGTGAAAGGAAACTGGTTTCTCTAAAACATACTTTTTTTACAGCTGGACACATTGCCCAAAGAAGAACTCATCAAGTTTGCGAAAAAGCAAATGATGCTTATACAGAAAGTGAAGTCAAGATGTGCAGGTATCTTACTGTAAAGATCAATTTCTGCCTGAATGCTTGGCACTACCTGACCTTTTCAAATATCACTGTGTGATTTGATAGGTAGAGTTAAATTCTAGGCAAAAAACCTAGATTCTCTTCTTGTTCAATTTTGCTGTATATGGTGGGAGGATAAGGACTGAAGTAATTTGATTAAGAAAGAGAGAAAAAGAGGTATTGCTTTTGTCAGGTATTAAATTAATTTTGATCTGACAGTATGGCATGATGGAACAGTGTAGCTTGTGTAAAAGTTTTAGTGGGATTTGTCATTGTCTGTTCCCCATTTTGGTGCAGGTTGCTTTTCAGGCAGCAGATGGGAGGAGGAATGTCTGATATTTTTTTGCATAAATAGTACTGTTGTAGAGTCCAATGGCTTCTTTAAGACAGTTTGCTTTATTATATTTGAACGTTAGTTGCTTTAAGAAATTGTAAAATATACCAAACAAAATTTTACGCTTAACACCTGAAAGTGTGTGTGAACCTGGGCTTTCATGTGCTGTCATCCTCCACTCTGCTGTCCCTTTTCCTCCAGTGGCCCACTACTTGGACTAGTGTCACTTCCCCTTGTTTGGAAGGACAATTATGCTGACTGCTGATAGCTGCCCAGTGAAATGATAAGGATATAGGGATGGCCTATACCAGGCTTTTCCTCAGTGTGGTTATTCCTAAGATCTTGTTCTTCTGCTTCCTGCCTATTTTTAGAAAACCTGTAGAAACTGAGTATCTTTCCTCTGATTTAAATTGACCATGAAATAGAAGGTAAGATGATCATCAAAAGAATTTCTATCTGTTGTCCCTCTATCCAAAGAGGGAAGTTTTGCTTCCTCAGAAAACCATGCTCAGTGTCAGGACTGGAGTAGTACTGAATATTTGTTCTCTTTCCATTAGTCCTGTCTATCACTCAGTAACAAACAAAAGTAAAAGACATCTCTGATTTGAATAGAAGTGTTGTCAGGTACTGGATTTACTAGAAATTTGCTACTGTGATGCAGCATGAATTCATACTGTGAAATTTCTTTACATTTTAAGAACTGGAGAAAGAAATTGAAGAACTCAGATCTAAAGCAGGTACTGCAGGAGCTGATGATATTATTCAGGTAGGAATATGTAATGGGTTTCTACTGTATTACATAAAGTTAACTGAAATGAATCTACATAAATAATTTGGTAAATAGTAAATAGCTTGAAAACTATTACTCAAATTGAGTAGAATCAATCTGCAGGAATCCAAGACACTTCCAAAAACCATTTTTATTCCTTCTCCTCTCATGTCCTTACTCCACTTGCCAGCAAACACTATTGGTTCTGTGAGGAATAGTACAGAGTAGTACACTTTCCAAGCAGAACTTATCACAGCACTTCAGTGCTTGCAGTGGGCTTATAAGATGTGGACAAACTTTTCAGCAGGACCTGTTGTGATAGAACAAGGGATAATGGTTTTAAACGAAAAGAGGGTCAATTTAGATTAGCTGTAAGGAAGATGTTTTTTTACACAGATGGTGGTGAAACATTGGAAAAGTTTACTTAGAGAGGTGGTAGATTCCCCACCCCTGGGAAGATCAGGTTGAATGTGCCTCTGAGCAGCCTGATAGAGTTGAAGATGTCCCTGCTCACTGCAGGGCGATTGGACTAGATGGCCTTTAAAGGTCTCTGCCCACCCAAATTATTCTGTGACTCTATGAATGTCCCCAGCAAGACTTTTCCTTGTGTGGCTGGTTAGACCAGCTTTTTGTTTACTTTGGAGTGACCATTGCAGAAAGACTTCAGCTATTTAGAAAAGTTCTGAGACAGTTACTTGATGAGATTGAAAAAAACACATAATTGAAGTTGCATTCCACAAGAAGTACTTTTAGGATCTTTCTCAAGGTAAGGGTCATAGTGAGCAAAAGTGAAAATTGGTAGTGAGGAGGAATTTCTCAACTGTAGAATTGTTTTGAATAATTTGGATGGAGATTCTTTTCTATGGAAAGAGAACTTCACCACCACCTGGTAATAAAAAATAGCTGATCACAAGTAGAATTTTTAAAAGAACCCAACGTCATTGTTTTAGTCTACTTATTTCATGTCAATTTTATTTGGGCTGAAAGAAACTTTCAAAACCAGACTGATGTGTTTATTTGACAAAAAGAGTCATATCAATACGTAAGTTCCTACATTTTGCAGAAATCATCGTTTCCATTGTTAAGAAACCCTTCTTTCAATGATCTTTCTCATTTAATATTAGGCTCTCACAGAAAGGCTGGATGTTGTGCTTCTGGAAAAAGCTGAAGGTCAGCAGCAGTGCATAGCTCTGAAAAAAGAAAATATTCAAATAAAGCAAGAAGCAGAGGTACTGAAATGAGCCACAGAACATTTCTGAAATATTTCAGAATTAAATTTATTTTCTATGTTTGCTTGTTATGTATCTAATTTTAATCTTTTTCTTCACTTACTTGTTGTATCTTTTAAAAAATCTAAAAAAAAACTACCTTATATATTAAAGCATATTTTCCTCTGTACCCCCTAGTTCATAGTAATAAATATAAAATTCTTACCTACACTATTTAGATCCACAGCTACCAGAGGAATACAGTCCGTACATGAAATACCTACATAGACTTCAATCAGTCAGCTCTATCTTTCCATGGGAGATATGAGATTTACCCTTAGATATTTATAAGAAGGAGCCTGTCAGACAAGGCACCTATATTATATCAATAATCTCAATTAGTAATAAAGGGAAGACTGAATTGTGTGCAATTGATGGACATTGCTATATTCCAGATACCTGAATTTGATGCGCTAAAACTAATCTGATCTTTAAGACATTATCAGAATAGTTGCTAAAATCTATCATGACCATTTTGTGAAATTATGCTGGTAAACATGACTTAGGCCTTTGTTTTCCTTTCTCGTATTGCAAATGTCGTCGTACTCTGTGCAGTGTCATCTGAATTGAGTTGTCCTGATACAGTTATGTATTTAAAAGCTATAGCATTTTTTAAAACTAAAGACTATTACGTTTTCTAATTCATTGTTATAAACAGTTCACTTGGAAATTCTGCATGCTAAATTACCAGTATTTAATAATATGCTTGTTTGTTTAGGCTGCAGTGGCTAAAACAGAAGAATTGCAGAAGCAACTAGAACAATCAAGTATTGACTCTCTGGAAGAAATAAAAGCTCTGAAGAGTGAATTAGCAAATGCACAATGCAAGCACAATGAGGATTTAAAAAAGCTGAAGATGGAATTAGATGAACAAGTGAAGAAACGAATGGAGCTGGTGGAACAGGTTGAATGTCACAGTGATAGTCAAAAAGAAGTTAAAAGATTACAAGATGATGTCCAAAGAATTAAATCTACTTATGAGGAGCAAATTTTGTGTCTGAACAAGCAGTTGGAAACTGTGAATGAAGACAAAAACAAAGAAGTGATAAATCTGCAAGAAACTATTAAAAGCAACTCTCAGTGTTACCATAATGAAATAAAAAATCTGAATGAAGAGCTTAAAAAATTAAAAATTGCCCATCAGGAAGAGGTGTCAGAATTGATGCATCGGATTGAAATATCATCTAAAGAAAACGAAGAAAAGCGAAATCAAATAAATGAGTTACAGCACAATTTGGCAGAGAAAAATGCCAAGGATGAAATGCATGCTCATACTGACCAGCGTGAATATGACTTGGAGCAGCTGAGAGAAGTCTTAAATAAAAATTTAGAAAACAAAATAGGTGTTATAGATACACAAGAAGAACCTTGTGTAGAAGCAAAAATGGAAGAAAAGGTTAGGTACCTGGAACATAGTTTAGAGGAACTCCAGTCCCAACATAGTATATTAAAAGATGAGTTAACTTACATGAGCAATGTCAAGATAAAATTGGAAGAGGAAATCCATCGTATAAAGGATGAATACTTTCATGAGCGGGAAGATTTGGACTTTAAGATAAATGAATTGCAGCTTACTATAGAAGATTACTGTTGTGTAATTGAAAAATTAAAATTGGAGCTTCAAGCAGCAGGACAGCACTATGAAACTGCTGCACAAGAGCACAAATTAGAGATTCAGGCTCTGAAAGATCAACACAAGAGAGAAATTTCTGAACTAAATGAAACTTTATTATCTGGTTCTGAAGAAGAACAGATGGCATTGGTTTATGAAATGCAGGAACTTAGAGAACAACTTGATAAACTAACTCAGGAGAAAGAAGAAGCAGTGTCCAGTTACAACAGCCTGAGAGAAACAATGGAAACTCTACAGGCTGAGCTAGGTGAATCGGCTGGGAAGATCAGCCAGGAGTTTGAATCAATGAAACAACAGCAGGCTTCTGATGTCAGTCAACTGCAACAGAAACTCCGGGCTGCTTTCAATGAAAAGGATGTTCTTCTTGAAACTGTAAATCGCTACCAGGAAAATATAGAAAAATTGTCATCTAAAATTGTTAGTGTTCAGGAGGACAGTAATGCAATGAAAAGCTCCATTGACCAAAAAGAGATTACTATAAGAGAACTGGAAGAGAAAATCGTTGCTCTTACTGATCAAAACAGGGATATTTTAAATGATTTAAAATGCTTGGGTGAAGAGAAAGAAACCCTTCAGGAAAGGTGCAAGCAAGAACAACTTAAAATTCAGGAACTTCAGCAAGAAGTAGATGTTGCTAACCAATACAAGAATGACCTGAAGGAAAAGGTAGAGGAATTAACAGAGAAACTGAATGAAGCTTTAATTTCAAAGGGTGAAAATGCTCAAATGCTAAAGCAACTAGAAAAACAGATTGAATGTCTTGTGCGTGATAAAGAGCAGCTTTCATCTGAAATATGCACTCTTCATGAGGAAAATAAGAAACTCATTCAGGAAAAAGGTGAATTAAGTGAAGAGCTGGGAAAGACTACCTCTGAAAAAGAAGATTGTTTAGTATTGAAAGAGCAGTCTGAAAACTTAGAAAAGAAACTGCAAACGATGACTGCAGAAAAAGACCGTATAGCAACATTACTTGAAAATGAACAAGTGCACGCATCCCTTGTAAGAACTCAGCTGTACAGCCTACTTGAGCAAGTGGGGTTCAGCATTTCAGATTCTAATGAAGAATATGATTCTCTTAACTTGTTAAAAATTGCAAATGAATGCTTGTCAAAAATTAAAGAGGAGCAGTGCCTTGCTCTACAAAAGGAGGAGGAAGTCATTCATTTGCAGCAGGAAGTTGAGAGATTAGAGGAAGAAAATGCAGCTCAACACAGAGAGCATAGATCCCTGATTCAGGATTTTGAAAAAGAGAAGAATCTCTTGAGAGAAGAACTGGAAGGAGTGTTGTCTGAAAAAGAAGCACTTCAACATGATATCCAGGAGCTGAGGAATGTCAGTGAAAGAACAAGAATTGAAAATCAAGGTCTTTTAGCTGATATTGAAGAGATCAGTCAAAAACTTGCTCTTTATGAACATCAAATACCAGAACAGCAAAAACGATCTGAAAAACAAGACGACTTAAATTTCATTCTGGAGCAAAAGGAAACTGAGCTTAGAAATGTGAAAGACGAACTGAGTTCTCTAAAGGTTATATTTTGTTATTGAAGTATAAAGACTAAACCTCTAAAGTCTTCAGAATTAAGGTTCAAAAAATACTTTCAATTCTCTCTTTTCTTTTTTTTTCTTTTTTTTTTCCCTTGGCCTGAAAGTGAGTTCCCCTTCTAGAAAGCACATGCTTCTGAGTTTTCTAGCACCTCAGAATTCCCTTCTTTCCCCCAGGAAAAAAAAATGAAGCAAATCCAATCATAATGCTTTTTTTGACAAAAGTTGCTTGTACTTGAACCTTTCTTCCTGTCACTATCCCTTGAGGCAATCAATTGACTAGATGGACTAACTGACATCATAATCTTTCACCTCTAACTTTATGTGGTTCCATCTCAAACAAAACTGCTTGATCTGCATTAACTTCAGGTCTTGGGAATTGCTGGTTACGTAAAGCTGACAGCTACAGGATGAGGGTGTCTCCCCTTTTTTGTCCTTGGACTGGACAGAAAGCAGCTCTTAAAAGGTTGGAATGTTCTGCTTTCAACATAACTCCGCTTTCACCAAGCTGATACGAAGCTGCTCATAAAGGCTTCCTTGGTAGTAAGAATATAGACAGTTTTAGCAGTAGCTGAAACTTCTGGTGGCTTGTTAGGGAAAATACAGGTACCACAAAGAAATTTTTGTAATACTTCTTATATCTTTGTTTATAATACAGAATTTAATGGAGACAATGACTGAGAAAACTGATCAACAGTCTTCAGTAGCAGAGCTTCAAGAAAAAATTGGTATCTTTCTCACTTTTTTCTTTTATATAAATGGTTTGGCTTCTTTGGATTGTTAATTTTTCTTTCTTTGCATAATTGTCTGTATTTCCACAAGTCGAGGAAGATGGGGAAGTAGATATTAATGCAGCTTCCTATAATATTCCTTCTATTGGGTATTTAAAATGTTGCTAGCAATTTTAAATTGGATATGATTTGATACTTTTTAAGGCTTTTTCTTCCTCTGTACATCTGTCTATAAATGGTGTAGTGGATTTAATCTTTATTTTTTAAATGTGGGAAATTTGTAAGTAAGAATCCCTGAGGCTACCAGAAGGTAAGGGAAGCAACACTGCCAAAACTAATGTTGCTTTATTGCAGTTACTCCAACACATTCTTCTGAGTTGTTAAATTTATGTAGAAGTAGACAGGAATATGGCTCTTAACTGTGACGGAAGCTTCTGAAACAGAGAAAGACTGCCCAGGGAAAGATTGCCCCTGAGCTCTCTGTGTGTCTGGATGTTTTAGCTTCAAATTAAATGCTTAACTGAATGAAACACTTCAACATCTCCCCCTGCTTTATATTTTGTTCAGTTTTAAAGTCATGCTGATGTTTGTGTTCTAATTGAATTTCATTGCATTTCACTTCTTGGGAAGAAATGGAAACGTGTAATTTTTAATTTTCTTATGTATTTATTTTAGGGGTGCTCGAAAAAGAAACTGCTGAAAAAGGAGAGAAGCTAAATAAAATTAAAGTGGTTGCTGTGAAAGCAAAGAAAGAATTAGATGCTAGCCGAAAAGAGGTACCCTGACTACTTCCTAATATGAAGAAGATTCTGTATGGGGGGGTTTGTTTTAATGACACACACTTCTTTTTCTTAAGATGCAGACTCTGAAGGAAGAGTTGGAGTTAGTTCGATCAGAAAAAGATCAGTTGTCTGCTTCAATGAAAGATGTAATTCAAGGAGCTGAAAGCTATAAGGTAAGAGTAGTGATGCATTCACAAAAGACAGTAAACTGTCAGAAAATACTTTGGGTTTGAAGCCTAGCTTGGATATACATTGCTATTTACTTGCACAACTGTATTTGGCAAAATAGTGTCCATGCAGTGGAATACCAGAATCAAGAAATGTCAGGTTCTCTTAATGGAACCGTGCAGCTGCTGTCAGAAGAAAATGAGGGACTTCCTTTCTACTGGAATGTTATTTTTAAACCTTCTGAATCTAGCGTCATACATACCAAGCTATATGTTGCTGAGGCAGAACATAAATCCCTGTGAATTCTTCAAAGTACATAAAATTGAAGATAAGTTTGAAAATCCTTAAATGGTGAAGACAAACTTGTAATTCCCTGGGAGCAAGTCTTGGAGCACATCTCTGGTACATGAAGCAGGAGTAGGTGACAAGTTAGCATTGCTTCCCCAAGAGAAAGCTGTTCCACATAAGACTTAGGAGGAGCAGCTGACGGAACTGGGGTTGTGTAGTCTGGAGAAAAACAGGCTCAGGGGAGGCTTTATGGTTCTCTACAACCACCTGAAAGGAGCGTGTAGCCAGGTGGGGATCAGTCTTCTCTCTCAAGCAGCAAGTGATAGGACAGAGAGCAATGGCCTTAAGTTCCACCAGGGGAGGTTTAGATTGGGTATTGGGAACTATTTCTTCATAAGAAGGGCACTCAGGCATTAGAACAGGGAAGGAATGGAGTCACCATCCCTGGTGGTATTTAAACCATAATAAGTAAACACAGCAAGCACTCTATATACAAGTATATAAAATAAACACAGAAGAAAAAAACACTTAAGTACGTGGGTTAGTGGTGGATTTGGCAGTGCTGGGTTTACCGTTGGACTCAATGATCTTAAAGGTCATTTCCCATCTAAATGATTCTGTGACATCATTTAGTATTGCATCCAGTCTTGCCCCTCCTTCTCCCCCCAAATATAAGAAAGTCTTTGATAACTTGAAGCGATTTCAGTGGAGGGATGACTAGATTGGTCAAGGGACTGAAATAAGTGATGAGAAGTTGCTCAACCTGGAGACTTCAAAGAAACCTAAAGGAGTCTTCCAGTATCTACAAAGATGTTATGAAGGGAAGAGAGTCCCATTATTAATGGTGGTGTAAGATAAGACAGTAGTCATCAGCTGGATACATGGATAAACATTTTTATGCTATGAGAATGGTAGAGCTTTGGAATACGTTGCCTAGTGGAGGAGCCATGTCCACTCTTGGAGGCAGGTATTTGGAGAGACCTGATTGGACAAAGCTCTGAGCAACCTGGTTTTGTCTCACTGACCCTACTTTAAGTAGGAGGATAACATCTGCTGAGCTGTCTTCCAACCTGAATTATGAATTTCATTATATGAAAAGGGTTTCTCTCAGAGCCTGTAATGGAATCATAGCTTTAATTTCATTCAAATATTTCTGATGTTGCAGTAAGACAACTCAAATACTGAAATATTAGGTAAGCACACCTCAGAGGTGTAGAATGTGCTTATGCAATACATATTGTAAAAAATTATGCCTTTGTGTTTGAACGTGTTAAGAATCTTTTGGTGGAATACGACAAGCAAGGAGAAGAGCTGGATTCTGAAAAAGGCAGAGTAAATAATCTTGAACGTCAGATAGATGACCTCACACGACAGCTGCAGGTGTCATCCGAGCAGGTCAGTTCTGTATGTGGGTCTGATCTGTTCATAAGTACCATAAAAATTAATACTGCCTCTTGGGTGCAAGTTTTAATCATGTGATTGTTACTATAGTTTCATAACCTAAGTGTGTTAAGAATAGCGACTTGAAATTCAGAGTGGTTTGTTTGTTCCTTTTCAACATCTGCTATCTTACCTGGGCCGTGACAAAAGATAAATCTACCTAGAATGTCTGGCTTTGTCAATAGAAGGAGTTTAGTTTATCCCAGGTCAGCTCACAGAAAAGAGCAGATCATCTCTGGCTTGATTTTGGACCTACAGCTCTGCTGTGAGTATCAAACTTGCACTGTTTCTCGGACTGCACGCCTGCATTACCTCCTGAAGTGCAGTAACCCTTAACTAAGACATTTTTTCTTCTATTTCTTCAACAAAATATGGATTTGGGGTTTTAAAATTTTTTGTTCAATCAACAGAATGTTTAAATATACTAAATGAATAAGGATCTTGCATTTTTCACAAGGATGAGAGTTTAAGATGAATTATAGAGTACTGTAGTTGCATTCAGGGGAGTCTAAGATGGTAATGAAGGAGCTGTGAGACACATTTTTGCAAAGCTATTTGCAATGCTTTTGGTATTTAGGATTTAGACTCCCAGGACCCATACACCAAAGATCCACCTAGGCCACTGTTTTCTTACAAACACAAGCCAGTAGTGAATATCATAGGAAGAAATAATAAATAATAGTATATATTCTGCTGATTATGCAGGCATTGCATTTTTCAAGTTTGTTATAAAGAATTTATAAATAAAACACTGGTTAGGTAATTGACGTCTTTCACTTATACTTAATTCTTAATAGGCAAAAGAAAGACTAAGGTACATCATTGAAGATGTCAAAATTTAATCTGTTAAAGTCACTGCAAAAGTGTGCCAGATGCAGTAAAGTTCTTACTATGTGCTTATGGAAGACTTTGTGGTTCAGTCAAAGCTTGCAGTTCAGCCTTTCTTAGGAGTTAATAGTATGATTTGTTTATAAATACAGCAGCTGTATTTGAAGTGTTGCAATAAGTATTGAAGTACTGTATTGTTGCAAGGGGAAGGTGATTCTTGCGGAAAGCATAAATATTGGGGTATTTTTTCAGATTTCTTCTAATTCTTACCATCTTACAGAAAGCTGGGCAAATAAACTGAACAAAATAACCAAAATGTGCTGATGGCTTTAATTTCACCTGTTTATTAATCTGGTTTAAAAGAATTAAGCTGGACGAGACTTATCTGTACAAGTGTTGTTTGTGAGGGATTTGGATAGAAATCAGTGTTGGGTATCTTTTTTCAAATGTAGAAAATATTTTATCTGTTAACATTGCACTTAAGTTCAGTTTATGTTTTTATCGTTCTGCTGTGCTAATTTCAGCATGATCAGTTACGCTCTGCAAATGAAGACCTCCTGGCTCGTGTTGAAACACTGCAAAATAATGCTAAGCTGCTGGAAACTCAGATACTGGAGATACAAAGAGCCAAGGCAAAGGTTGACAAAGAACTAGAAGCTGAAAAGCTTCTAAAAGAGCAGAAAACAAAGGTAGTACTTTGTAGAGATGGTGAATGAAGCATTGTTTTTGCTAGATGTGATTTCTGTTAGGCTTTTGTAAACTGTGTTTTTATAGATCAGGTTAACAGTACTTCCTCTCCTTGTTACTTGACTGTCTTTTTTGAAAACTTTGTCTGTTCATTGAAAGAACTTTGCAAGGCTGTCAAATCAAGTAGGTTGGGGGGTAGGTAGTTACAGAGTGCGAAAACCACTTCACAGGATTGTTGGTTTTTCTCCAGTTCACAACAATTTCCTAAAAAAGGAATCAACTATCTTTGTACAACCTGTGTGTGTGTGTCTAAGTATAAAAAGATGCTGATATCTGTTTTGGAATTGGACTGCATAATTGACAGCTATTTAAATTTCAGGAACATAGTGGTACTCTCCGAGAAATGGAGGAGCTCCAGATGCAACTTCAGAAGGAAAAGAAACATTTGCAGAAAACTATGCAAGAACTAGAGCTGGCCAGAAAGGTGGGGTTACTATCCATGTTAGTGCTTAATGGACTACCAAAGTCCATCTGGCTGTTGGCTAATTGGCCCATCTGGCTGTGTCAAATGCCTCCCTTTCTGGTCTGAGAATTTTAAAGCCAGAGGTTTGCAAAAGGGAAAATGTGAGGGCTTTTACCCCTGGTTGTGTGCTTGGAGAGCTGAAATGTACTTTTGGGGTGGTTTTGTTTTTATTTTTTGTTTGTTTAGCTTGGATTATGTGGCCTTTCATGAGTAGAAATACAATTCAGATGTCTGGAGTACATGTATAGCACACTGTTAAGGAATTGCCTTGGTTGTAAGGACTGAAGACTACAGAAACTAATACATACAAAATACCTACTGAAAAAACTAGCAACAGGTTTTTCAAAGCTTTTGGTTCTTGTTTGAAAACAAATCTTTTACTGAGTGGATGGGTGGTATTTGTGGATATGGATAAAGACAAAATTTTTGTCTGATGGGCAGTATAGTTTTACAGAATTACAAAAGTCTTAGACGCCAAGACAAATTGTGAGCTCTAACTCTGTTTTGTGTACCTTGCAGGATGCTCAAAAGAGTACAGTGATGGATATGGAAATAGCTGATTATGAAAGGCTAGTAAAAGAACTTAATCAGAAGATTACTGATAAAGACAGCAGAATAGAAGATCTTGTGCAAGAAACAGGGATTCAGAAACAGAAACAAGAGACCTTACTGGAAGAAATAAGTGAGTAAACTATAAACAGTAAGAGTCACTGTGGTATAAAAAATACGATTCAGAAACAACTTCTTAAGTCAGCAAGTGAGAGTAAGCTTTGCAGGGAATATTAAACAGTTGCATCAGGAAAGCAATTTTGTCTTAGAGGAACCTTTACTAGATTATCAATCATTTAATCCAGAATTCAGCACTAAAAGCCAATTTGCCTGCCTGACATACTGTGTTTCTTACTGGATTAAGTTATTTCTAAGTTCTAAATATTGGTGACTGACAAGGGTTTCGTTGTGATATACCACACTCGTAAAACTTTACTGATTACCATGTGGTTAAAAATTCCATTTCTTCCTATACTCAGGTGTAAATCTTGAAACCATTTCACTTCTCTGAAAATCTTTGTGATAACTTAGAAAAAGGATACTAAAGTTACTATAAGCTACTTGTTTGCAGCTCTTAAGGAGTCTGGTCGAATTTGTTTAAATATTTTCCAGCATTTTTAAGGAAATACAAGGGGAGAAGTTTCCTTTGCATATAATTGTTGTTTTCTGCATTAGAGTCACTTCAGTCAACTATGCAACAGGATGAGGAAAGAAATGCCAAGATAAAACAACTCCTGGTAAAAACCAAAAAAGAACTGGCTGATTCCAAACAAGCTGTAAGTCCATATGCTAATAACTGTGTATTCTATTTTTAAACTAAATTTTAAAAAACAGCTGGGAGCTGAATTTTTGGGTTGCTGAGGTTTGGAGTTTTTTTTAATATCCAGGTAATTTTATCTTGCAGGAAAATGACCATCTGATGTTGCAGGCATCATTGAAAGGGGAATTGGAAGCCAGTCAACAGCAAGTGGAAGCCTATAAGGCAAGAAACTTCACTTTTTTGTTTGTGCAAGTCTTCTCATTTAAGTACTAAGGGTGTGATTTATACTGGGCACATGGAATATAGGCTGAAGAATAAAGAGGTGCTATTTTTACTTCTTGGTTACTGGTTTTTTTTTAAATGAGTTTTTTTCTGTTTGCTGTTTTCCCCAGATATTTTTTCCTATTTTTTTTAAAGCAAATTTACCCTGTCTTTTTCCTCTTTCCCTTTCCACCAAAGAAGAGGACTGTGGAGTTTGAAGCTTGTAACTGGAATCTATTTTTAAATGATACTTTAAAAATGAAAGTTGCTCAGTTTTGAGACAGAAGAGCACAACATTGTCAGCAAAAGTCTTAAGGGTTGTCCATCTGTATATGGAATAGAAATGGATTGGAATGGAATGCAAGAAGCAGGGAAGGGAGAGGGGTTGGCTTTTCTTAAATGCTGCCACACCAGCATTGTAATTTTAAAATTAAATGTAATTTTTTTAAATTCAGTTCTTTCTTTAAACAACACCACTTTCTAAAAATTAATACATGCTAACCCATCATATACATTTTTTTATTCTATTTTTATTGAATTTTAATTTGGTATTCACCAGTTCTGTTCAAGAATTACAGTAGTAGAGTCGTAGCTACATACTACAGGGCATGTTCCCTTGGAGAAGGAAGAAAAGTTTTTGTAATAGTGAAGTTTTCAACTGACTTTTTCAGATTCAAGTGGCTGTACTGACATCAGAAAAGCATAAAGTTCAGGAACAACTGCGAACATCTTCAGAGCAGCACCAGCGTACGATGAGTGCTTGCCAGCAAAAAATTGCAACCCTGCAAGAAGAGTGCAGAGCAGCCCAGGTATTCCACTGGAAGAAGTAATCTTGGAGACTTACGAAGGGAGATTTACTGCACTCTCTGCTTCTTCAAAAATATTTTGCAGATTTTTCACTCTTCTCTTTTTGTCTGTCAAGAATTTAGAATTACGACAGTAATTGAATGACAGTATAAAGGACAAGCCAGACTGTCCTGGTTGACGTGTATCACTTGGGGTGATGCATACTTCTATTTGCATACTTCTATTTCCAGCAGGGAAATCTTGTGGTAGTGGGGAGCCAGGGTATACACTCAGGGAAAAAAAGTCTTTAAAGAAAAGAGCACAACCAAAAACAAGGAATATAACTTGCTTCATATAAAACCAATTATCCCAGATACCACTTTAAAGAAAAAAAGCTGTGAGAAATATATTGGCATGCACCTTTTCCTCTGCTGGAATATGAGTAGCTTCTAAATTGGCAGTTTAACTACATGCAAAACTGTCACTATTGCTGAGGTTTATTATTATTTCTGGGATATTTTTTCTCATATAACACTGTTTGGTGCTCCCGGAATGCAGTGTTTGCACTGGAGACAAAGAGATTCAGAATACAGTAGGACTGTTAAGTTCAAACCACCTTTATGGAGATTACTGCACTGCCCTATGGCCACTGTTGTATAGGTGTGCATCCTGCTGCACAGGTAAGTAGCAGCTGAATTCAGCCTCTCAGAAAAACTTCTACATTTTAAAAAAGGCGAACTGAAATGGACAAACTTTGTGGTTGCTGTTACAGGAGGTTTGCCTTAGTTGTGCTGGTACGCGTGGATCGTGGTTTTACAAATACATTCTTCGTACCTGAGTGCTTACAGTACCTGTCTGTAGTGGCTTGCTCTGTAATGCTGTGACATCAGCAAGGTTGTAGATCTTCCATATTGGCATGGCTTGAACCTCTTGGAAGATTAGCTTTCCTATTTAGATGCCCTACATATGGAAAATAGATATTATCACAAGGTTATTAGCAAAGGAAAATTCCCTCTAAAGGAAAGGTGGACACCAAAACAGACAGTAGAAAACAAAGTCATGCTGACATTTAAGACTGTGTACCTGAGGACTTAGGAATATTCTAGGTCACATAGTTTGACAGGATGGAAAGCAAAGGTTTATTTAAAAGAAAGTGACCACAAATGTACAGACTCTGAAAATCTGGAGCAGTGGCTAATCAGAGTCAGTTCTGTAGAATTTTACTCACCAGTTCAGCTGAAGGGAAAGTTTCCAAACTTGGAAAACTCTCTCTTGGAGATGAGAGCATTTTAGTTATCTGTAAATGGGAGTGACTAATGAATCCGTGAGCTTGTTCTAAGATCCAAGAAAGAAAACATGCATCAGTGTTTTGATTTTTTTTGTAGAGGAGCATACAACATGATTACTGGAAGGATGGCAAAAATCTTTACTACATAGTGTACTGTCAAGGATGAAGCTTCTATGATCTGAGGCAATTTTCTGCATGTCCACAGAAACTCATGTAACAGCTACATTTAGAAGAAAAGACAGACCAAAAACCTTTACACTCAAGAATATTGTATCTTGTGCTGTGTAATACCACTGCAAGACTGATTTAACTCCTCAGAATTATGCATAACTTTATGGCACATTAGCATTTTTGTCACCTTTGTAGTATTGGAGGGAAACAGAATTATACCTCTTTTTTTTACTTTCTGTCACCTTTGCCTTCATTTAAAGCTGTTCGTAGAACCCCTGGCTTGTGAATCTCTCAGTTTAATGCAGTTTTTGAATTTTCAAGTATTTTTTCTTTAACACCTGAATGTTCAAAATCGGTGTCTCAAGTTTCACATTTTATGATACTTTGTTAAAATCTAAAGAAACGTTATGATGGTCACTGTTTTAAGTATCTATTTAAAGAAGGAAGTGCAGCAGGTGCTGTTAATTTTTTTTCAGTGTGAGATGCGTTCCATTATAGAGAAATAAGGGAGCAATAGTCAATAGTATAACTTATGGGTTTGTTTTCTGTGTGATAGGCTGAACAAGCTTCTGTTACATCTGAATTTGAGAGCTACAAAGTCCGTGTTCATAATGTTCTAAAACAGCAAAAGAATAAATCTGCTGCCCGGACAGAATCTGAAGGAGCCAAACAAGAAAGGTAAAACTAACATATTTACCTGATCTGTAATCTGACTGTGGCACTGCCTAGCTGAACAGAAGAAATATCAGTTTCTACTGTCATGGTGCTATATTAGTTCCAGCTGGACTTATCTTTTTAACCATTATTTTTGTGTAATTACGTATTGTTAAAATCAGAAGGAGAAGTAAGGTCTTGAGAAGTTTTTTATGACTCTCATGGGCAGAAATCCACCAGCATGTTCTGTGTAGACTTGACATGTTGTTTTCTGTGACATGAAGTAGGCAAGTGCCGTTTGCAACTAAGAGGAAAAGAGCAGGTTGGTTCAGTTCACCTGAGCTCGCTTTGAACTTTTTCAGGAATTATGGTTTAATATAGGTAAAGCTTTGAATGCCAATTCAGTCATCAGCTCCAGCAGATTTATGAAATTTGGTATGTTGTATCATATGAGGAAAGATTTGGAAGAAAAAAGTTAAACTACCAAAAGTTCTCTGAAAATCCTTTAAGTAAAGAATTTAGAAAATGTCTCAACTCACTACAAAATTCAGCCATTTTCTGCGAGTTATTTTTATAAGTCGTTGATGGCTGCACTTTGGTGACAGACTGGGCGTTTATGTGTGGAATGTCAGGATTCATTTCTGACGCAGACCTTCAGTCTCCCGACTGTCTACCGACAAGTGCAGCCAAAAATCCACCAGAGGGCGACTCGTGCTTCGTTAGAGGACTTGGGTTTAGGGTTGGTTTGGGGTTTTTGAAACATTCTTGTCTTTGAAGCAGCAAAACTGCAAGAGCAGTTGCATTTCTTTGTCTCTTCTTTTTTGCAGAATTTTAAGAAGTTCTGGTATTGTTTTTGGGGTTTTTTGTGAGAGGGACCTATCTTAGAAACAAATTGGATAAGCAATAAACAGATGGCGAATAGTTTCCAAAACCATTATTTACAGGTATCAACCCTAAGGATTAGTGAAATATACAGTTCATGAGATAATGGAGGTATCTGCATATATAAATACAGAAATCAGTAAAAACAGAATGTGTGTGACTTGAGATTTTTTTCTTCTTGGTATATCTGATTTGGATTTGTTTCTGACCAACTGTGTTTATCTGTTATGGACTTGATGTTGCTTTCTAGTTCTTTGCTCAAAATCCGCTCCAACCATTTGTCTCCTGTATTTGGTCTTACTGAACTGGTGTGCATTTACTAAACAAACAAAAAAAAGCCTCACCACTTTTAAGAAGAAATTTTTTCTCCCATCTGAATCCCATGTATTATTTTCCTTCTGTTTTGTCCCTCCTTGGAGTAGAAAGTGCTATCAGTCATGCTTTCTACCCCAATAGTTGCATTCCCAGCAATTCAGATGGGGTGTAGCAAACCTGTCTGTATCTATATTGAAACAGGATCTGATTGTTTCTGCTGTAGCCACATTCTAAGATTATTTAGATCTTAGTGCTATGTTGATTTAATTAATAAACATGCAATTTGGATCAGCTGTCCAAAATGTTGTGGCTATCGTATAGATTCTGAAATAACTAATTATTTTAAATGCCTGTTGCATATTCTTTTGTCTTTCACGTGCAGAGAACAGTTGGAAATGGTGATAGATCAACTTAAAGTTAAGCTGCAGGATGCTCAGCATAATTCACAGATGAATGCATCTGAACTCCAGGCATTGCAGTCTGAACATGACACTCTGCTGGAAAGACACAATAAGATGCTGCAAGAGACTGTTGCAAAAGAAGCAGAACTCCGTGAAAAGTATGGTCTACTGATGAATAGATACAGATATTTTATTTTGTTTGAACTTTAAGATCTTGGCATGTAGAAGCCTGTAACTGTACTTCACAAAGAAGGGTCATGTTCTTGAGAAAGTTAAAAGAATTTTCAAAAGGACTGTTCGCTATTTTTCATGAGCCATCAGAAGTTTCAATAATGACAATGAAATAGTAGCTGATCAGGAATTTGAGATTTCTGCAAGCTTTCTACCTCTTAACTATCAGATCTAAAAATTAACATTTTTAAAGCACATTGACTATTTTTAGGTCTAATGCCCAGCACTACATTTGTGTTGTACTGCTCTACTAAATTTTATGGATGTTTCATAATAAAAAAAAATAAGATAGTTATATGCAAAGCAAACAAGTTCACTGACAAAATACCCAGTTCTTGTCCACCAAGTGGACAAGTGTATTTTGAGTTTGTGCTTGACACACTCTTAATTTGCTGTTTCTTTCAAAACTAAAGGAATCTGTTTAATCTGTATCACTTTTTGAAAAATCACATGAGTACCTGATACTTGAACTCCTCAAAAAGAGTCTGTCCTCATCTCTTCTTCTCCATTTAGGGTACAAAGAAGTTCACATGAGGTATTAATTAGAAATTACAGATTGGTATTAGACCTTGTTGACTTCTTGTCACTGTCTTTGAAGAGTTTTATCTGTTCCTGGTAGCTACATAATAACTCACTGTAGTCAGCCAAATTATGTCCTGCATTTTTCTGGAAACAACCCATTTCATAGTAGGTTCCCTTTATACCTAGGCACTAGTCTTTGCTACTCTGTCTCTCTTTAAGTCTGTGTGCTTATAAAGGCAGGTCCTGGGCTTAGCCTTTCCATAAATGCACTTGTTTAATTGCTTGTGATTTTTTTATTATTATAGATCATATCTATATGATTATAGATTGCTTGTGACAGTTTTGTCATGCTTCTGGGGTACCTCCACACCAGGTACAATTGATGAGTCACTGACATTTTTCTTGCTAACAGCTATACTCTTCTGCACTGAAAGTTGAGGTTTAAAAAAATTTAACTTGCCTTATTAGAAACTAGTGTTTTTAGAAGTCCTGCATAAGTGTTTGGTAAACAGATGTTATAGGAAATGGACTGTGACATACCATGTATGACACTATAAACGGTCATGATGCAGTTTTAGAATTTAAGAATGTTTAGACCACAATGTCTGTTAAGTCTTTCATTATTTCCCAAAGATGTCTGAATTTTTTGTTCTGAAATAGAAGTCGAGTTTATATAGCACAGTGCATTCATATGATAGGTAAAAAGTGTAACTTCTTCAGTCTCAGATTTTCCCTGTAAAAAGAGGAGTTTAAATGAAAAAAAGTTGCACCACAGTCATTCTAAGATAATCATACACATGAAAATGGAAAACTGCCTCAAACTGTAAAAATTTTTAAATGTAAAAATTACATTGTTTTGCTGTTTGTGTCTTACTGTTTGTGCATGCACTGTTTTCAGACTCTGCACCATACAGTCTGAGAACATGGTCATCAAAACAGAGCACGCCCAGGCGTTGAGTCAGCTGACAGCCCAGAATGAAGCTCTCCGGAACAATTTCAGAGATCAGGTCAGGAACCTGCAAGAAGAGCACAGGAAAACAGTAGAGACACTTCAGCAGCAACTCTCCAGAGTAGAAGCTCAGCTCTTCCAACTCAAGAGTGAGCCAAGCACTAGAGGTAACTTCCAGGCAGAAGATCAGGTTTTCATGGATTGGTTACAGATTTGTATACCGGAGTCTGAAGCTAAAACATGCTTACAGTGTTTGATTGTGTAGAATCACCAGAAACTTTTTCTGGAGAATCTGCAGCATGCTGTATCAGTCCACAGATACCAAGTCAGGAATGTGTCTTTGTTATTATTTACTGTCACTTCAGAATCCTAAGGTCCTTAAATACATCCAGAGGAGGGCAACAAAGGTGGTGGATGGGCTGGAAGGACTGTCCTATGAGCAGCAGCTGAGGACTCTGGGTTGGTCTAGTTTAGAGGAAAGCAGGATGAAGGCAACTTCATTACTATCTTACAGGTTCCTGAGGAGGTGAAGAGGGAAGTGCTGAGCTCTTCTCCCTGGTACCCAGTGGTAGAACGTGTGGGAATGGTTCAGAGCTGCNTATTATTTACTGTCACTTCAGAATCCTAAGGTCCTTAAATACATCCAGAGGAGGGCAACAAAGGTGGTGGATGGGCTGGAAGGACTGTCCTATGAGCAGCAGCTGAGGACTCTGGGTTGGTCTAGTTTAGAGGAAAGCAGGATGAAGGCAACTTCATTACTATCTTACAGGTTCCTGAGGAGGTGAAGAGGGAAGTGCTGAGCTCTTCTCCCTGGTACCCAGTGGTAGAACGTGTGGGAATGGTTCAGAGCTGCCATGGGGAGGTTCAGACTGGACATTAGGAAGTGTTTTCTTACTGAAAGGGTGGTCAAACTCTGGAACAGGCTTCTTAAAGAGCTGATTGATGCCTCAAACCTGCCAGTGTTTCAAGAGACATTTAGACAATGCCCTTGATAATGTTTTAACGTTTGATCAGCCCTGAAGTGGTCAGGCAGTTGGACTAGATACTCGTTGTAGGTCACTTCCAACTGTAACTATTCTGTTCTAGAATCTGCATCACTGATATCTATTCTACAGTATCTACATTGTCAAACAGATGGAGGGAAATTACCTTGTGAATATTTGGTGTTCTTATCAGGTTGTCTCAGGTTTTGGAGCATGCTGGACATGTGCCGCAAGTGTGAGGTGTAAAGCTAAAGAAAAGTGTATTGAAAGCTGTTTTAAGAATGTTTGTTATTTGTATACATGCTGTTTATTAGTATACTTGCTTTGTGATCCTTCTTTGAATTTAAGATTTTACTGTCTTCAAGCTTAAGTGCTATTTTTGTATCTCTAAAGTTACTAATCAGGATGTTGTTGGACATTTGCCAAGCAGCAGCAACAGTTTAAGAAGTTACCGTGTTACTGCTGAAGTGGAAGGGTCATGCACACAGTAATAAAATAAGAAATTCCACTGGTGGAAATACAAGCGAATTCTGTTATGCATTAAAAGTATTTGTTACTCTTACCATAGCTAAAACACATCTTCAGGGAGATGTGCATGAAGGTTTCATAGTCGCTGAAATAAAAATTGCCCATCAGGTTTGGGTTTAGAACCAGACTTTGATTGGAATGGCCATTTGGAGGTGAAAGGCTGTATTTTGCTATTATAAATGTTACGTGTGTATCTGGCTTTGTCTTTTCGCCTCACCTTCTCCTGCATTTTGAAGACTATTTTATGTACTGCTCTCAATCCAAGACAGTCACACCTAGGAAATAGCCCTCCCAATTTCATTCTAGTATGAACATCAGTAAGTATCTTTCAGGTCCAGCTGTTTCAAATCCGGCAACAAAGAACTTGAGGGAACGGCGGAACGCTGACCTTCCTGTCCTCGATGTGCACACTGTCACTAGGGAAGAGGGAGAAGGTATGGAAACAACAGACACAGAGTCTGTCTCCTCAGCCAGCACCTATGTTCAATCCTTGGAGCAACTTCTGAACTCATCAGAAGCAAAGCCTGGTAGGTGGAATGTGGCTTTCAGAAGCACTTGTCTACACAGGTTGCAGAAGTTTGTGCCCTCAAAATATTTTAGAGCATTCAGTTTTCATGCTTTTAAGTGCAAGACACAATTGACTTGACAAGTCTGGTCAAGTGCTGCTGAGTTTATGCTGTCCTGAACTCGTGTAGGATTTTTGTCATTGAGTAAGGACTAACAGTAGAACATTCCTACAGGTTTTAGTGATTTAAAGATGTCATATTTCTGAGCTTTTAAAGGGAAAAGACTGGGTGAAAAAGTCAGTGAATAGTTACAGAAATTTTTGTATTCCTCTACTAGGGACAATTAACTGCTGATTTAACCTTATTAATGGAAAGATAAAATTTCTATTGATCTTAATGAGGCTTATTAGAACACGACTTTATTCATAGGGTTTCTTCTAGAAAAGTGAAATCCAGCATGAAGAAGAGTGTTCTAGGAGTTGCACAAAAAACAGTAAAATATGTGGTAGCATATAATTTCATTTTAAAAGTCTACTGAACACTTTGTGCATAACTGTTGAAAATCTCCATTTATGGGTAGGAAACAAGGAATACATTAAAACCAGGTATCTCGGTCTACTCTAGAACTGTTTTTCCAGGCCCCTTCTAATATATAAACAAAAATAGATTAGAAAATAAGCATGCAACAGCAGCACTGATGCCTGTTAAGTCTGCAATCTGACTTTGCATGAATTCTGTTCATAAGAAACTACATTATTCAAGTCCTGATGCTAAGTGAGTATGAATTAGATAAAAGTGCTTTTTCCTTCTCTTAGTTTTCTTTTCCAATTAATTGCAGAACCATCTCAGTGGCAAGCAGATCTCACCAAGGATGAACTGATTCAGAAACTAAACACAACAACTAAGAGTGCTGATCACTTGAATGAATTACTTCGCGAATCAGAAGCAACCAATGCAATCCTAATGGAACAAATAAAGGTTAGCAGACACACAAGAGATGTGAGGACAGCTCTAATTTCCATGGCCTGTTTCTTAGACCAAATATCTTTCCAAAAATACCAGTCTATAAAATTTTAGTGGTATAAAACAATCTTGGAGGGACGTTTATTCCACAGGTCTAATTAGTGCTTCCAGAGTCTACTTCAGTTTTGGGGGTTTTTTTTTCACTACAGTTTGTAGTTGGGTAGGTGTGTGGGGGAGGGGAAGAGGAGTGTGGAGTAAAAGCTTCTACAAAAAAACCTCAGGAGTTTGGCAGTTTAATTTTTAGTAAAGGGTCTATACTATTTTCACTTACATAAAAGCAATAAATCCCAAGGGAAGCATTGTCTGGTTTCTCTTCCTGTAACTGGTTTTAGCTGTCTTAAGTTAAAAGAAGACACATGAACTAATGTATGAGCGAGCTTTCTGAAGACGTTTCTAAATGTACTAAGCTTTCTTTTCTAAAATGCTTTTAAATGAATATCATCAGATATCTGAATTATTTAACTGTTCCACTGTTACTGCTCTTTTATTACTGATACTCTATCTCTGTACTGCACAAATTTTATCAAAAAAGGTTATTTTTAGTCAATAACAAGTTATTTCTTGCAACATTATCACATATTTAATGTTCACTGGGTTTTTGTCCTAGTATGTTGCCATACACACATTATTCCTTTTGAAGCAAGCCGTGCAATTCATTCTTTAACTCTTGAAAACATCATTGTTCAAGTACTCATTAAATGAAGCAAACAGCATTACATATTTTTTCCCTCATCTGCAGCTTCTTAAAAATGAAATAAGAAGATTGGAAAGAAATCAAGAGAGAGAGAAGTCTGTGGCTAATCTAGAATACTTGAAGAATGTTCTATTGCAGTTCATATTTCTGAAATCAGGAAGCGAGAAAGAACGGCTGCTCCCAGTAATAGACACCATGTTGCAGCTCAGCCCTGAAGAGAAGGGGAAGCTGGTTGCAATTGCCCAAGGTAGGTGGTGTTCAAAATATTGTCACAAAAAGAAGGAGAATTGGAAAAGGAAAAGGACAGTTCTGTGCTGCCTGATGTGTAGACCTTTGAGAAAAAACAAAACTTAGCAACATAATGCCAGTAAGCTAGTCATAAAATGATTTTGCCTTGTTGGGAAGTTACTATTCAGTTTTCAGTAAACAGAACAAATACCATAAAATTAAGATAAAATATAATTTCTTCTGAAACATTCACATTTTAGGAAGACAGTGGTAAGTTGTAAAAATTTAATGTGTTCATGTTTTGAGTAGAGTTTAAAAAATTTTTGTCAAAATAGAGGTTAATGTAATTTAATTACTTTCTTTGCAGATGTTCTAAACAGTTAACTAAAAGGGTCCTCTCAAGGCAGTGTTGCAGATTTAATATTAGTTTCAATATAATACCTTTAAAAATATCTTAAAGAAAATACGCTCTTTATTGAAGAAATAAAGGAACTAGGGAAGGAAATGAAAAGAGTTAGGCATTTGCAAGAAATTAAGATGGGATTTATGTGTATAATAATGTTCTGTTTCTGCTTCAAATTCTCTGAGCATTTGTTCCCTTAAAACACTTTTTAAGGTATTGTTTGTCATTTCTCAATAACAGTAACTGTAGCTTCTTGTACTTCATTAGCAACTGACCTATACTTTAAAATTTATATAAACAGTAAGCAACACATGTACATACAAGAACTTAAAACTTGTGAACAAAATCACATTAAAAGGGGGAGTGTTCAAGTATTGCATTCCATGATAGGCTGTGCATTTGGAAAAATAAGATGTAAGTCAAGTCCGTAGCATGTTGATGTTGTTCTGGCCCTCTAATGAAGACTGACTGGATTTTTCTGGAGAATGGTGATAAATTACCTTTTTCAGACATTCTCAAGTACCCAAAGTAAAGTGGGCTTGGTGGTACAATCCATATCTATGTCAGCCCAAGAGTGGGCTCCTTTCTCAGCAAGCTTGAGGACAGCATTTGAAAAAGGATAAAGGCAAGGACTGGGACAGGGTCATGTAACTAAATGATGCAATGTCTAACATAAAAAATGTCTAACATAATACAAAGTATCTTTTTCTTCCTCCTTCAGGTGAAGAAGAGAGTACCTCACGGCCCTCTGGGTGGGCTTCATACCTCCACAGCTGGTCAGGACTTCGATAAAACAGTGGAAACACTGAATCTTTAAAAACATTCCACAACTACAAAACCAAGAAATCTTACTGTAGAAGATCTGTTGGTGTTGTAGCATTGAACTACAGGGTTTTATTTTTGTGTGTTATTTTCAGCTTTTTAGGCTCTTCTGAGAAAGAAGCCTGCACTAGCTCTGAAAGATGGTCCTATGTGATGCTCTGGCAGCAGTGAACTATTTTTCTTGTAAATGTTAAAGCTGATAATAAGAACTATGACAAATTAATTGCAAATAGCCTGGAAGCAGAATTTGTTAAACCTGTGATAGCTCTTTTGATATCAGTTAAAAAGTTTGATCTGATATATTAACTGGAATAACTAGACTTTAGATTTAAAGCATTTTAAAGTGTTTACAGTTGCTTTCACCTATCAATGTCAGCTAGCTAATCTATATGGTTAGTGTTATTCTCTGCACGTTTATTTAAAATTATTTCCTCTCTTGCAATGGCTACAAAATGTAAGATAATTAAGAAACAGGGCATTTTCTGCTTTAAGGTTGTAGTCTTCCTTAAATTTTTTTTTTTTTTTTGGCAAAACATGAAGGCAAAAGTTCACAAAATGTAGAGGGTGCAAAAATCTATATGAAGTAGAGTGCTTGCCACATCTGGGCATGGTACTGTAGTAGAGATTAATGGCATCTATGGAAGCCTTAGAATCATACTCCAAGACTCAGAGGTCCTAAGTGAGCTGAAGCTTTGTGAGAAAGAGCTTAAGCTAGGGCTTTTTAACCTGAGGTTGGAAGTTTATGGAAAAGATCAGGAAGAAATGTTCCGTTACTGTAGTGATGTCTATACTGGGATGACAAGACTACTCATGCTGACTAAGTCATATTGAAGACACTAAAGAAAGAATCTGAGCCCACAGGTCAGACTCCTATCATTAACTTCTGAGAGAAAAGAATGAAGCTTTTGTCAGTAGATGCATCTTTTAAATGTTCTAATGATTGAAGATCTGATACGATTCTCTCACTTACCTGTGTGTGTGCATAGTTTGCACAGATCTTTTGCACAGATGAGATTATCTCTGTTCCACATTACTCCACAGAATGTTATGAGTTTTTTCCTAGAAAAATAAATTTCTGCCATCTCTGCTTCTGTTATCAACACAGCACCTTTTTTTACTTCAATTGTCTTCTCCCCTTTATAGTCCATAATGCCTTTCACCATCTGAATTTATTTGTAAGGTTTTAAAAAGCATACACACGTGTTTGAATCCTGCTTATGTTTTAACCAGAGGTTTTCAGTCTTTTTCACTCATCTTTTCATGTTCTCTGTGTTGTTTTACAGAGAGTCTTTCCTTGGTACATATGCAAATACTAAATAGGGTCCTTCCTCTCCTATCTACCTTAGCTCAGGCTCTGAGGAAATTTTGCTTATTCCTTTAATATTGCAAATTTAGGCTGAGATTAATCTGAACATATGAACAGCAGAATGACAACATATTGAGAATAAACTGTTCAGTAAGTGTGCTTTTGGTTTAATATTTTGCTTGTTCTGTATATTTCAGTACACAATCAAAGCCAACAGGCTCTATTTAGGTATGTTAATTCCTTTCCACCACCTTAGGCACTTTTTTTTCTTCCCCTCCAATATGTGTTTTAACTGGAACCTTTATGGTTTGTGCTACTGGGGAAAACATTCTCTGTGAATTTTCAGAACATAGAACTGATAACAGTAGTATGAGGGATGAGTCTTCAGGTGTTTCTAGGTGGCAAATAGGAGGCTGTGTTTAGGCTTTCTTGCATTTGCCTCTGGAATGGTTTACTGCATCTTCAGCATTCATGATTTGGACCAGATCTTGGATATTGAGTTCTCCTTGTTCAGCTGGGTTTGGTTAATGTCACTCAAAAGAATGCCAAAACTCAGCAACAGGAGAGATTTGAAATAGGTCTAAAACTCATACTAGTCATCTTTCTGCTGTGATTTTGACAATGGAAGCACATGAGTGGAAGGGTATGGCTTTGTCTTACTTGGCACTCCATTTGCAGCTGACCCGATTTAGTCTCCGCCATTGCTAAAGAGCTGTGACAAGTTCCTCTTAAAATGCACATATTTCAGAACTGTAAATTATTTAACATTGTAAGCTGTGAATAAAAGTATGCAAATAACATATATCACTGGCTGTATTAAATACCAGTTGCTTATTGACTTCTGTCAAGTCTGAGTTGCATGCTCACTGTTTTTAGTAAAACTTGAGTGCCGTACTTATGAATGTAGTGAACAACTTGCATTAATATATATTTTTTTTACAATGGAAGATTGAGATCTTAATTAATGTAAAAATATTTTAATTACTGATAATTTTCTGTTGCTAGGATTGCCAGAACTTATCTATGTGGCAATAAACTGGCTGTAAGCAAATATTTCAAAGTTTAATAGACACTTGCAGTAAATGGCATAGAAGAATGTGAACTGGAAACAGGATTATTTTGCATAGAGAACTTTTTATATGTCATATATTTGCATTTGTAATGTACAGCATTGTAGCTGTGATTTGCTTTCAAAAAGCAGTTTAAAGTTTTAACTGGTACTGCTGCTTCTTGATATACTGTGGTGTTCTTTTTTGGAAGAGCACTGTGCTGACTTTGCTTTCTGGTTGTTTTTGTTTTCTTTACAGTGCCACATTTATTAGAATGTTTCACAGAAATTGTCACCCTTCCCCAAAATATTTATAAGCTTAGGTCCAATTTTTATCTTTTAACAGCCTGCCTTCAGCCCAAGCCTAAGGAGGGCATAATAATAATAATAATGATTCTGCTGTCACTATGCAGAGTATATATTAATTAAAAACCAAAAATGGGAGTGATTCAATGTTCCCAGAGCTGCATGTACATACTGTAGCTGAATTTTTAGCCACCTAAAGTTGACTTAGAAACAGGTTATATGTCTTTCGTGTTCCCTTGATCCAGAAGGGAGACTCATCTGTGCAAACAAAGTGCTCCAGTTGAAAGACGGGAAGATGAGAGCTTGTCAGGCTGTTGTGTAGATGTGGCTGGTTGAGTCTGGGGTTCAGGATGGCCAAAGGGAAGTGGCCAAAGACCAAGTGTTAGAAATTATACAGGAGACTTAAGTTGTTTTGTTTTTTTTTTCTTTCATGACCCTCCTTCCCCTGTGAGAATACAGGATTAGATTGTTTTCTAAGTTTAAATACTCCTTTGTCTCTCTCTCCATCCTTTTGCTGTGATAACAGATGATAATACCAAGAAATTGTGGAGGAATGCCTAAAAACTCTCCTTAGTTTGTACTGACTTTGAAGTCAGCTAAAACATACATGCTTCATTTGGCTTATGCCTTGGCTTCACCCAGTGCACCAATACTTCTTAAACTGCCTGTTAGTTCTGCTATTGTTGGTACTGTGAAAATATCTCCCTTAGAAGCCTTGCAAATAGCAGTCACCACTCACAAGCTGAGAAACCAAATGTATGAAGAGGTAAAAATATATTTGTTGTAGTAATTTCAGAATTGCTAGTCTGGATAGATAAGTATTTTGTTTGAAAATAATGTCTTTGATGGCGTTTTCATGTGGCCATCACTTCAATAAAATTCACCTTTACTCAACAGAGTGCCTTTTTTTTCCCTGAATGCCTGTTCTTACTTGAGAAAATGCTACTCAGGTGCAAGGTAGAAAACAAGGAATCTCTACCATTGTATTGAAGAGATTTTATGGATCTGGTATAGTATCCACAGCCTTTACTTTGGAAGACAACTACAGCAATGGATTCTTCTGGATGAACAGAAAATGAACTGGTTTGTTACAGGGTTTTTTTAGAAAAAAAAAAAGACATATTAAAAATAAGTTCATTTAAATGACTTCAAATGTGTTACTAGATTGTCACCAGCAATCTGACAATATCAGACAGGAAGGAGAGAAGGGATGCAGAAGCTATTAATGGCCTTGTTAGCAGGATTGCGCTGTGTTCAGGTACTAGCTACCTTATAAATCAGCATGCATTTCTAATTTCACTCAACTTTGAAATGGACATAATTACATCTTCCCTAATACCCTGTGATAATTTTTCTTTATCTGCATAATTGGTCTAGTGCAAAGATTACATGCTCAGTAGATGAAGAGGTGTTTGGTTTGATTTAAGCAAGAGTTTGGTGTGTTTATCTTCTTGGCAACCATTTTTCTTAGACCATGCTTATTACACGAGTACGTGGTCAGAGAGAGGATAATAAGCTGTGAAAAAAAAGGCATAATAAATGGATACAAGTCAAAAAAGAGAGCCTGATACTTCCAGTCAACTTCTGACAGCTTTCACATAATTGTATATATGCTATGGGGAAGGGAAATAATAATCTGATTACTTTTTAAACTGAATTTGATTAAAATTTATTATATGGTTGTGAAAGGATGAGAAGATGTATTTTACATTCAGGAGCTTCCTTTTCCTTCTTGTTCTGTGTTTCTCAGGCTCATCCTGAGGATTCAGGCTGGATTGAATAGTGAAGACTGAGAATAGGAAAACGAGTATGGAAATGCACATCAGTTACTTCTCCTACAATTCACCATGCCTTGCTGTTAGCAAATTTCTTTTTTTTCTGTAAGTTGAATGCCTGAAGGCTTCTTAAGAATCCAAGGTAAATGTAATCAGTGTAAAATACAGTGTGCTCTTTTGGGCTTGGGCACAGTCCCAGTCCTCCCACAGTAGCCTTTGAAAGTGTTTTAAATTGATAGACATTGGATATCTATGCGTGTATGATTTAAGTGCGGTTTATTGTTTCGTTGCCTGAAAATCGAAGCTTGTTCTGAGAACACTCAGACTGTTCCCAGAGGGGAGGTGCATATTAGCTGCTGGCTCTCTTGCCCTTTGCAGGATCCAGAACATCTCAAAAATAAAAAGCATAGAAGCCATTACAGAGCTCCAGAAAAAGGCTGTTACCCAAATACTGTTTTACTGTTGTTTACTCCCCTTTGTGGAGTTGAGTTGCTGATGCTCAGCATTATGCTTGCCAAGGGAGAAGGCCAATCATACCATTTTGACTTTAGCAGCCAAATATTTATACAGGCTAGTTAATGTTCCTCTCACATCTAGTCACAGCATTGACTTAAACCTGCAGCTGTAGCAGTCCAGGTGAAGCTGCCTGCCTTTGCAAGGGGACAGATGGGTGGTTCCTCTGCTCCAAGGACAGAGGGCTACAGCCTCGGGAACAGTGGGGAGAAAAGCAGATGATGGTGATAAAAATTTGAAACAACTCCTGTTACTGATGTGTCAGCTCTCTGTTCCTGCCCTGACTACCCACCAGCCTTTCTCTTGGAAACTAGTTAAAGCAGTTGTTTGCAGTGGTGAGGCGTAGTGGATATCTTGCAGGAAGAGGATTTTCAGAAAACGCAGAAAAGCTAATGATAAGTTTTTAACATTCTGGGAAAGATGGGAATTGCAGTGACAAAGGGCTTGAAATAGAAAAATTGCAGACTTTTACTGAAAATGTGGGAGTAGTACCATGATCTCCAAGAGTCACTATCTCTTAAAGTATCTGTTTTGTGGTGCTGCCATAAGTTTTTTCTTTAGCCTTTACTGTGTCTATCCAAGTACTGATCTTGTTATGAGGCGGAAATGTATGCTGCTAAATATGGAATCTTATTGATCAATTTTGCAGAGGTTTGAGATTGATCAATAAAAGTTTTACCTTGGTTTTGCAGAGCCTCCTTCCCTCTGGACTCCAACACCAAGAAACACTGATGTCAAATATACTAGGTTTGTCTAAAATGCATGAAGCAGAAGTCTGACATCCTTTAATATGGATGTCAGAATGATCACTAAAATAAGTCTTCTAGTATTCAAAGAATACTACATATCATTTTTAATAATAGCCAAGTTTTTTAGAGATATCAAATAGTGGTCAAAACTATTCAATTGATAAGTGAAATTATTACTGTTGAGCAAAAATGTGAAATCTAAATAATTTTTCACCTCTTAATTCATTAACAGCTTTGCTAAGAACATTTAGCTGGACACCCTGTGTTCAAAAATTATTCCTACCTACATGGTCAAAGTTTCCTTCACTGTTGCTTTACTTCACAGTTTTGGAGGTGTGACATGAAGAACACTGACACAGTTTACAATTTAATCCATTAAGGTAAACGACCATGGGGCTGCTCTGCTAACAGGCACTCTGAGTCAGAGTAGGCTTAGATTGGATATTAGAAAGAAATTCTATACTGTGAGGGTGATGAGGCCCTGGAACAGTTGCCCAGAGAAGCTGTGGATGCCCCATTCCTGGAAGTATTGAAAGCCAGGTTGGATGGGGCTCTGAGCAACCTTGTCTAGTGCAAGACATCCTTGCCTGTGGAGGGGGGGTTGGGACTACATGATCTTTAAGGTGCCTTACAACCCAAACCATTCTATGAATCTACCATCTGTAGTTACCTGAAGTTCTGGAAAAAAGCAAAAGCTAGAGCAAATACGAGTTAGAAGTTACTTACTCATGTCTCTTCATACCACTCTGGCAAAATCATATAATACTTTTGCATTTCCAGAAAAAGAACTTGATGTAAAAATATTTGTGATTAGAGACAGGCAGTCAAATCCTTTGACCAAGCAGCTGCTTTCTCCTCTGTCTCCAGTAATCCTTCCTTTCTCACTTCTTCCTGAGGCCTAAAATAATGGCCCTGTTTATTGTCAGCAAAGCTGATCATGTGTTTAGCTCTGAACAGGTAAAGGCTCTGTGCTATCACTTAAGAGCGACACAATCATTTAAATTGGAGAAGACCTCAAAGATCAAAGAGTCCAGCTGTTAACCTGGCACTGCCAAGCCCATGTCACTAAAGTGCCACTTCCAGCTGCAGTACAATAAGTTTGGCATTTCAACAGTGATGGAAAATGTAAAGTGCTCTGGAAACAGAACATCAGAAGCCATATCTACTTAAAACTGCATTTTACTCTCGTCTTGAAGGGAGAGATGAGACTAAAAAAGAAAGCATTAATTTTGTGATTAATATGCTAGTCTGGAGACACAGAGTCCAAATTCCCTTCTTTGCCACATGCTTCCTTTGTGAATTTAATTTCAGTTTCTCTGTCTCTATTTCCTGACTTGGCTGCTGGGGATAATGGCACTTCTCTACCTGATGCCAAGTACATTAGCAGCAGAATGTTAAACTTTGTGATGGGTTTGTAAGCAGAAATAAGTAAGCAGATTACCATTTTTTTTTTTAACTGCATAGGAAGAAAATCATCATAGGCTGCATTAATACTGGAATGGAAGGAATGATCTTCTTTTGAGTCTGTGGTGTCTTTTTTGTGAATCCTATTAAATTACTTGTCTAAGTATTCTGGACTGAATTTTTCAAGTTAATTGGAATGGCAGCATGCTCTAATACTATGTAATGGACAATTAATAACAATTAAGAATTGTTATTTCTGTTGTACGGCAAGACAAAACAAAAAATTAAATCAGACCCCAAGGCACAAACTTGCTTCAAAGTGCACAGAGCCTGGGGAGGCAAACTGTGAAATTTCCCGTTTTTTCTTGGTACAGCGTTTCCAAAAGCTGATAGTACTTAGTGTTTGGCATTTGTACATGTTTGAGGAAGGCTCTCCCACTCTCTATGAGAATCTCTTTACTACTTTGAGATTATATTGCTAGCACACCTAGGCTTTAGGGATTTAATCTTTGAAAGCACTGGGAAACTGCACATGGTGCAATTCATGTGCTGTTAAATCTATTAATGTGCTCTCCAAAGGAAGCACCACAATGGCTGTGCTTGTTGGCTGGCACTGCCTGTTAATCATTTCCAGAATTTACTGTTTTGAAGTGTGCGGTAGTTGCACCCCTGCCCAGCCACCTCCCTGCCATTTCAGGCTGTGCTGGTCAGAGGTGTTGCTCTTCAGCTGGGCTCAGCAGCCAGGGACAACCACCTCATACAGCTCCCAGGAGGACCAGCAATGAGAGAGACCCTGAAATCCTTGAGGATTAAGCTGAGGTTAATTAAAGACATTCATGAAGCTGCCAACAAGTAATGGCAGACTGCCCAAGGCAGATTAGGAAAAAACTGAAAGGGTTGTATTACCTTCAGCTGGCACAGAATGAGTGCTTACTTATTTAGATGATATAAGGAAGCTTTGCTGACAGACTCATTAAAATGGGTGGATGTTTTGGGGTTGGGTTTGGTTGTTTTGTAGGGTTTTTTCAATTGAGGGGGCTGTAATTGGTTTTTCAACATAATCACACCATTGTTGAAGCTGGCAGGCACCTCTGGGGGTCACTTGTCCAACCTCTCTGTTCAAGCACGGCCACCTACAGCCAGATTCCTAGGACTACATCCACACAGCTATGGAGTACCTTCAAGGGCAGAGACTCCACAGCCTTCACAGACAACTTCTGCCACTGTTCAGTCACTCACACAGTGAAAATTTCTTCCCTGATGTTCAGAGGGAACCTTCTATGTTTCAGTCTGTTTCTCTTGCCTCTGTTCTTGTCACTGGACTCTACTTAAAAGAGACTAGCTCTGTCCTCCTGGTACCCTCTCTTTTCTGATATTTTTATTAATTGGCAAGATATCTCTGAGCCTCCTGTTCTCCGGGCTGAGCAGTCCCAGCTCTGTGTCTCTCCTCATAGGAGCTCCAGTCTCAAAATAATCTCAGTGGCCATTTGATGGGCTCTTCCCAGCATGTCCATGACTCTCTTGTATCGGGAAGCCCAGAACTGGGCTCAGTCCTCCAGGTGTGGTTTGACCTGTGCTGAGTAAAGGGGAAAGATCACATCCCCCTCTTCGTATCATCCCTTCCCTTTTCAGCTATATACTTTATTTTCCTCTTTATGCAGAAATGTATTCCCTGTGATGCTAAAGTTTTGCTGTGTTTGATTCCTCAACTTGACGAACAAAACTGAACGCTGCCAAGGAGCAAAATAACAAACAAAGTACTACAGAGAGTCTCTGTTTCTACAGCTGTAGTTCTCTCTGGAACTAGGCTTGTGACACAGCCACCAAATACATTTTGTGCATCACAGTCCTAAAAATTTACATTCTTTTCCTGGTTCTGATGGATACCAAAGTAGATGTGCTCCATGTTTGAATTATTCTTTCTGATCTGTGCTCACTCATACCTTACTCTGCATATTTTCACTACCTTAACATATTCCTTGAGCTGTCTTCCTGGAGCCATATAGATATTTCCTTAATCCTGGCAGGCAAATATTTGCATTTTTCATTCCAACACGCCACTTCCTTGTTCTGTAATTAAGGACAGCAATGGGTGGTGATACAGAGAACTCAATAATCCCACCTTTTCTATTATGCATCTTTCATTTGTCCATAGGTCTGCCTTTGAAACTTGCCTGGTTTGGAATGAGTCGCTTCTTTCCAAGTGAAGCAAAGGCTTGGCCCCAGGTTTGGCAGCGTTGAAGGTAACTTTCTTACATTTACTTTCTAAACTGCCGAGCCTGAGTGAGGTGCTAGCCTTTCCCCAAGCCATTGCTTATTATTGCTGTTGCATGTTTAAATAATGTTGATTAAACCGGACTCCGGCTCCAGCAAAGTTCAGCAAAGCATATTTGGCGCCCAGAGGTGAGGCGACAGATTTCTTGGTACAAATTACCCTGAAATACACAACCACGTGCAGGAAAGGGTGAAAATACTTCGAATCGTTTTGTCAGAAATTTTCTGTTCTGGAAAAACGAAAAAAAAACTCAAAACCAGCAACAGCCGCTCCCAGGCACCTATTTCACGTAACTGTGCGGGGCGTTCCGGCCGCCGCCCCTCCGACCGCCGCCTCTCCCACAGGGCTGACACAGGGGCGAGGGATCCCTTCCGCAGGCGCGGCGGGAAGCACCTGGAGCGGTGCGATCCCGTCTCCCGGCCGTGCAGAGCTCTCCCCTTTCCCGGCCCGGAGCGGTGCGATCCCGTCTCCCGGCCGTGCAGAGCTCTCCCCTTTCCCGGCCCGGAGC
>VZRF01000722.1:0-125513 GCA_013396875.1 Vireo altiloquus | reverse complement strand
GGCGGGCGGCTGCCGAGGGCGGCGCTTTGTCTCGGCCGGGCCGCTGTCACCGGCTGCTGCCCGGGAAAGGCGCTCTCCCGCTGCTCCCGCGGACGCCGGCGGAATCGGGCTGAGGTCCCGCCGGGGGGCCCGCAGCCGTGCAGGGTGTCCCTGCTGCTCCCCCTGTGAAGTGTCCGTTCCACGGCGAAACTTTCCCCTGTCCCCGGGAGCCCCGGGAGCGGCAGCGAGGGGCACTGCAGGAATCCCTTCTCCCCGCAGTTCCCCCCTCGGCGTGACTCGCTCGCACGGAGCGCTGGGGCGGCTCCTGTGCCCTCGGTACAGCGATCCTGGATAACACCCAGAGCTGGGGCTCGCACGTCCCGAGCGCGGCATGAGCGCCGTCTGATGCCCAGTGCATTAAAAGGCGTCCTGTCCAGGGCGGGTGGTAGTTGTTTTAAAAGCATCGTACTGAATAACCTCGGGTGTTGATGTGGTGAGATTCGTGATGTTTTATGCATATCCCACAATTACCGAGCAGTCCTGTCTAGTGTAGGTGGACTACGGAAAGCAAAGGCTGCTCTGCTCGTTGCCCTCCGTTTCAAAGCCTCACCCTGTGCAGTTGTTTCTTGGGAAGAAATGGCCGTAATTAAAGCACCTGGCAAACTGTTGTGCTAATATCTCAAAACCTGGAGCTGAAGGAAGGAAAAAGAGTCATTTTGTAGCTGTCTTGGAATGCAGGTACAGGACGTCTACTGGCACACGCACTAGGCTGTTTAAAGACCACCTTATCTTTCCCGCACCCGACTTCTCCTGCAGGCTCCTCCAGCTCTGCGCCATACCTTTGGAGAAAAGTTGTGGCAGTTGCAAAGTTAGGCTGAGTTTGGGTTACAGGAGGGGCATTCTGTGCCAGGTGAGCCAGCTCTGCTCCCAGGGTCAGTACCCTGATGCTCTCGGCAGGATCTCACCAGCCTTGACTGAGTTTTACTCCAGCTACAGTGCAGCCACATGCTTAGAAAATCATGATAATGTGATTCAGGTGTCTGTATGTATTGAGGTAACTGGTTTTTCTTCTGACGTTTCAAAAGCTACTGGCTTTTGTAGTGGGTGGTGGATGCTTCCTGACCAGGATTCTTTCTGCATTCCTGAAATTGGCCGAGTTGTCAGTATCTGTGCTACCAGCGTCAGTCTGTCGTGGCTGCACGTAGCTCTGTGTCTTTAGCCCCACACAGGTGCTCCGGCTGAGCCACCTCTTTGGCCAGGTAAACAGAGCAATTACGTATTTGGCATCTGTTCTGCTGAAGTTCTCAGGGAGTGGGCCAGCTGCCCTGCTGGTACACGCTTCCAAAGAGATGAACTAGGCTACACCCCTGGCACAGCGAGAAATTTTGGGACAAAGTCAGACTAGAGCCCACGCTTGCAGAAACTTGCAGAGATGAAGTAGCAGGGAGCTTACCTGCAGCAGCACGTGGCTGGCCAGCACATCCGGGGAAACGCTGGTGGCAGCAGAGCCATCCAGGGTACAGCTGCTGGCTCAAGCATCCTTTCACAGCAGCAGGAAGAATCATTGCTCCCGGCCAAGCAAATCCTCCCATGGCTGAGAGTCAGCCTGGAGTCCTGCTGGTGTTGGTGTGCCCTGAATAAGAACTGTTTGCCCAGTTAAGGCTGGATATGGGGCCCCTTGCCTAAACTGGCTGGCTTCCTCTGTTCCTCTCACCATTCCTTAATGGTGAATCGTTATATGGAGGACAGAGGGCTGTGCTGTGGTTAAGGATGCATTTCATTGTCACAGAAGCTCGACTCGAGGGAGCAGAGGGAGGTGCCGACCAGGACAGGCAGGGCTGCTCATCTGGCAGAGTGGTACAGTGGCGAGAGACGGTGGAGGCAGCTCCTTTGGAAGAGCTGTTTCCAAGCCTTCTGGCTGAGGGGGTTTTCTGTCGAGGATTCCAGTCCACTGAAGTTAAAACAAAGGGTTAAGGCTCTTGAAAGGTGCGTTTTCATTTTGAAAGGAAGGAAAATTAAAAATTGATGTGTTTTCTTGTTTTGAGCCTAAAAAAAAAAAACCACTAAAAATGTAAATATTTCATTCAAACCTACTTTTTAACAAAACATGAAGTGATCTCAAAGGCCTCCACAAGCTGAAATTCTTAAGGGGTTTTGTGTCTCAGCTTTTTTTGGTCTGATTTAGAGAGTTTAAATAATCTGAATTTTGGTGAAGAAAACAAAAAAGGAAAGAATGATTTGAGGTCTCTCTCCAGATTTGGTACACAGAAAAGCAGCAGACGTCTGGTCAGCAGGTATGCACAAGGAAATACTCTTCTTTTTAACCTTTTTATTTTTTTTTTAAATTATTTTTATGGAGGCTTCTTGAACTTGAGTCACTTCTATGTCTTGTTTTGCAACTAGAGGAACTTGCAGGCTGTTGCTGTTACTTGAGCAGTCATTACTGAGGCACAGCTTTCTCACTCAGCATCTCGCCGGGAGACCACACTCTGTCCTGGAAGAGAGGGATTTGGGTAAGGAAGGATGCGCAGTGTGTTGATGCTGGGTAGTGGTGGGTCCTTCAGGATTGCTTGGTGTGCTGCTTGGGGCTGATAGCTCATCGTGGCAATGCCTGCCTGCTTTATAAATGTCTTCTGAGTTTTGTGGGCAGCTTTTTCAGCTGGTTGTGCTAAAGTTATCTTGACACGTTATCGATGGAATAAGTTTCATATGCGGTTCAGAGAAAAACATTAGCTTCTCAGTTCAGAACCATTATTATCTTAAGCTTTTGTAGTTTCGTAGAACAAATGGAGTTTTTCTTTGTAGCAAGAAATACAGGCCAGCATGCAGCAAAATACTGGACAAAGCCAGCTCCTCTTTATTCCAAGTGTAACTATGTTTGAAAAACTAGCACGGACTCATTGGATTTACTGTTCTTATTCCACTGTAGACTGTGAAGCTAAAAAATGGGGGGCACTTTGTGGTGTTACTGGCTTTGATAGGGGGCTCTAAATAAGAAGCTAAATGTGATGCTGCCGTTCAGTCTCAGTTGTAGTGCACAGGTCTTTTTCTAAGAACTGGCTCCATACAGTTACTGCAGGGGAACCATTAATGGTTGGCAATATACAGAGAGTGGTTTGCACAGTTAACAAATTCTTTTTCAAGTTGCAGTAAAATATTTATTATTGGAGCACTTAAGGCAAGCTGTTCGGCTCCTGCAATTGTGGCTTCATGCTGTGTGTAAGGTTACACATCCTGATTTGTCTGTGCTTTGTTCTCCTCCAAAGCCCAGTTCAGAAGTTTTTCACTCCATAGTGTAATGCAGTCTCCTGTTACTTTTCAATATAGGGAGGCATTAATTATTAGCTGTGCTAAAAGCAGCTTGATAGTCAGTGGGGAAATTACTCATGTCAGGTCTTTCCATGATGGCAAGTGCTGGTGACAAGGAAAATGAAACTGACAGTCAACGTTTTCATAGCCAAAGCTTTCTCTTGTCTAAGTTATGAACAGTGTGAACCAAGCAGCCGTGTATGTGGTCTGCTGTCCTTGTCATGTTAGAATGTGTTACAAAGCACGTCACCCTTAACAGCCTGTGCAGAAGTGCTGGTGTTGGGGCAGAAAGGGTGAAAGATCCTAATTCAGTCTGACTATTAGGGAAAATGTAGCAGGGGACTGTGCCCTGGGGTTTATACTTTTCTTCAAATTAGGACGCTCCTTTGCAATTACTTCAGCATTTCCCTTCCTGTGGTGTGTAAGTCTTTATGAAAATGCTAACTTCTGTTTTTTAAACAGATAGAAGTGGGGGGGAAAAGTCAAGATACTGTAATTTCCTTGGCTGGTTTTGTGTGCCATAGTTACTCCTTGTGTCAAACAGTCTGCTGAATTTGTCTCAGCATTTGGAGACTGTCAGCAATGTCCAGGGTGCCAGAAGCTGATGGTGTGGCTGATGACAAACTATGCGCAAAGTGAACTTCCTCTGCAGCCTGAAACTACTTTCCTGTGCCAAAATGACATAGTCTGGAGCACCCTAGGTGCATGAAAAATAGCATTACAACATAGTTGGCACCCAGGAGGAGGTTTTATGCTCTGTTTTTCATATTGATTGCTTTTCTTTATATTTTAAATAATAAGTTATTGAATTCCAGCTCTGATGATCCTTCATCACTTTTTGATTTATTAAAAAGCCTCACCAGCCACTTCTGTAGAATTCATTAAGAGGGTGGGTCCTTCGTCATGTGGTGCATTTAGGGTTGTTTCAAGCACTGCTTGCATTAAATAGTTTGAAGAACTGAGAACACACTGGTAGACGGGCTGTTGTCTGAGTAAAACCTAAACTGATGTGAACGGTAGAGTTAAAACTGGGGCGGGGGGGGGCAGTTATTGCTCGCATCATGGGCACGGAATTGATGTGGATCATCTGGGAAGCTAAGGCATTGTAATGACTTTATGAACATTTCCTGGGTGGCCAGAGCAGCATGGAGTAGCTGCTGTGCTCAAAATTAAAAGGGTTTTCTGTATTAATGTATTGTTTTATTGTAGTTGGGGGCACTGTGAAAGACCACAGCAAAGCAATGCAGTAACGCCAGCAAATATTTGGGAGGCAACAACATGGCAAAGTGGCTTCAGTCCAGACCCCACACTGATGTGCAGCAGCTGTGGGATTGATGTGGGGAGAGGGAACTGCGCAGAGAATTGGTTTCAAATCCACCCTGGGAGGTAAAAAATACTTTGCAAGGACTCTTTTTGGGGGCCCGGCCATCCCCATGGGAGCTCGGCACTGCCTGGCAGGGGCAAGGAACTGGCTGTCAGCCTGCTGCCTTGCAGTACCACAGAATCCACGAGTCCTCCTTTGGTGTCTCCTGCCACACTCCACCTCTGATTTAGGAATGAAGAATACAGCTTGGCAAGTAGGGGGCAGGGGGTGCTGCCAGCACTGCTGGGGGAAGGCAGCCCCTGTGGATTCAGGGCTGAATTGGCACAGTAGCCTCTGCTTGCAAAACTCTGGTTTTTGTGAGGAAATGCTTGCAAATAGGCACATACTGCTGAACTTTGCATGTGACCACCACGCTCTTCTGAACAGTGTTGGTAGCAGAACACACTTGTGTTTCATGGCAGAGAGACCGACATTTGTGCTGTGTTAAGTAACTTATTTTTGCCAAGGTCTGCTGTCAGTGGGCTGAGATTCACTTGGCAACAGCCATCTCCCAGACCCAGCTCTGGCCAGTGTTACGATTCAGGACAGACCATCTGAGGGCCATGCCAGGGCAGCTGCTCTTCCCACAGGCAGTGATGATTACAGAGACATTTTAATTAAACATGTGGTTGTGCTACAGCTGCGTGGAGTGACCCATACATTCCCATCCCCCAGCATTTCTCATGCCAGCACCAGGGACCTGAGCCGGCTGAAAACCTATGGTGAGGAAGATTGGTAGGTATATAGATTTAAAACTGCGTTTATCTCCATCTGGATTGATTCCTTGATCCCTTGAGTGGCAGTGATGTCAAGGGGAAAGAACTTGGGAAAGGTGGGAATACCCATTTCGGCAGAAGCGTAGATGGTCCTGTAGCTATGGCCTAAAGGGCAGTGTGAAAAGTGAGGTTCTGTGTCAACGTGCTGGGAATTTAAAGATAAGAGGGAGCAGTGTTTGGTGGTGGCCTGGGTTGGGTCTGGGAACTGCTTGTGGCTGCCCTGGGTGCGGTGTCAGGATTGAAAGCACACGCTCTGTTGCTCTGGAAGAGGGATCACCTGCCTGCAGGTTGTTGCGGAAGGATTGTCTGGGCAATTTTGCTTCCTCTTGTGGAAAGTGCACTTCAGTATGTTCTCTGTGCAGCTTGCTGTCCTTTCCTACTGCCCTGCCTGAAGGAAAACCACCCTGGCAGTGATTTTGTCATAGTTCTCACAGAATTGGTTTGCAGAAATTCATCTTCAAAGGATTCAAAGCAAGGAAATCCCATGTCTGGTCCTCCTGACACGTAGGTTGTGGTTAGAAAGGGCACAGAGAATAGGGACACGTCTGATGCCTGTTTAAATCTACCTGACATTTGTTGGTAGGACAAGACTTCATGATCTGAAGATGCCCATGGGCTTTTTTCACCCATTGCTTTCAGGTCCCAGAGGAACCTGGATACTGTTTATACCTGCTTGTACTGTCGGAAAAATGAATGGAGCAAGATATGCTGTGAGATCTTGCAGGCTGAGTCCTGCCACGCAGAGACAGAGCTGAGGGACAGCCACTGCACACGTGGCTGCTGGCTCGTTCTCAACCACTGTGCCCTGCAGACAGGGCAGGCTGTGGGAGAGGGGCTTGCTGGGAGGTGTCAGTAAGCTTCACTGGAACTGAAACAAGGACAGGCACTTCTCTAATGAGACATTTCTGTAGTACTTTAAACAACCCAGAAAACATTTTTTTTCTCCTTTCTGTGTTTCCTTTTGTGAGTATGCAGTTGCAAGAGAGAGGCAATATTCTGATTATATGGAAAAGGATTTGAAGTGGAGCATTTTAAAGCTGCTGCTGCTGTTAAGAAAAAGCTGACTTTTGAAATCTTTGTTCCTTCATTCACATTTTTTTCCTTTTTGTTAGCCAGTCTCAGGAAATGAGAACATTCTTTTGGCTTTCCGTGCCTGAGTCACATCTTATATATATATATCTATATATAAAAATATGTTAAAACATCTGGAGATATTTGTTTCTGAGAGGTACTTGTTTTGTATTAGAGTGTTTGAGCTTTAAATGTTTATACACAGTTGGATGTTTCCAGAATTTCCCATACTTCTCTGGTTACAAGGACATGTATATTGCTGTCAGAAAAGCCAAGGGAAATGTGCTGATAACCTAGGGAATATACAAATAAGTAAAAGTAACGCCTTTTAAGAAAGTGAGAATTCTCTATTTTTTTTCCAAAAATAAAACTGTTGAAGCAGTTGTTTAACTTAAATTGCATCCAAAGATGTAGTTGTTTAATGTTTACTACATGTATATTAAAAAAAAAAAGTGTGAGAAGGAAAATCAGAAAATCCCAGTAGCTTTTCCCTTGTCCTTTTTTCTTTTTAAAAATAAAGAGAAAGGAAGTATTTGAAAGCTTGTTACACCCATCTCTGCTACTGAGTGGGCTGACACTCACTGGGCTCTGGGAGTGCTCTGAGTGCACGGTGGGGTCTCCCTGCCTCCCTCTGTCCTCCCACCGGGGTCACACGGAGATCGTGAGACTGCTCTGAAAGGAAAAACAAAAATCCATTTAGTTTAACCAAAGGCCAAATATTTAACTTTGGTGGGGGAGGTGGTGGGATTTAGGGGAACGAGTAAAATTTCCACCCTTGGTTGTTTAACATAGCATTCACTGAAAATGATGGGAGGCTGGGGATGGTGGGTGCTGGTGGTGTCCTGTGTGGGGAGCCATGCAGGGATGGCAGTGGGGCATGAGGATTCCCCTAAGGGACTCCACCTAACCACACAACCTCCAGGTGTTCACAGCAGCATCTCCTCCCACAGCTTCCACTGAAATGCCCTTGACTTTATGGCTTGGATACAAAACTGCTCACGGATCAAATATTTTGATTGCATCCTGACCTTCCTGTTAGTTTCTTTGATCTTTTCTCATTAGTGGATTATAGTGGACTTTCAAAAGTCTTGTTTGTTGAAATAGTTGTGTAAATATGGTCCTCAGAGTAGGTGTTATTTGGAAAAGTACTTATCTCTCAGAAAAAAATCTGCCTACTTTTGCCCCTTCAGTGGACTTATTTGCTATCATGCATCAAAGAAGTGTGATTTCTGTAATTATATCAGAGAATAGCATCTTATTATTAATTGTTTGAAATCATCTAAAGGTCAGTAGGTCCTATTCTTTTGGCTGATTTCCTGCTCATTCAAACACTGAAGAACTGTTCCAGGTTCACATTAAAAAAAAAAAAAAAAAAGCAAGAAACTCACAGAGCCAAGACAGTCTCCAGGGCAAACTGAAGGGCTTGCAGCCCTGGGATGAATCCCCCTCTGTGGAATTCTCTCACAGTTACAATTTCTCTCTTTTCAAAGTGAAAAGGCTCCCCTTCTTCAAGGGCATCCTGCTCACATGATGTCCCCTCTGAAATGGCTGCGTGCAGCCCCACTTAATGCCGTGCTGGAAGTTGGATGTCTTCAGGCAGTGGCACAGGGCCATCTGGTCACCAGGCTGGGTTTAGTTTTGGGTGGTGGAGAGATGAGTTGTGTCACTGCTTTGCAGTCAGATGAAGTGAGGGAGGAGGGCTGGAATATTGCTGGTGGCTACATATGGTGTAAGCATAAAGATCAAAATTTCCAATCTTTTTCTAAGACTGAAAGCCACATTTTCCTTATTGTCACATACAGGATAGGAATTATCACACTGTCCTCTCCAGCAGGACCTGGAGAGGATCCGAGGGTTTTCAGGGGTGTTTGATGGGTCAAGGTTCTCAAGGAAAGGCAGAATGCTTCTTGGTGTCAGCTCATACCTGAGGCAAGTCTGCTCTTCAGACTCATCTGACTGAGTTGAAGATGTTTCTGCCCAAGGCAGGCCTCTCTTCCAAGCCATTCTATGATCCCCTCCATAGCCTGCATTAAAATCTACTACTGGACCTGGCCTTCATTTTGAAAAGGACAGAGAAAATGAAGCACTGTTTTCAGTGTCATGTATTAAGAAAGCTGCTTCATTTTGATGTGAGTCAAGTTCTTTGTGCTTGTGATTTCTGATGCACTGCAAAGGTGAAATAATTTGGACTTCTTGTGTCAAATTGCATCTGAGTAACAAATGTGAAAATCAATATTTTTATCATTATCATGCAGAGATGGGCAAACAGTACCGTTAAGAAGATCCTTGACATCACCCTTGGGAGAATTACTACCACATGATAAAATGGCAAAGGATCCAGGAACAGTAATAGTGCATTACTGCTCAGGTTTCATGAGAAATCTTCCTGCTCACCTTGGGCTATTTATTAATTTATGAATAGCTTTGTCAACTTGTACTTGAAAGAGACATTCAAGAAGTTTAATGCCATTGCGTGATACTGATGTCTTTTCAGGGCAGTTTCAGCTGGGACAGATTCCCAACAAAGGCAGAATTACAAAATGAGTATTTTGTGTCATCTGAGGTAAAAGTGGTCTAATCATTTTTACCTGATTGGTTTTGATAATGTTTAGCTGTGTATTGGATTGATTTCAGTTATGGATTTTCTGTTAAGTCCAGTAGCACACAGTTAAAAATGTGCAGCAGTGTTACTTCCATGTGTGTGCAAAAACAAGTGCCAGGGTTCACAGAAGGGATGGGATGGGGCAGATGCTGGGATCTCAGTCACTGTGTGCCCAGCAAAGCAGCCATAGCCACCACAGCCATCGCTAGGTGATAATGTGGTGTGGGAGGTCTTCTGCAGGAAGAAGGGCTCCGTTCTCCCAGAGGAGGAAATGTACCGCTGAAAGCTGCCTTCTAGTGTCCAACATGTGTGGGCATGAAGGGTGTTGATGGTACAAATGTCAGGCATACGATTTTTCTCTTATATGTTGAGTAATGCTTCTTCCTTGGTTTGCATTGCCAGGTATTTACTAGTTATCCCTGCCACAGTGGGAGTGGAATATAATGAAAAGCTGCTGAGTCCAAATTTTCTAACCTATCATTAATCCCTTGTCATGAAAGCAAATGCAAAATGAGCAGGGCCTTAGTTCCAAAAAGGTCTTCCATCAGACTTGGAAAAAATAATATATATGCTCCATGTTCATGGTTTAAATAGTAATGTTTTTGGAACTGGTCTTGGTGTGATGCAAGGAAAGCAGGATCTACCTGAATTAATTGTAAGGAAATCCATAGTTAAAAACATCCTTTTTTTTATACTACAGAGATCTTGTGGTATAAAGTTGATGTTGAGTTAAAGTTTAATAAGGCAAAAGCATCGGTGCTGTCAATATCCAATATTTCATGTTTTGGTGCTGAATTGGTGGTCTAGTGGAAGTGTTGCAAGGGCATTAACAGAATTGCATTTACTGAAAACTTTTTCCTATGCTTTTTTCCTTAATGATAATAAGAGACATCAGGGAGGACAAGGAGATCGTATTTGTTTCAAGTATTCTTATTTAAAATGAACATTAAAAATGTTTAAAAAGGACACAATTGCTTCTCAGAAATTGATACACAGTGAAACGTATCTGAGTAAAAATAATCAGATTAATTTACTTAGTCTGAAGACAATACAGTCCTACTCATGCTAAGTCCTTAAGTTAAATTCCTGAGTTCACTCTGGTCAAGTTATGAGTTTAGATTGTAATTTCCTTGAAGCCAAGAACTCAAGTGCATGACACATATCCCCACTTAGCAGGACCTGGGTTCACCCCCACAGGTTGTGGCTTATGTGAAGGTTGAGTGCATCTATGTTCCATATTCTCTTTATAAGCTTTTTTGTAACATACATCTATCTGACACGTAAAATATTTAAACCAACCACATAGGTAAGAAGACTGACAAGAGAAAACACAGTTTGTTTTCTTTTTTAAAAGTGATTCTGCTGTAAATTTTTCCTTAACTCTGTTCATTGTGTACAAGCAGGTGTTGCAATAGGATGTTGTCTTCAAATTATTATTAGCAATTGCCTGGTCAGGCATATAAACAAAGACAGGATGCTCCTTCTGAAGTCTTCCTTCCAAAACAAGAAATGCACCAACAGGAATTAAGATTTTAAAACCTCAGCAGATGATGGTGTGGCACAAAAAGCACTGTGGCAAGGCATGTTTTGGTTCTGCCTGTTGCCTTCACCAATGGTCATTTGACAATTTTGTCCTTGATGCTGGGAAGTTGTAGCTGCCCCTCTTTAGGATGCTGCGTACCAGAGGAAAGGCTGATGGTGTGGCATGGCACAGCTCAGCCGGGGAGGAGTCCCAAATGGTTGCTCGATGGGTGGTAAAGGTTACAGACCTTCCTGCCCTGTTTGTCCTCATGGGCTTCATGCACTGACATGCAAAGTTTGCTCCATACTTGTTGAGGGAAACAAGTACCAGCATCTGAGAGCATCCAAACGGAAGGCAGTAGTTGGCAGCCTATATAGTAACATGGATGTGGGAGCCTCACTAGGTGGTAATTCTGTCTCTCCTGTCTTTTCTCAATACCAGAAGAAGGTTTTTTTTATCTTATCATTTCTTTATTACCTTATCATGGCACACTAGGATGTATGATTTTCTAATAGCTCAGGTGTATCCTGTTTCTTTGCTTCTGTAAATAATGCATTTTCTGTGCTAGTAAACGTGTACTTTTACAGGGGACACGTCTTCAGTGCTTCATCAACCCGGACTGCAACAGCAGCTTTCTCTTCGTCACCGAGGCACAATGCTGTGCTGTGAACCAATTGCACTCATAACTTATGTATGGGGGGAGAAGAGAGGAAACTGCTGAAGTCGGGGATTGTTTGCTTATTCAGTAGTTATGAATAGCCAAACTGAGCTCAGTTCTAGCTAGCTGGCCAGGGTGCTGCTTGCTTCACTAGAGCTCTCTGCATAGTCACGGCCTGCATGACCCCTTACTCACAATCAAGTCCCTTTCGAATCTGCAGGGGTGTGTCATTAACTTCAACAGAAATAGATTAGTAGAGCTTTGTGACAATTCCCCAAGACTGTATGCATATAAATGGAGAATTCTGCACCAGTTTGATTATCTTCCACATAATTGTTGTTAGGAATGAATGTTGTTAGGAATGTTGTTAGACTGTATGTTTCATCTGTCACTGTTTAATGTTTCTGATAATGTGGACATTCTAGAGGTTAGTGTGTTAAACTGAAACAGTTAAGGCAGCGTGTCTTTCCCAATTCTCCTCAAAGCCAATTGAAATTCCACTGACATCTTTAATGAGGCTTGATTTAGTCTTAAGGGTCTGTAAGTGGAACATCAATGGCCAAATAAGACAAATACCTGCTAACACTGAGAAACTCGTTCTGTCAGCTTTGAAACCTTGCTGCTTTGTCTGAAGTATAGGGACAAAACCATCACTGTCCTGAATTAGCTTTGTATGGATGGTGCAGTAAGGTCAGCCTCATAAGGGAAGGATGTTTTCCTTATCTCTGATTTCTCATCTTTAAAGAAGAGCAGCTTGTTGTGAGACAGATGGGTCCAGCATGCCTGGCCAGTGTCACATCCCTGTCCCTATAGATAAATGCCTTCAGTTGTCATACATTGGATTTGATACCTAGCAAAGTATATTTTGTATACTTTGTATCTTGTTTTTATAAATAGTGACTAAGGCTGTTTCAGCTTTTTTTTTTTCATACAAAAGACCTGAATTTAATTAAAAAATTATTAGTTTTACTATATATATATATGACCCTGTAGTTTTACTTACAGTGTTTTTCAACAGATCTCTGCCATGTCTTTTTTTTTTTTCTGTAACTGTGTTCATAATGTTTGGCAAATGGCCATGCAAATGTAAATGTGTGAAAGAAAACAGAAGTTGGAAAAGCAGAGTGAGTCACGTCACCTCAGGTCTGCTTGCTCAAAGGGTCAGAGCCCAAATGACACTTTGGTTTCAGTTTTATGCAGTGGAGTGTTAAGAAGTTGTGTATTAACCCAGTGTACTGCTAACTGGTATCATTTAATTTACATTTTTAGCCCAGTAGCCACTTAGTGGTGGCCTGCCTGTTGTTCTTTGGTGCAAACAAAGTGGTTATGGATGCAAGAAGGAGGTTCCTGTTCACAGGAGCTTTTGTGAGTCCTCAGTCACACCCCTCTGGGGTGTGAATTTTACAGCGAGTTGTATTCATGAAAGGGTGCTGAGCTCTGGGTTGGCAGTGGAGTTACTGCTGCAAGTGGGTAGGGATTGGAGTGGGGTTGGTGTCTATGGAACTGTGGGATGTAGGGCTTCTGGTAACCTGCCTGAGAGTCAGGCTCTGCCTCTGGCAGAGGTGAGGTCAGGGGATCTCTTGGGCACATTGTGGGTCCGCTCTGATGCTGGTGGTGTTCTGCAGTTAGTTAAATTTTGACAAAGTGAGAACACCCATTCAAGAAAGAGAGCAGCAGAGAAGTGCTGTGCCTTGTAACAGTGGTTAGTGAATGATACACATGAATAAAAGGGCAGCTGGGAAGTTGACATTTATACATCAGCTTGGTTAAGGGGATTTTAATAACTTACAGTGCATCCCACAAGCTGTGGGGCTCTGAAATACCTGTGGCCAGACAGTTCAGTACTGAAGAGGTTAAAGAAGGAAGGTGAAGATAACACTTGCAATAGCTTAGTCACTGCGGTTTCTAAGGTGGTTTCTACGAATTTACACCACTTGCTCAATGTTTTTTGCTTTATTCGGTGTTATACCAGTACTTTTCAATGACATTAAGAACAGCACTTGGGGTTTAATAGTAAAACCAGCGTTTCTGTTAATTTGGTATCATCCCTCTCTTCCCTATGAGCTAGCTTTGATTTTGGACAACTGTAATGATTTATGCATTAACTTGCTGAAATCATAATCTCTGTGAGTGTTGTATTTGCATTCCTAATTAATTTACGCTGGTGATTTCTGCTGAATGTTGAGTACTTGGTGGGACTGCTCAAAGTTACCTATTATCATCTCCTTTATAAACGCTTGTGGAAATGCCAATTTCTGAAGAGGATGGCAAGGCAATGTTTGTTAGAACAGATTCGCTTCCCAGACAGCAACAGTATCAAGTAAATGTGATATTTAACAGATGATTGGACTACTTTTGCTTTCACACTGCAGCATTCCTACTGTAGCATCCCAAAAGTTAAGGGGGTGGGAGAGAGAGTGCTTTAATTACAAAGATTTCTAAAAGCCAATAAAATGAGAAGGATAACTCTACTGCAATGGGATTTTTGAAGGGGCTAGCATTTTTAGATATGTTTTATTCCAGTTAACAGTACTGGTAGATTTCATTTGGGCTATAAGGAACTCTGATTTCTATCCTACTTTCAGAAAGGTTAAAATGTTGGTGGTTTTCACGGGCACACTGGTAAATTTAAGTGCAGCTTAGGGCTGGGCTTACACTCATGTCTGATGCCACTTGGTGGGATAAACATGGTCAGGCACAGGCACAAATGATGTCTGTGTTTAATTATGTAGAGCACACAGCACAGAATTTATGCCAGCTGTTGGAAAACTAAAGGTAACTTCATGGTGGTAGGTTTTAGAGCAGGACAGGTCACCTGCTATAATTTAAAATCTGGTCAGGATAGGAAAGTTTCTAGTGGATTGGTACTCAGCATCATGCTGCTGCAGTGTGTTTGGTCCCATCTGAGAAGCTGTGAAACAGGCTATGCATAAACTGTGTCTCTGAATTGTGATGTCAAGGAGATGGCAGCTTGCTGAAGGTCAGAGAGCAAGCCAGGAATGGTATACAGATTTTGTTGTTGTTTGTTTGGAAACAGGAAACTTAAAAGCAAACACAAACAACAGCAAACAAAACAAAGGAAGCCTTTGCTTTCCCAAATGTGCTGCTCTCAAGAACATCAGCAGTAAGGTACTCTTGAACTGCCATTCCATCTCCTACCTTATGGGGGGCAACCTATTGTTCCTCAGTGGTGTCTGGTTTACAAATTCTTTGTTTTTATACTCTCAGTTACAGGTTGATTGGACTGAATTTTCTGTGTTTGGGAAGGCTCCTTTGAGGAGTCTAAGCATACATTAATGATTGACCTGAAGATAAAGCAACCACCTCTCTGAGTTAAGGCTGTTGCTCTGATCCCAAAAGCAAGGTGTTCTACAGCTCCTGTTTGGAAGGTGACAGCAGCATAGCACAGTCCCCCAGTAACATTCATCCCTCCCTTTGGGTAGGTGTGTGCTATGTGGTGTGGTTTACTTATTTTAATTCCTTAAAATTTAATAAAACCACGATTTTTTATTTTACTTTATCCACATACAAATAACATATTTATTAAGATCTCCCTAGCTGAAAGGAATTCAGTGGGAAATCCTATGGTTGTTCTGACCACAAGGAAATTTTATCTTCATTTCTCTTTCTTCTCTTTTTCCTCTTCCAGTATACAGTTGCTGTTCCATGGTTCCTGGCACTGGTGATTAAAGCTGAGGGCTGTTTTTAATTTTATTTTTAATATCTTTTGACATTTTTAGGCTGAAAGTCATGGATGCAGAAAAAACAGAATTTAAAGGAATTTTGGGCCACTTTGAGCATATTTTTGAAAAAATCTAATTTAATTTCAAGTTTTAGGTACAGGATAATTCAGGATTATTTAAATCTGGATAATTAAAAAGCTGCTTTTCTGTAATGAACCCAGGAAGAGAAGGCTCTGAGTTGCAAGTCCTATTTTGGGAACCACTGAGCATCTGAAGTTGCTCTCATTCATGTCATCAGGAGTTCAGAAAAATTTCCTCAAACATTTTTTTGAAGGTGCTCCCCTGAGTCTCACTTTCATTTCACATACTGTATTTTATATAATACTGGTGTATATCATCTTCTCTGGCTTTATTACTGTCTTGAATTCATTTACTGGAATTCCTGTGCTTTCTTTACAAACATCTATTCTTAACCACTAATAAATCTGGAACATATTGGGACTCGGTGGGATGTTGGACTTTACAGGATGAAACTTCATTGTTTCCTATTATGGGCTGTGGCTGGTAATTGCCTTCCCCTCCCTTCCACCGTCCATCATCTGAAGTCCTCTCTTACTGCATCATCTTTTTCTACTCAAACTGTCTCTGCCTATTGCTGTCTTTGTCTCCACTTTCTACAGTGGGAAGAGGATTCCCTGAAAATCCAATCTGAACTGCTTCGTCTGCAATGACTGCAAGAAGTTTTAATTAACTCGAAATGGCTCAGAAGAACATCCAGAGGCCCAGCCTGAAAGATAAGATTTGGAATTAGAGTACATGCCTGACATCACATCTTTTACTGAATCCTTGTTTTCACTCTTTTTTGTTGTTGTTTTTCTCTTTTGTTTCATTTTAAGCACTTAACATGAGTAGTGTCTTTTCACATTTCTGTAACTGCCCTTTATATTTTGAACCTTCTGCTTAATCAAAAATTAGTAATAAATGTATCCCATAAATCACAGAATCACAGGATTGTTAGGGTTGGACAGGACTTCTGGAGATCATTTTGTCCAAGCCCCCTTCCAAGGCAGGGTCACCTAGAGCAGGTGACACAGGAATGTGTCCAGGTGGGTTTTGACTGTCTCCTGAGAGGCAGATTCCACAACCTCCTTGGGCAGCCTGTTCCAGTGCTTTGCTGCCCTCAGTGTAAAGAGGTTCTTCCTCATGTTGAGGTGGAACTTCTTGTGTTTTAAGTCTCTAGTTGTCACAGATAGCAGCATTAAGTAGGGGGTTTCTTTGGCCACAATCTGGCTGACTGTCTCTTCCTGGGTTTCATGTTCACAGTCATGGGGGAACTAAAAATGACAAAAAGCCTCTGCTTTGCTTCTGATTTTCCCTGCTCACATTTCACAGCATGGCAGCAGTGGGGTGAGGCAGGGAGCAGGGCACACAGGAGATGCTGTGGGGATGTGAGGAGCTGGACTCCTATGGCTGAGCTCCTGGCTGCTGAGTGTGTTTGTGTTGGGCTGGTTTTTTTTGTTTGTTTTTTTTTTTTTTAATTAAAACTTCCTCTGCATTTTCCCCCCTGAATCTGAAGGAACCCAAATTGCTTTTCCATGTGTACATTTGGATGAAAATGCTTTTCTTCCTCTTCTTTCTGTCAAAAGAACTAGGGGATTTTTTTTTGAGTAATATTCAGACTTATTTTCCCCCTCAGGCTTATTCTTTACATTGGACTGATGCCTCATTTTTCAGTAGCAGATCAGAGCTACCAAAAAAGGGGTCTGATAGACAAGCAAAGTAACTTCTTAAAGTTTAATTTGATACTCTCTTGATGCATCAAGATTAATAATTGTATTTTACTGGCATTACCATGATCTAAAAATGATAGTAAAATAAAGATGGTTTATGCCGGCACTTTTTGCTGTCTTGAATGAATTCTCTTACAGGCTGTGTTCAAAATAGCTTGGCATCCTTGCAGATCCGTATTACTTCGAAAGAAGGAAACTAAGTTTTTGCAAGTAACTTCTTTCTTTTGGAACATCTAGTACACAGAATTAATTTTTACTTTTTGCCAGACACAACATCTGGGGATTTCTGTTTCTTCTGTTAAGTCTTATGCTCAAATTAGGGTAGTGAGGGTTATTCTGAAAGATGTGCATCAGGCTTTTTTGAGCTGAATGACAGCACTATTTTCAAATGAGTTCATAAGTTTTGAGTGTCTGTGGAAGTTCCAGGTTAAAGCATATGTCTGTCTAGGACTTATATTTTCCTTATCTATTGTTATCATTGATATAAGCATGTAACTTACCGTAAGGGAATTAAAGGAAAAAATAAGCATATAATTACAGTACTATTTCTGTTACTGCTCTTGTTCTTCTAAGTTTGCCCTATTTTCCACACAAATAAAAATGACCTTACCTCACACCTGATGTTGATCTTTTTACTTACTTATATGGTGAGTATTTGATGTGCTTCATTACTTAATGACTTGCTATTTTTATAGCAGTTAAAAGTAAATAAAAATTGAAATGGAAATGTCTATTGTCAGAGAAAGTGAATGATGTTCCAAAGAACCACTGCAGGTTAGTACTGACTTCAGACCTCTGTTTTTAACAGCTTGTTAAGGGCAAACCGTGATAGTAATTATTTATCTGAATGTGATTGTTTATATGCATAACACATATGTGACCCATATTTAGGTTGCCTTTAGAATCTCTGTGAATGCTCCTTCCTCGCATTCTTTCATGAAGGGTGTGTGTCCACAGAGGCTTTAAAAAACTACTTTCAGTGGAAAAAAAATTCTTGAGAAATACTACCCACTTTTGCTCCCAAGAAGCATTGTACTGTTTTTCTTTTGGTTATATTTCCTTTTGTTTTCTTTTTCCTTCCTGAGACTGATGCTACCTGAAAGTTGCCTGGAGTATTTGATGGTGGTACTGACATAAGAGCCTGTGTGATGGCCAATACCAGTGAGCAGATGATGGTTGCTGTAACCAGCTCTTCAACCCCTGCAGTCTCCTTGTGTGATGCTGGAACTATATGCACATAATTTATAAATAAATAAATGTCCATGTATTGGAGATATGAGCTTAAGTTTTTTTTACTGGTAGAAGTACACAGTCAAAATAATTTGGAGACCACAGCTCTAGCAGATGGAAAATCAGTTTTCTTTGTTTCCCCTTATTTGCCACCAGATTATGGCCCTGCTAAATTCAGCCCTCTGCAAATACAGCCTGCTCCCAGCTTTCAGACACTCTGTAACGAGATGAATCCCCCAGGTAATTTGGCTGAATACACCACCACCTGAAGACATAAATGCAGGGGTCTGGCTGAAAGGGAAGCCTGCTTGCAGCCTGCCTCACCCGTTAATTGAAATGCATTCACGTGATCCTTTCCCTTTGATTTGAATGGGAGCTGGCTGGTTTCCCAGTGGAGGCAAAAGAGCTGTTTTCTTCTCCTAAAGTGAAATGCCTGTTTCTGATGCTCCATTTACTGAGGACAGTTAAGGGAAGGGAAGTGGCACAGCCAGCCAGTGGGGTGACTGAGGCCAAGGGGTAGCAAGTGTGGTGCCAAAATTGTCAGGGTGCAGCAAATGTGGAGGTGAGGTGCTTTGAGCGGTGTTCTCACTGATCCACCCCACTGTGCCTCCAGGCCTGGATTCCTTCTGTCCTGCCCCTCCTTTTCTCATAGAGAAATGCTTCCCTGCCCTCTCCAAAAATGAAAATGCAGGAACCTGCCAAGGTGCTTTGGAGGATGGCCTCTGATGGGCTGCAGGAGCTTGATCTTGCTCCCCATGACAGATGAACAATCTTCAGGTGAACCTGCAATGTCACACTGTGTGGAGTTATGAACAGGAATTCATGCTAATGGCCACCATGGGAGCACCCAAGCGGGCTGCTGGTGCAAGGGAAGCGATTCCCCCTCTCCAAACTGCCTTGTGTAAAAAACTCAGGGAAAGGAATGGGACAGACAGATGGACATCCCCTGCCTAGCTGTGTCCCTAGCCAGCGCTTTCAGATCTGGCTCTTAAATGCTAGAGACCCTCAACCCAGTCAGCAAATAGGCTGTAAATCCAAAGCTGAGGTGGGACTGTGTTGCTGATGAGGGCTTTGCTTAAGAGCCCTGAAATCCTTCTCTTTTGCTCAAGTTAAATGGCTCAATTTTTTTCTGTTTATTTTTAACTAAGCAGCCTCTTCACTAGAGTGTATCTCCAGACTCCATGTGGTCTGAGGCGAGGATGCAAGTCCAGAGCAAGATTTGGTCCCATGTGCTGCACGATCTCCTGCTCCCAAATCTTTGAAAAGTGGTGTTGCCTCTGTCCCAGCTCCAGAGCTGCCAGCTGAGTTCCACAGCACCTTGCCTTATAGGAGTGCTTGAGGGCAAATAATGTAAGGGTTTAAACACTATAGAGTCAGAGCTGTACATAGCAGAGGGAAGTAGCCAGTAGAGGACTGATAGGTAAAAAAGTTAGTCATCTGGGGAATGACAGACTACCTTGACACCCAAAATTGTAACCTAAAATAAGCCAAATCAGGTAAAACTACAAGAGGAATACAATACTGTGATTACATCATGTCTAATATTCCACAGGTGAAATTGCAAACAATAAAAGTGTTGATGTTAAATTAATTTATTATAATTTATTATTCTGTACTAAGCAGTAGGGTGATCAAATGTGATTTGTAATTAAAAGTGTTTTTGTTTCCCAAAATGACTGGTTTTGTTACAGTGAGCAGAATGGAGTAGTACCTTAGTTTATCCTGCAGATAAGACTTCCCTGCTTTGCTGTAAAGTGTCCCTATTTTTTGGAGGGAAAAAAAAAAAAAAAGCTGGTGTCAGCTTGGAAGGTTATTGCATAGCTACTGTCACATAAAGCAGAATTAATAGCAAGACCTTTAAAATATGTGCACTGACTTCCTACAAACTGGCATTCTTCACAGTTCCTGGTAGTAGTTACCAACACCAAAGTTTGTTTACCAACACCCTACAGTCAAATACAGGATTTTTATAGTGAATAATTACAGATAAGTTGTTTTGGTTTATCTTCTGAACAGTATCTTTTTGCTCCTTACAACAGGGAGCATAGACTTGTGCTTTTGTGTTGCTGCACACAATGCTGCACCTTCCTGCTATGCTGCTGGGAAAGCACCCATACAGAAAGTCCCTGGATAAGGCACTTGGTGAAGAAAGAGGAGAGAGCTGAGGAAGGAGGGGAGGGTGTGCACGGACTGGCAACCCCTCTGGGTGACAGAAGAGGAACTGGATGATGTACAAGCGTGATTTCTGCAGATCCATGACCCCACTGCTCTTGACCTGAAGGGCTGGAGTAGTTCTTGAGGTTTACTGCACTGGTATACAAGACAGACATGTGGACTAGGAAGGGCTGTCTGTGAATAAAAGTACCTCAGGCTATTATGACCTTCAGAAAGAAATGTTGCATACATTTCTAGTTGCTTATAAAATCGTTCTGCTTGGAGTAGATGAATCCTTATACAAGTCTTTACACTGTTCATTATCTCTGTCTCCCAAAATGGAGTGGAAGAAGGCAGAAGAGGAGAGCAGCATGATGGATGAGGTGGGAGGGCAGATGGTGAGCACAGAAGTCAGTGTCACACATATGTGGTAATAATATCTGTTTCTTGAGCCATATGCAAATAGGTCAACCAGTATGTCATAAAAAAACTTGAAGGCAGTTTCGTGGTGGAACACAGATTTATTCAAACTGGGGACACAGCTAATAATGTGAAGGAAGTGCAATAATCAAAACACTTATTCATAGGTGGGGTTTTTGAATTGGAGAGCCTGCAGACTCTTTCTGAGTCTATAAAGTACTTTGGAGTCTTGGGAGAGATTGTACTGAGAACACTTGAAATTTTAAAAGGTGACTCACTGTATTTTCCCCTCCAAGCAATTAAGTTGTTTCACTGAGCTCATCTTCACTGGTCTGGTATGTAATAACTTGTTTTTGCCTCTGCTAATGCCTAAATTTATTCCTCTAATAGTGTTCTGAAATGTAGAACTTCTTTATGAACTTTTTTTTAGTGCTACAATTTATCAGTAATCCAGAAGTTCATAGCTGCATGGAGGATTGGCACAGATAACATAATTCTCTGCAGCTTCTTAGTCTGAGCATTGAGCAAACCACTCTTGAACAAAATCCAGTCTTTGCAATGCATTTTCACTCAGATTGGGGCAGGCATTTATGCCCCAACTCTCTCTTCTGCCCTGTGGGCCAACCCTGGCCAGGTGGGCAAGTCCAGACAGGCATTACCTTGGCTGATCCTTCATCCAGAGAATCCTGAGATTCAAGGATGAAGTTCATGTCCAGGTGGTGCTGTGGATGCAGGGGCTTCCTTCACAAGTTAAGCCACTGCCTGCATTTTGTGAAGGCTGGGGAGTGGGGCAAGCCCTTGGAGTGCCCTGGTGAGACCCTGGCAAGCACAAGTTACTTGGTATCCCTGGGAGGAGAGGGGGACAGGATTTTGTATTCCTGACTCCTTATGGGTGAAACAGTGAGTAGCAAAAGGGAGGTGTGACAGAAGGGAAGCAGGGCGGTGTGGTGGCCAGCTGGCCCCGGGTTGGTGGCAGCAAGCCTGGAAGGGAGATCCCTGGGCCCCTGCCAGTGAGTTTGGGAGGAAAGCAGCTACCGATGGTGTTAGTCAGTGTGACTGCTGAGTGCTGTTCAAAGGGCTGGAGCACTGTAACAAGGATGGATTGGGCGTTATCTCATTTCCTCTTTCACATAACCCCAGGGAAAAGGGACAACATTAATGAAACCTCGAAGGTGAATGGAGCCAGATCCAGGCCGAAATGCGTAGAGAATTTCTCACAAGAGATTTGTCTTTTTGGTCCTTTTGTACCATTTCACAGGCATAACCTTCCTGGTTGAATGTTGTTTATTTTCCCTTGGCTGTCATTGTTTAATCCTTAAAGATAATAACATGCATTAGTAATGGGGAGGAAAAATGCTTTTCTTAACATTAATGTCAAACATAGTGTAATACAATTTCTCTAATATTTTGGCTTAATACTCTGCACATTATGCCAGCAGTAATACTGATGATTCAGAGGCTGCTGTTGCGCCTATTAGGGATGCTTTTTCAGAGTTGATGTAAGGGGCCCCAGAAGACATCCAGAAGATTGACCACAGTATTTATATTTGAAAATGGTGGCAAAAATAGGCTGCTGGAGAATTAAAGCTCAGTCAGCCTGACTTTGCAAGTCATCAGTGCAACTAACAGCCAATATATAAGCACTTTCTGAATAAAACAGCATTAAAAGTGCCACATGGATTTCTAAGAACAGTCTGTTTCAAAGCAGACAGTTTTCCAGGTCGGAGATGAATGTGCCTTATAAACTGAAAGGAGAAAATAAATGAGGTATATCATGTTGATGCCATCTCGCACAAAATTTCATAAGCAAACAAGAGAAAGAGGCTTTAGAATTAGAGTGACAGTGATTAACTTTGTTGGAGCACAAGCCTTGCAAATTCTCTTCTGTGTATCCACTTGTCCACTCTTGCTGCTCTTGTTGTCGCAGACCATTCACATAAGTGCTGCTGATACCTCCTCCTATTCCTTCATCATCCCTTTGCAAGGCATATTAGTTTGGACTCAGTGCTTGGTTTCAAGAGAAGCACATTGCTGTTTGAAAATAACAGTCTAGGTGAAATTGCTGGAAGGGAGGTGTGCACTGAAGAAGCATTTGGACAGGAATTCATGTTTTGACACAGAGCCACCAACAGGACCCCACTAAACAGAACCTGCCTGACCGCACCTTGCAGGAATTCTCTCCTTTGCCACTTGCATTTAAGAACCTGATCAGTGACCTGGATGCTGCAGCTGAAAGTTGGCTTACAAAGTTTGTGGATATCCTTGACTTGAATAAACCTTTAGGGATACAGGAGAGGAATTAAAAATGATCTTGGCACTCTGAAGAGAGGCTCCACAATCAAGAAGTTGAAATTTCATGAAGAGAAATGCAAAAAGTTGTGCTCACAAAGGAGAATTCAAATGACCATGGGCTGGGCCATTTGGAGGACAATTAAAAAGGCTTATCATGTCTGATGATGTGCCTGGAGAGAGAAATTGATCTTATTTTGGAAATGCTCTGCATTAAATATAAAGAAAGGTTGACCTAGATTATTTTGAAGAGACTGTGTATTCATTAATGAAAAAGCCTGAGAGCTGTTGTCCTGCCAAAGGAGGATAACAGACAGGCCTTGTTAAAGCAACAAAGCACTTGAAGAAGATGGGAAATCTTTACTGAAATCTAGGAAAAGGGTTGTATCCATGGATGGCAAATCTATTTTGATGGTATCTAAGTGCTTCTGTAGTCTCTGTAAGTGAAATAAAGGGTATGATAGCCTTACCCAGGAATTAAAATCACTTTTTTCTCCAACACAGCATTTCCTCCTTCAGTGTGCTTTTGTGTCAGAAAGGAGACAGGAGTTCAGTGACGGACGTAGTTGAAGTCAGAGAAATGAAACAGGACTCATGCCCTGACATACCTTTGATGACTGTGTCAGTTTGGTATGAGAGGTGCCATGGCTGAGCTGTCTGTGCAACAAGGGTGTGTGTACATTTCCCTGCACATCAGGATGCAGCTGCAAGGAACCATCCAGTTGTGCTGGGCATTATGTAGCCATCTTTTTTGTCTTCTGCCTGTGAAGGAGGAGGCTGGGTAGAATGGCAGGGATATTGCCTTCCTTGTCTGGCCATGGGGATCCTGGGATTAGGATCTGGTCAGTTGTGAGTTTGGACTCTACAGATGAAATTACAGCAGGGATCAGGACTATCAGATTCAAACGTAGATGAACATTAATGTGTTTGGAATTTACAAAGTAACCAACCAGTAGTGTTTATTGGTTTTGGAATGAATCCTGTTGTTTAACTGCTAAACAACAGAAATGCCACTTTTACATCTTAACAGCAGTACTCTTGTGGGAAGGTCAAGCCTTTCTCCTGTTTTTCATAAGCATTTTAGAAGGGAGGAAGCTTTTGGCAGTTCCCAATATCAAATACTTCCTCTGATCAGCTTCTGCAACTCCAGTCCTGCAGCACCTGTGTGTGCCACCTGCTTGTGATGCCTTAGGTTTTAACTTTTATATATTTCAAATCCTGTACTGCTAGTGTAGCTCTGAAATTTTCTGTAGCTTGTTAAATGCTGTTCTCTATGCTAAGATAGACACAACAAACCTCTGTAACTTGCTCTCCAAGGACACCCAGAACAAGAACTGTAAACCATCATCTTGGGGAGAGGGGGGCAAGATTGGGGAAATTACATAATTGGCTGGGTTCTGGTTAGTAAATTTATGTTGATATAAAAGTGTAGAGAACTCATGACCTGTCGTCAGGACCCTCTGGAGCCCAAAGTATGCATCTGAAGGCCTTTCAAATAAATACCACTTTTTTTCCTTTATTCCTGTCTAGTCTCTGTTTCTAGGTAGCCATTTAAGGCATCACTTGTGGTCAGCACTTGGGCCCCTGCAGTCTGCTCCTGCTCCAGTCAGCTCTGCCACAGGGCCCAGGAGAGGACACTCGGCGAGGAGAGCAGGTCTAGCAATGGAGCTGGTGTTTCCCATCACTTCCTAGCAGGGGGCTCTCAGCTGAGCAGTGTGGTTCATCCTACGGCATTGCTCCAGGCCTGTACCAGGTGTAGCAGTAGCACTTTCTCAAAAGTTGAGTTTAAATATTGCAGTGAGTTCAAGGGAAGACAAATGGCTGTTTGTCCTCTTGTCAGTTGAGAGCAGACTATTTGAATTGGTGCCATTTCATAGAACCATAGAATTTGGGGGGGAGGGGACATTTAGAGGCCATCTAGTCCAATGTCCCTGCAATAAGCAGGGACATATTCAGCTTCCGGTTGTTAGGAGGCCCATCCAGTCTGACCTTGAATGTTTGCAGGGCTGGGTCATCTACCAACTCCATGGGCAACTTGTTCTAGCATTTCACCACTGTTGTAGTGAAAAATTTCTTACTTGAACGGCTGCAATTGTGACTTTTTCCCTAAACTTGAGTCAGTCTGGCTTGGAGGTCCAGCTCTGATTTACGTTGATTTGCTGCTAGCATTTGATGGTCTGGGCTCTGCTTTGAAGGGCAGATGTGGTGGCACTGACAGGAAGGACTGCAGGAGCAACCCCAAGGGCGTTTGGGGCATTCTTTCCCGTTTTTGGAGCAGGCTTCACCTTTTCAGCCTGGCGATGTGGGGAGGCTGGGGGGTCGGCGAGGAGGGCACTGCGCCAGGGGAGCCCTTCGCGGGACGGGGCCTTGCGGGGAGGCGGCTGCTCGGGCTCCACCGCGGCTCTCGGGCTCCGCCTGCCGGTGCGAGCGCGGCCGGGCCGGGCCGGGCCGCCCCACGGCGCGGGTCCCGGGCACGGCTCGTAGGGCGGGGCCGGCTGCAGCCGGAGGCTCCTGCTGCGAGTCGGTGCTCCGGGGCTGTCGGGCAGGGATACAAATACACATATAAATACAGTTTTCACTAACATCCCCTCTGCCAGAGTGCACCTGCGGCCGCCGCCTGCGGCCCCCCCGCCCCGCTGCCCTCCCGCCTCCCCAGCCCGCGGGGTTACGCCTGGCCTGAGGGGATGTGTCTGCAGGGCGACCTGCCCTCTGCCAGCGCGCAGGGTCACGGAGTGGTTTGGGTTGCAAGGGACGTTTAAGATAATTTGGTTCCATCACTCCTGCTATGGGCAGAGACAATTTCCACTAGATCAGGTTGCTCAGAGCCCCATCCAGCCTGGCCTTGAACGCTTCCAGGGGTGGGGCATCCACAGTTGATTGAGGATGACCACGCTGAGGGAACAGCTCACTTTTGCTGAGGTAGAGGGATACTTCCTATATCTTCCTTCCTTGTGCTGTGTATGGCACCCATTGGTCCTTTGCCCTACAGCAGCTACATTCACTAACTCACCCCCCTTCCACCCCAGTCTTCTAGTTTGGCAGCTGGGAGAGGGCTCTTCAGAGAGGAAGACACGGGCTAGAGCTCCTTGCAGCTGTGGTGAAGGTGAGGGAAGAAGGAATGTGTGGGGAGGGGGAAGAAAGAGCATCGGAAGGAGAAAAAAGGAACTTCGCATTGAGCTCCTAGTTCAGCCATCTCTTGTATACACCCTCGGCAAACTAGAACAGCTGAGCCATGAGTATGTATTTCCTTCTGCTTGTTTTGCCCCAGAGACGGTGATTTCAGGGGGTGACGAGGCAGACAGCTGCAGGGTGTGACTGTCTGGCTTCTCTACCAGCTCTTGGCAATGTAGGCACCTCAAAGGTCTCCTTGCAGAGGGTTGCTCTTGTTGCCTGAAGCAGAGAGGACACTGACTTGTCCCAGAAGCTGCAGTATTGAGCACCCTGGAGCAGCTCTGGGGATTTGTCTCTACCTCTGTTCTGCAGTTCTAGTTCATGGTGGCCTGCTAGAGGAGTAAAGAAAAATACGCTGCATCTATGGAAACATGGATGTGAACCAGTGGTTCTCTTCTCTAGTTAACTTTTGCTTGTAGACTAACTTTTTGATCTAATTCCATGCCTAGTGCAGGTCCAGCCCCCTCTCTGTTACCTCATGAGTTTCATGATCACTGCAGAGCAACATCTGCTGACCCCTTTCCCAGGAAGCCTTGGTGCCAGGAGCAGCTGATGGTCTTGGCTGAACCACATGACTTTGTCTAGAGATGTTTGTGTCACTGTGCCCTGCACTTCCCATAAGGGCTGATCTGGGCAACTGCAGACCGCAGTGATCTCTCAGTGCCTGTGGACGTAGTCTCTCTGGGACTGGTCTTGTTCTGCTCTCATTGGCCATAATTTTGTTCACAAGTTTTCTTTTAGCATGGCTCATTTGGAAAACAAGCTGGTGATAAAAGAGAGCCAAATATTGTGAGTGAACAAAAGGGAAAAACATGGTTTAGCCAGACCAACTGGTTAATGAATTGCTCAAACATGCTTTAAAACGTTAATTGAAGAGTTAATGCTTGTTTTCCTAGTTCACTTTTAACGGATGCTTATTCACATTAACCATGAAGTGTTGCAGCTTTTACAGGTATCATGAATCAACAAACTGTCCTTGCCTTCCTATAAAAGCAGAACTGCTGGCTTATGAGCAATACATTAAATAACATGAATTGCTGTAGCAACCAAGGCTTATTCTGTACAACTGGTTTGTTGTGATTTTCTTCATCCTCAAGAAAAGAAATGCTCTTACCTTGACATTTCCACATTATTTTGAGAGACAAAGCTGTAGTGCATTCTTTTGCCTGGGAGAGTAACCATCTAGTGATAAGTTTAATGAAACTTTACTGCTGCCTTTGTACTTGAAGGGACTTTGCCGGAAGAGATAAGAAGTTCAAATGAGGAAGCACTTTGTGGCAGTATGGGAAACAGCAGCTTGGAAAGATAACTTACATAGTTAATTTGTCCACAGAAAAGGGTTAGCGATAATGCTAAGTGGCCTGAAGACAGAAATAGGAACAAGAAACAGGATGTAGGGACATGATGAAGGAAAAGCAGAATGAGGCTCTGTTGGTATGGCCTAGCATTATTTTGTGTATATGGTGAAAGCAGGTGGTAAGGAAATTTTCCTGCCTGACCATTTGGGAGGATGCCCTGGCAGTCAGGGGACTGAAGCCTGAAGCTGTACTGCTGTATGAACAGAGCTGGGACGAATTCTGCCTACAGCACGTCCTGCGTGTCCCCCTGTAGAGATCAGGTTACAGCCTCATTTCTTTGTCACTGATGGTGAGCAGGGTTTCAGGCTCCACTTGTTACAGATCTGTGTAGCAAGTGGCAGGGAAACACTGTTGATTTGAGGGGTATTCCTGCTTTAACCTGCAAAGGATTGCCTGAGGCCTTTGAGGTGTGCCAGAGATTCAGATTGATTTAGGAAAACTGAATTCGAGTCTCTGTCCATACAAGAGAGACACAGCTCAACTCTTGTTTGTCTGGGCAGGTTGACCACCCTAACCTGCTCCATGAGATGGTGGTTATTTTTTGTCCCCAGTTAGTCCTTGTCCTCTGCTGAGGTTGTCAGAAATGGCAATAGTCTTACTGCCTGCCTTCATCTCAGAAAAGAAAAAAGTCAGAGGGTATTTTTCTTTCTCAGCAGGTGGGAAGGTGAGGAGATGGTTTCTTCCCACTCCACATGGCACTGACAGAGATGCTTGTGATGGGTTGAAGTGGCGCTGCTTGACTCTTTGCTGCTCATCAATGATTCCAGGGGTTGCTCTTCCCATATAGGGACCTGGAATGCTGTCCTGCTGTTCTCCTGGTTTTGGACTTCCGTACTATACACCAATGCTATAATTAAAGCTATAGCCTTTCCTGTGAGGTGGAAGGTTTGCTTCCTTCTCTGTCCTTGGTGGTTTTGAGATGGAGAATTGGCATGACACAATTTGTGGAGCTGAACTGTGAATTTTGATAGATTTATCCTCTTCTTTATAGCATCAAGTTTTTTACAGGGTCAAAGAAGGAAGTGGTTTACTGAGTCACTTAATTTTTTTTTTTTTTTTTATCACAACTACCAGTAATAACCACAGGAAAAACATGCAAACAGTGGGCATTTGATGTAAAGCCTTATATGGGAGAGGCTGCTCATTGTGAACGTGCTGCCAGCGAGGCTACAGGCTGACAGTAAGTATCCACTTGGTCACTGGGGCTCAGGGTCTGGCTGAGGCATCTGCTGGAGTGCACATTGTGCTGCCTTCTGAGCCAACAGCGTGGCTACAAATTGTATGGGCTTTTAGTCATTCACAGGGAAATTCTTGGGAGCGGGAGCCGTGCATGGGAATGATGCTAGAGTTAGGAAGAGGACAAATAATAGTTTTACTTGCTGGGAAGTGGCATGGTAACAGAGCTTTTAACAGAGTCCTTTGTTGTTCTGGAAATGCACAGAGGTATTCTGGTATTCCCAGCAGATTTTTATCCTTTGCTTCCCGGGAGTGTTTTTGGGGACACTAGTTTGTCCCCACCCAGAACAGAGGATTCATGGTCAGTTTGAAGATACACCATTGCTGACGGGTTTTCTGCTGGCTGAGGAAGAGGACGCTGTGACAGACTAATTGAGCCCAAAACTGTAATTCCAGTGGAAGGAACAGATTGGTCCCACCTGAAATTACCAAAAGTGTATCACTTTTGGTACGGTTATGGTCAGAAGTCAGTAACTTTTCCAGTGAAGCAAAGCTTTTACGGTAGGCCAGCTGTGCATTTTTCGTTTAAGGCTTTTGCTCTAATTTACGAATCTTAAGTATTTTTTTTCGTGTGCTTTAAAATATTATGAAAAATCCATATGAGATCATATTTTTATGTTTTATGCTGAATCCTAAAGTAATTTTTACAGCATTAGGGAAGGGGGATGGCTTTTCCATTTTACATCATCCTGAATGTCCAAGTTGAATTACTTTCATTTCTTTTTGCACTATGGTTTTTTTTCCCAGTATGGATTTTTCTGCTTGGATATGAATTACAAGTTTTAATAATTTTGAAATCAAAATGTATATACTTAAAAAATAAGATTTTTTTTGAGTTGCTAAAAATTGCGCTTTGCCTGTGATTTTAAGTGTTTTTACATATATTCAGCTTCTTTTTTTGTAGACACCTGATCTACTTTCTATATTTTCCTTTAGAGGATATGTTAATTTTTATATACAATAAATCATCATACTACAGATATAATGAGCTTTTAAAGGTGATATTCTCTAGGGACCCACCATTTTCTACCTTTCTTGGAAATGCTGGTCAGAGTACAGAATGATCTTTCAGTATGTCTGACCTTCTATGCTGTCTCAAGTGTTTTCTCTGTGCCCTCACTGCTTCCCCCCCTTTCCTCTGTAATGTGTTTTCCCTGCCTTGGATTTTTGGGCAGTAGAGACTGTGTGAGGTGTCTGTGGTGTGTTTACAGGCATAGAGTCAGCATCATTGCTTCGTCTGGACTGCTAAATTGACCGTCCCTCCCCATACAACCAGCAGCATTCAAAGGCTCTGGTGCCCTCTATGGAGCTCACGGTTGGATTGTCGCTGTAAAACACCAGCCACTGGAGCTGTAAAGTAGTGTCACCTACTGCTTTAATGGTTGTATTTGTTTGTGTGCCAGGAGGTGGTGTTGCCTTCAAGCCATGTGCATGTTGTCAGCGTTACCAGCCTTCTTCTCTCCTTGGCATTTCATTTCAGTGTAAGGACACAAAACCTTTTTGAGAGGCTTTTCTTTCTCTATTTGTATTGTAGTGTTAGTCATTTGAAAAGTATTTGTAAGACGGAAAGAAAAGGGTCCAGGAGAGTAATTGCTGGTAGTCAACAGAGAAAGCAGTTTATAGGCTGCTGCAGTTTTGTTTGCATTTATTTAACCCTGATGAGTGATGTTTGGAGAAAAATTAAGATTTCCTAGTAGTCCTGTTCTTTCACTGAAAGGGCAGTCAGTCTGGGACCTGTTTTGAGATGTCCCACTAGCTCTCCACCCAAACCAGGTCTCAGCAATTGCCCATCTAAAATGGCTCAGTCTGCTTCTGCACCCCTGGAAGGGCTTGCTGGCTTTCAGGACACAAACCTGACTGCCAGAGGAGGTTATTCCTTGGGGTGTCTGGGGCAGCAGCTCTCTGGGCAGTTTCCTTCATTTGCCGTTTTCTAGTTCTGCTTCTGGGAGGTTTTTGGTGTTTTTTTTTTTTAAATTATTATTTTAATTTTCTTTTAAATTCTTTTTTTTTTTTAACTTGGAGATTTGTTCAGTCTTTTGTAGCATCTACTGGAGAACTTCTAACTACCCGATAAACCAGCTGGCACCTGAGGTTTTTTACCCTCATTTCTAGAGGCAATTTTTTCCATCGTAGTAGAATAAAGTAAACCTTCTGGACATATCTACGGTAGTAGAGTGCAAGTAGAAGTTAATTTCTTAGAGATAAGACTTTTCATCTTAGGATCTTCATGCATCATAACCAAGGTGCTTAAATGTAAAAGGTGTATTTCTGACCCGCTTTGACAATCTCTGTTGGGAAGAGGCTTTTAATTCCAAGACAGTAAAAATTATTCTGAAGGGTAGGTCCTGGGTCTAGAAATGCAGGTTAGGAATTGCTTGTGGTTTTTTTTCCACATGCTCTAGGCTATGAAAATTAATTTAAACAGTGATTTTATTTGCTTTAAATTCTGCCTCCGCTCATCGTTTTGGTGTGGGGTTTTTTTTTTCCGTTTCTTTTTTAAGATACCCCATCATATACAGGGTCCATATGAGTAATTGTACCCATCCTAAAGTGTCAACTGCTTGCCAGCTTGTTTGTCACTTTTTTTGAGAGGCTTACTTACAAATGGCCAGACAAAACTGATTCATGCTGTGTCACGCTTTCTTCCCTGCACACCTACTCATGCATGAGTCATTTGCTGATTAACAGCATACATTTTTGGCTATAATGCTAACTTGCATCTTTATCCGCTGGTCTATCATTCACCTCTGCTCTCAGCTTGGCCCTGGTCTGAATTACTAAAGTATGTGTGGGTTAATCTGTACCTCCCTCTGTCTGTAGAAATAAATACTGGCACGAGAAACAAGGCAGTATTTTCCCAGTAGAGGGAGGTATTGTAAAGCTCAGCCAAAGTAAGTTTCTGCTTGCTGGAGAAAAGTGTACATTTTGCAAGTTATTTTTCTTCTGAATTTAGTAATTCGTGGAGCAGCATGTGTAGAGATCTTAGAGAAGGAAAGCAAAATACCTTGCTCCACACTCAGGCAGAGTTTTTTCTCTGCCTGAGAATCAGAAGATTTTCCTGTGTTTGCTTTAATATATTTTTTTGTTTTTATTGGAATAGTATATTTGGAATGAGAGCAGGGATCTCTGCCATGCTACACCAAAACCTTGTGGGTCACCAGTCATGGAGGTGTAGATGCCTTTGGTACTGCCAGGATGAGAAAGGACTCCCATGCTCACCACAGTAGCCCTGCCTTCCTTTAGCCCACTCAGTTCCCAGAGGACTTCAGTGGGTTGAGTGCCTCCCTGCTCTGAAGAGTGTTGAGCACACCACAGAATCATAGAATGGTTTGGGTTGGAAAGGACCTTAAAGATCATCTAGTTCCAACCCTCCCCACCATGGGCTAGGACACCTTGCACTAGACCAGGTTACAACCATCATGTAGTTTTTTACCTTGTATGGCAGGGACAGGCATTAATAGACGAGGTTTAACAAAAACTAGCAACTACTGTTAAATTGCAAGAAACCTGCTTGGTCAGCTGGAGCATGGACATAAATCCAAAGCTCTGCTCTGTAGTGTGGACATAGATCAAGTGCCTCAGTACTTAGCCAAATCTGCAGATTCAATTTGCATGCTTCAGGACTGATTGATCACTAAGTGGAACACCGCAAGAAACATCAAAAGCGATGTTGGAGTGACATTAGACAAGGAAGGAAACACATCATTAATTATTTAATTCCTTCAATCAACAGTTTAGGCTCCCATAAAGCTTTGAAATTTTAGTTTTAAGGTGTCTGTCCTTAGCATTTGTGTTTGGTATTCTCTCTGCATTTCATTTTATCACTGCCTGCCCCAGCAGGGACCCACAGTGTGGTACACTATTCCTTGACATCCAAACCCATCTGTGGGGACTCATTCTGCAGCTCCAGCGAGGCATGAAGCTTTGTTGGCATCAGCACATCATTTGGGTGCTTTAGGGATTCTTGGAAAACTGCCGGAAGGGTTATTGCCACCTTCCTTCATTTTCTGCAGTGAGTGCTTTGCTGATGTATAAGCCTTTTCCTTCACCTTAAAGTGTGCTTTTCTTCCAAGTCTTGTGAGAAATAGTAGGAAACTGTCACTTTTGTACACATTCCTCTGGAAACTGATTCCAGTGATAAGCTGGGTGAGCAATGAGGGGATGGAGGAATGTGCTCTCCTTTTAAGATGCAGCCTTGTAACTGTGAGCACACCTTGGGCATTCCTATAGTGTTCTTAGAACACTCTTCTGATTATTATTTTGACTGACTGTGCTGCCATCAAAACAGTTTTTTCTATAGATTTTAAAATCTTCAACTAAAGTGAATAAAAGACGACACACATCAATGAAGACTTTTCTGTGTGGAATGAGAGACCCAAACCATCATCTTTTCTGGTTTCTATAGTTAGTGTATATTCCCTGTAAATACAGGCTCATGAAGAAATGTCCTGAATTTGAAGCACTTGGCATTTATTGTTATTCCTAAATTCAATTACATGTTTTCTAGCATCATGAATTGCTGTTCACATTCCTTTAAATGTAGTATAAAGTAGCCAGAAATAACCTATCTGTCTTAAAAGATTTTAAAATTGGAAAATTCTGCTGAATACCTAGAGTCACCAAAACAGCAGTACTTTCACAGAAATTTGAGAGAGCACTGGAAGCTTGAAATATCAAGATAAATGCTCTGTAGGACTGCAGTGAAAACTCAGCCATAAGCATAATAAAAAGTTATTTACTGCTTGTGATGAATGAAAGACTGCATACTTTCTGTCTGGTTCCACCTTTTGCTGGTTGGACATGGGGGAATATTTTCCTCTACTGAGGACGGGCACTACCATGGTTATCCATCACATTGCAGTAGCAATATTGGCTTTCTCTGGGGGCAGGAGGAAGGTCAGTTGCGTGAGGCAAGAGTCATGCACTGGAAAATGAAGAGTAAACCTTCAAAGTACAGGACATACAAGAAGGCTGTGCATTACTGGTAATGAGAAAAGCTGTGGTAACTTGGCTGGTCCTCAAAAATTCTGATGGAATGTGAAGGGTTCAAGTGGCCCCATCCTACATGGGAAGAATGTAATCTCTCAAAAAAGGAATTATAAACAGCAGATAGGGGCTAGAAGGTAAAAGGGGTGTGGGGAGCAGGAGGCACTCGCTGGGGAAGCTCTTCTTGCAGAGCCAGGTCTATCCAAGTTGCTTTGTGGAAGCATTTAAGCAAGTTACTGGAGAAACAACATTTGTGTTCTGCAACATCTCTGCAAAAAAAACCCTTATAACTTGTATTTGATACTCAGAACTTAAGGTTTGACTGTTTGGGTAAATTCAGATTTGAAAACTCATCTCTTGTAAAGATTCATGGGCAATCCCACAGGGCAGAAAAGGAGTCCATTTTCCTTTTCTTCTTGTAGAAAGCTTTTAGCTTGTTCTGAAGAACTCCAAGAAAATGTTTTCTATATCAGCATAGACCCCTGTTGAAGTTTGCAGAAGGGGCCTGTGAAATGAAGCTGTGGAGCTGAGTCTCTGGTCTTAACTTTAAAAACCTAAAATTGCCCGCCTTTATATTTAGGTGGATTTGATCTGTGTAACAACTCATTTTTGTGTCTGGACTTGCTGTATTCCTTCAAATCACATGCTTTGTCCGGTAGTCTAATTATAAATTTTCATAATGCTGGTTTGGTGCAGCTCTGGTTTCCAAGGACATTTGAGTAAAAGTTATTGCCCAAGCACAGCAGCTGCTCATGCAGATAAATAAAAATTTAATGAAGTGATGTGTCTCACACTAACGCAACGTGCAGCAAAGTGGGTGAAGAGTTGTTCTTTTATTTTTTATTGGCTTGTGTCATGTTTAATACAGAAGTATTCAGTATATGCTTAACAGATGGCTACGGTAGTGAATAAGAATCTATGAACAAATTTATAGGTAGTAGTTCAATTTCAATAGTTTACAAAGAGCTTTTTCACAGAAAAAAAAGTACTCATCACTTTTTAGATAATTGTCTAAAATTGATCATTTGGACAAAGATAAATCATGCATACACAGATATTTAAAGCAGAGTATAAACTGTTGGTAGTATATAAAAGCTGCTGTGCCGTGAACATCTGTCATCTGCTGTCTTGAACCTCCACTCATAACAGCATTAAATTTCCACTGGATCACTGATTGACTAACTGCAGGGAATTGGCATTTAATTATGTTTAAGCTTATCCTACTGTGTACTGAGGAACAATTTTAAATACTTCATTTGAAACTGGAATGCAGCATGTTTAGGCAAATATTGTGATCGTTCTTGCTTTTATTTTCTGAGGACAGGAGCTCAGATTGTGTGTAGCTCTTGTTGACAGTTCAGTGTGTGCAACCCTTTAACATCATCTAAATCACTTTGAATTTTTGCAACCATTATCTATTTGGCATGTTATGTGATTCCTTTTCCAAAACAATTTTGTTATTTTTCCATTGCTTGATGATTAATATTATGTGCTGATGACATTCCAGACTGAAACACATTGACAGTATTATATAAAATTACTGTGTTTGTGTTCAGTCTGGTAATCTCAACAAAATTGGTGTCATATGATATACTCAGTATAACCTATGTTACACTTTTTTCCTTTAGAGAAATTCAGAAGTACTCTTGCATATGTTCTGCAACAAAATAAACACTTTAATTATGAAATCTGTAATTCATACCACATAGAACTTGTTTTCTATTATAGTCAAAACAGTCCTTGCCAATTGTTAGGTTTCTTGGCTTTTTTTAAATGCAAGTTCATTTAAAAAACACACCTTCCCCACTCACCATGTAGAAGTAAAATCTCTGAAGTTTTTGTTTATGTGCGTCAAGAATAATGTCAAAGGAATTGTAAACATTTTTCAAGAAGTGGTAAACTTTTTTGAAGCCTCCTGAAATGAAGTGTTTTATTTACTACTAAAGATTTACTAAGAGAGATGAAATGCAGAGCTTGCAAAATACCCTGCTAACCATTTTCCTGCCTTGCAGGAAACTCCAAGCACTTCCATTCCTGTTTTACAATTACACAGGACACTCCATCACTGCAAAATGTGACAAACTGGTGTAGTCGTTGTGTTTTGATAGCTGAGAGTAGGAAGAAAATTACGTTGTGGTTTTCTTCTGATTTTTAAGGTAGAAAAAGAAAAATGCACAGTGCTGTTGCATTTCGAAAAGAGTATTTTAATGCTAGTTACTGAAGTTACTTTGCAGCACACTTTGCTGCATTAACCTCCCTGTCGGAGCTTGCCAACGTGCTTGAGTAACCCTGAATTTTCATAGCTCTAATGACTTTCCTTTTGTCATAAATTATAATGGAAAGAGTAATCAGCTCCTTGCAGTCCTTTGCGGAGGCGCTGGGAGAGCCGCCTGCTTTGCCCAGCACAGGGCAGGGTCGTGCCTGTCGGGGCGGTGAGAGTTTGAGGAAAGCTGGCGGGAAGGGGGTGAGCTTGTCGCACACATCCCTTAGGTGTGATCAAGTGATAAAGGAAATGTGGTGCCCTTTGGGAGGGTGTGTACCTATGAGAAACAGGAAGCAGCTCTGCGGGTGCCTGCCCTGCCTGCCTGCAGAGGTTGGTGGCTCCGGCGCAGGTGTGCCGACACACCGCCCAGCCTCTGCTCTCCAGGCATCTTGGCAGGCGCGCTCCTCGGCACCCACAGCTGGGAGAGGCGGGGGAAAGAAACCCAATCCGAAGCCAAAACACCCCCCTCAACTTTAAAAAAAAAACTCAGCCCACCTCCAGGTAGGGGAATATGACGGCCTTGCAGCTGAAAGAGTTGTCACATTCAGGTCTGTACAGGAGGAGACGGGATCGTCCTGACAGTGTCCTGCCCGAGTCACAGGAAGAGAACCTGAGGTGAGTGCAAATGGATGATAGTGCCAGGGCACCGAGCCCTTCTCTGCTGCCCGCTTGCTTCGGTGGTTTTAACAAACAAAATGCAACCACAGCTCTGGAAAGTCACTGCAAAACACATGCATTGAGAAGCAGCCCCAAAACACAACGGAAGCTCCCCTGAAGGAGGGATAATGGGAGCCATGCGGCGACCTTGCGCATTCTGGCAATGGTGTGACAGCCTCCCCTGGCTTTGAGAAGGGCAAATGTCAGGCGGCGTTTACTTCTGCATCCCTTCTGATGGCCAGCACTTGCAAGTAAATAAACGTCTTGGAGCCTGACAACTTTGCTCCGTCTGCTTTGAAGCTAGTTCTGGGTCACCCAGGTTCTGTGGGTTGTGCTGCCTCTTGAGGGTCTTGGCACAGTCCCTGTGCCAGGCTAGTGTTGTGGAGCTGGAGTGGCTACTGGGCTCTGGGTTTCTTCATGGGGGGTTGGTTCTTTGATGTGGAAAGGGCTTTAGACAAAAGAATGCAGCACAGCCACTTAGCCTGACCTTACTCAGCAAGGGTGATCAAAAATCAGAAAGCCATTTAATGTCTGGGGTTATCTTCCTGATGTTATGGATATTTTGAAAAAAATTAACAATTAATTAGCAAAAAGGCTCTGTTTGGAGCATGAAGATTAAAGATTTGTTTGTAACTTAAATAAGTGCAGACACTCTCACAAAAAAAGTAAAATTGCAAAGGTATTTTTCTAAGTGTGCTCAGCGTGAAAGCAGTCCATTCCCACTTCAAGCTTCTCAGAAAAGGAATGTTGTATATCTGCTAACAAAAGCCTCAGTGGAGAGAGGAAGTACTTCCTATGTCCTAATGCCTGTCTCATTGTATTTTTAGATTATTTTTCCTTGGTTGTGGTTGTGCATCAGGTTGGAGTGCTGTGTAATTTGAAACGTTTTTGTTACTGTGTTTTCATCAACTGCATTAGCGATTTCAGCAGAATGGTTATTCAGATGTGGGGGATTCATTCTTTTGTTATAACTAAGGACCTTAATTGTGGCAAAAGGTATGATTGTAACCTACAGAGATTATTTGCCATAAGATGCCAGAAATAGCATATCACTTCCACAAATGTGTTAACTTGCGGGTCTGATATGTGTGCTTGGTATCTCTTTGTAGTATTAATTCTGATTTCCAAGATGGATTTCTAATAGCATTAGCAGTATATATGTTATATTCATATGACTGCAGTTGGAAGAATAACCAGATTTAGTAGATTAAGAGACATGCAGAGATTCTTGACATTTTTATATTTAGTTTAATTTGTACAAAACTAGCATTGAGGAAAGAGAGATCTATTTGGGGAAGAGAAAGCCTCTTTTTAAAGCATATACCTAAAAATGAGTACTAGCTCTGTATGGTTGTGTTGCTGTTATTACTGTGCAAATCCAAGATGAGAATGAGACCATTTTGGGGCTGGATAGGGGGAAGGGATGTGTCTACTGCACCAGTATAAGTCTGGGTATTTTCATTGCCTGAGCCTCTTCCTGTTAGAGATGAGAAATACATGAAACAGGGATTGGTCTTGAGAAATAAAATCCAAGTTGGAGGAAATAGCAAATCAGGGGACTTGTGAATCAGCTTAGGGCAGAGTGTTGGAGGTACAAGAAGGTGAATAGAGCATGGTCAGATGATGCTTTTTAGAGCAGGGGGACAACCCATACCTACAACTTGGCTTATCTTATGTTTGCTAGTAGCTTAAGCTGGTTCCTGTTCAAACTAAACCTTGCTCCTTCCTAACCCATATTGTGATATTTCAGTGTGTTGCAAGGCAGGCTTATTTGTCATTTTTACTGCATTCTCCATTACAAAAGGCTATGGCATTTTAAATACAGAATTATGACATATAAACAGGGCAAAGAGCAATTGGGAACAAAGAGGAAAAGCTCATTAGTTTTCTAAAAATGGAAAGCTCAAGTTTTTTCCATATGTTCTTCCAGTGCCACTTAAATGCCTGTCCTTAGCAAATACTGTCAAGAGTATCTAGAGTCCACAAGAAAGACAAGATATTTCTTTTATGTCTGCTAAATATATCTTGCAATCCATGGCTTTGCAATGCCCTCCCATAGTATTTCTCTCCAGTTCTTCTAGTGTCTTTGTATTTTGTTTTACATACATATTAATCCAGATGTGTTAAATAATACCAACCCTTGAGCAACAGTTTGCTGAAACCTGCTTTCTCAGTAGTGTTCTTCTAATCCTGGGCCAAAATATACTCAAGATGCCAGTGTCCCCAGGTCACCCTTTGTGAACTTCTGTATTTAAAACCTTTTATTTCAGCTGCTGGGTCCAGCCATCACAGCAGGAGCCAGATGTGCCTGGTAGGACAGGGACCTGTGTACCAGCAAACTGTGGCTGAGACATAGCCAAGTGTTGGCATTACAAAGCAGCTCAGCAGGGCTTGGTGCCAAAATTTTGCCTTTGCTCTTTCCTAGGAATGTCAGTGTCATTTGTACTTAAAACATGTGAGACTACTAATAATTAGGGCACTGTAAAACAATGTACTGAAACTCCTAAATGTGCACCAGAATATGTTTGTCATGTAATGTATCCACATACATCTAATTTGTCCTGACAGCACAGCATATTGATGGGGATGGGAAATTTGGCTTCTCTTTCTGTCTCACTCCACACATCACTTAACAAACTTCCTAACCTTTCTGGCAGCCTTTTAATCTGCTCCTAGAGGTGTAACTGGTGCTTTACTGACTTTTTAGGGAGCTGCAGCCTGTCTGTGCCATGTAAAAGGTGGTCTGGATAGTTCATCCTTTTCTTGAACTTGCACAGTACAAAAATGTGCTTGGTTTGGACCTCCACTGTGGTGGGGGTGCTGAATGCAGACCTCTCTTCACCTGTCTGAGCAGATGCACCCCTTCATAAACCTTAATTATGCAGGATGCTCCCCGGGTGCAGAGTTCAAAATGCAAGAGGATGCCAGGCACTTTCATCTCTCCTGTGTGCAACAGATGCAGCAGTCATCAAACTAAATGCAACCTGAGAAATCTACTTTTCAGAACAACTGTTCTGAAGACTTGTTCTTTTCAGGATATATTGATTTAGTGGGAAAAAAAATGACATCTCCTGTAGATCTTGTCTTGTTTTGTCTTTAGAAATAGCATGTAAAAAATTCTGACTGTATGCTGAGCTATTCTTGCTTTTCTCAGCAAACAGGATGCAAAGGAAATTGTACACATGTATTTATGAGTAATCATTAAGAGTCACTTAGCAGTAGCAGTATGCTAGCTATTTTTGCTTTTTCCCCTTCTCATCCCAGGGGTTTTTGTAAAAATAGAATGATTCCTCTAAAGAATTTGCAGAGCTCAGTACAAGGTACTGGCAAAAGCAGAGGCAATTATCTTTGGGGTTTTTTTGACAATTACACTTAAAGTGAATTTGATCCCTGTTAGCTACTATCTGTAGCTCTCTTTTCTAAGTTCATATGCATTCAAATGGCATTAAAAATGTAAACAACTTTTGAAGAGGTTAGTCTCAAGTTTTTGCTAAACAGGAAATTTCAACATTTACAATAAATAATCATTGATGAGCTTCCATCAGTGGCTGTCAGTCACTTGTAGTTCACTGCTGTGTTCTCCTGTGCAGAAAGCAGTGTAGATGTTTTCTATATTAATAGTTTTAGAGTATCTGCATTCCCTTTGCTCTCTGCTGCTGAAGCTGATGGGTAAATGTGTGTGAGTAGGTGCAGGCAATCTTTTGCTGGATCTGTTCAGGCTTCTGCCTGCCTCTGCACATTGACTCCAGGCTGGAAGGCATGTGGATGTGCCCCAAAATTTCATGCACAAAGACTCCCTTGCAGATGAAACAGGAAGCATAAGCACATTGTTACATCCCACTGAGCCTTAGGGGGATAGGCTCTGTACAGCAAGGCTTGTAGGTGATTGTAAAAAGAAACAAATGAATAAAATTCTCCCCATTGGCAACACGGTCGTGCTGAGTGTCTCCCTTTCTTTATGAGATGCAGCATTTGGGAGCAGCAAGGTCGTAAATCTCCTTAAGCTGCCATCAAAAGCAAATGTGTAGCAGCCATACAAGGTGTACATCTGTTTCCAGTTGCACATCAGCCCTGAAGACCTGCTCTTCATAGGAAGAAGGAATGAAAATGCTGGTCAGGGACTGTCTGGGAAACCAGGGACCTGTTGAGCCTTCAGATGCTTTAGGGTACTGAGAGCAGGTTAAGGTGAAAAGATCTGTCTGCACCTATAAGCTTACTTAAATTTGATTTCTCCTGGCAACGTTTCTTTATAGCATTACAAATTTTAACATTTAAATGGCTGCTTTCTGTGAATTGTTTAACTTGCTCACCGTGCCAGTGTTAGCAGGTGAAGCAGTAATTGTTCATTGGTTAAAAAAGCTATTAATTTATTAAAGCAGGAAAAACTTAAAAAGAAATGCTAAGACCCATAAAAACTGTGCTTCTTTCTTTGCTCTGGTTTACAACTCTGCTATAATAGTGGAGAGCTGGGTGCTACAAATACTCATTTGAATCAGGTTCTTGGGAGCTTTGAACTAAGAAACACTTTGGTCTGCTAGCTGTTCTAATTGAAGAATGGATTTGTCCCTGTAAATATAACATTGAATTGGTACCATTAATTAGAGTAACTTACAGCCAGGAAAAATATGGTTAGATTTTAATATTGGGATACTTAGAATCTGAATTGATCCTTAGTCTGAGGTATCCAAATGACTAGAGGCTTTACTGTTCGTTTGTGCTGTGCTCTTCATTGCTGTAGGGGTTAAAATAACTCCTGAGGAACACACCCTTTTTTGCTTGCCTTCTCTCTCACCCCTTGTCTCGTACATTGCATAACAACTAAGCAATTTTGTTTGACTTTCTCACCCGGACTATCACCTCCCGTGACTCCAAGTGACTGGAGATAGCTGCTTGTGTAACATCAACCCAAGCAGTAACTACTTTTACTCTTAAATCTATGCTCTTAGTAAACATGTAAACTTCGATGATTATAGCAATTAAGATTTTCACTGCTCTTATTTACAGAATTAGCTGACTAAAGGTAAATTGTACATTTCTTTTCTTTTGCTATTGTTTTCGTGTGTCCTGATGACACCTAATCAGAGGTGTTATCTAAAGAAAATGTACTGTGATTGCTTATTATTTGTCATTATAATTAAGCAGTCCTTTGAATGCAGTCTGTCATACTGAAGTGAATTTACACACAGAAGAAAAAACCTAAATTATGCCAACATTACCACTTAATAAAAATTACCAACTTGCAGGCATCTGGGAGAAAACTTTGAAGGTTGTAAGTTTGGATTCCCTTTCTTTATATTTTTTATTTTGTTTTCCTGAGGTCTCTGAGCTGTTCTAGGAAACCCAAAGCTAACTGACACAATGTCCTCAAGAGGACCATGAGCCTTTTACGTGATGCTCTCCAGGCATGAGAACAGCTCTAGCTTGCCAAGTATGCTGCTTCTGAGGATGGCCAAAGGCTGATGCCTGTGGAGGGGAGGTAGAAGGAAAGAGTGGGCCTTTTATGGGATTGCCCTTGGTAGTAACTCCAGTTTGCCACCAGCTGAGGCTCAGGGACTTCCTACAGAGTTTGTGGTGTTCAGTGTTTTTTCCTTCAATTAACTCCTCTGGTTTTGCCTTGCACTCAGCAATCTCAGGGCATTTACCAAATCATGCAATGCTCTGAGTTTTCATGTTTATTATCTGATGCTGTAGTACACATAGTTGTGTGTTATTTTTTCCTTGCTTGATTTGTCATAGCAGCTTTAGGCTGCCATTGTTCAGTTTTCATCTTTGTATCTGCCAGCTTAGTAGAAATTCTCATTTTAGGTAGTTCTACCTGGTAGAATTCTGAAATGATGGCTTCATATATAATGCTCTGTGAGCAGTGTTTTTTGATGATACTGCTCAATTTTGCCAGCAGATTCTAAGTCATCCTGTGATGTGTCTTTATAGATGAACCTTTCTGATCTTTTTGGAGCCTTTTGACCAACAAGAGAAATTTGGTTTCTGACTTTTGTGACATATTTAAACAGTAGCTTTTCTGCTGTTTCTGGCTGCCCTAATGGCCATGATAGAGCTAGAAGAAAATGAATTAAAAACTTTTTACCATTAGCCTCAAAGGAAGCTACATACTGGCAGACACAGATAGCAATACCTGACAGCATTTCTCAGCTGTGCTTTTTGAAATGAAATATTCAAAACATTCAAGCTGTTCCAGCAAGGAATGAGTGGACAAAGATAGAGCAAATGTGAAATGATGCTTGACTTTTCTAGCATGTTAAATCCATGCATGCCACACTCTTCATAGATCATAAAGTTCTCGATCCTGAGGTGAGTCTACCTTTTGAACTCTGTTTCTATGCAACTGTTGGTCTCCCACTTAGAGTCATGACTCAAAACTGCCCCGGCTGGTCCTCTTGTTCCAGTACGGGAAGTTTGCATTGAAAGCTATTTGTCCTGCTCAATATTTCGCTTTTCAGTTTTTGTTTCATACATTTCTTCTCACTGACTTCAGAAACTGAAGTGAAGCATATCCTATATTTCTGATACATTGCATAGCTGGTCCTAATATATATGCTTTTTAAAAGGACATTGTAGCAATGCAGCTTCTGAATAGCATAACTCTATGAGCTGCTGAGTTGTAGGTCATGCATTTTGTCTGAAGTGTACAAGTAATTGCTTAGTTTTAAACTAAAATGCTTTCTAAAATGCTTTCTAAAGATACTCCTCAGATTACACCCACTTCTCCTTGATATGTAGCAAAGCAGGATCTCATTTTAGGTAGTTCTACCTCTGACTGAAAGCACAAACCCCTGTCATCTTCCCTCTTTCCTTTGATTCTGTTCTGTCAAGCAAAAAAAAAAATGCTGCTCTTTCGGATGATCCCAGCAGTATGTTGTTGCAAAGGGTAACTTCTACATCTTCTTCCCTCACAAGTGTTATAATAGACACTATAATTGTCCACTGCTGCGTTACTCATTGAAGATTAGTCAGGTGTTGGGACCATTACTTTAAAAAAAACCTGGCAATAGTTCTAACTTTTTGCTAGAAAAATGCATGGAAGTCTTGCTTTGCACAAACTGCTCCTGAAATTCGTTTATGTTCACTTGGCAGGTCTGCTACTAACATTGAATAGCTAATAATTACAAAGTACAAGATGAAGACCTTCAGTTTGCATTACCCTAAATGTTAAGACTGTCAACATAGGAAAGGAATGCTGTTTTGTATTAGTGTTATTTGTCGACACATTACTCATTCTTGATTCTTAGGAGCATACACTGCTTCTGGTCGCTCTCTTGCCTGTTGAATATTAGGGCTATTATTTCATGCTGCAATATTAACTGCAGATGGTTGAGCTGTCTGCCATCCTCTGCAGGTTTTAAAGCCTGGTGATGCTGCAGTGAATGTAGGAAGAGAAAAATGTGAAACCAAAAAATGGAGTGACTAATAATCAGAATTTTGTATGTGTGTGAGAGAAGAGGAACAGCTGAGGAGATGTTTGCTATAACACATTGTACTTCTGCTCAAAATAAATTAATCCAGGCAATGAAAAGCTTTGCACTTCATCATATAGAAGCTCAAACTAATGAAAGTAAGAAGAGATTATGTTGCTAAAAGTGTAGGTTAATAGTAAGGAAGTAATAATAAAAGATGTGTGTGACATGCAGGTTACTAAAGCTGGAGGTCAGTTCTCAGCATGGTGTCTTCAGTGGAGACGTGACTATAATAAGGATGTTGCTGTGAGCTGGGAAGCCTGGTGTTGCAGTTCTCTCTGCCCTACAAGGAGCTGCATGGATGTACTGGAAGTGTTTCCTGATTGCTGGGGTGTGTTATGTTGAGTCATAGTAATAATTATAGCTCCTGCATGAACTGCTCAGGTCATGGTGTTCAGCTTGTCAAAACATTGGTTCCACATAGTGCAGGCAGATGACTCAGGCGGAATCAAAAGGCTGGCGTTTGCCATTACACTGAGGATTCCGTGGAGGATTTTTGGTGGATGTCAATGACAGATGACATGAACTGAATATTGGTGCTAGGAAACTGCTACCCGAAAGAGAAATATGTCACTGCATTGTTTTAGAATCATAGAATCATTTAGGTTGTAACAATCTCTTAAGGTTATCAGGTCCGTCCAATAATGCAGCACTGCCAAGTCCACCACTAAATTATGTCCCCAAGTGCCACATTTACACGTCTTTTAAACAGTTTCGGGGACGGTGACTCTACCACTTCTCTGGGCAGCCTGTTCCAATGCTTGACACCCCATTGCATGAAAATTTTTTTCTTAATGTCCAATCTAAATCTCCCTTGATGCAACTTGCAGTGTTTCTGCTTGTCCTGTCACTTTTTTGGAGCTTGGTGGACCTGATCTTATCTCTTCAGGCTTGAAAAGATGGTTCCTTTCACAGCGAGTGTCTCAGGGACATTTGATGTGCAGCCCCTCGTATTGAGTGGCTGAACTTTTTTATTATTCTTTAATTGGAAATGAGGCTGTAAATGCTCTATGAAATGAATCAGTGCAAATGCATCTTTGAAATGATATTATAGAGTTGGAGGACTTTGGATACCGAATTTGGATACCATAGTGAAGTAGGCATGCAGTCAACCACACAGGGTGCAAATTTCGAGAATAACTGATAATACGCTGTGTCTCATGCAGCACAAAATTATTAGAGTTAGTGAGCTTCTCATACATGATACTGTGTGTGTTGTTTTTCCTGTCTGCACAGGATTAAAAAAAATAGTACTGGGGGAGGAAGAGATGACTGTTTTAAAGAGTATCAAATATCTGCATACAGAAGTCATTACTTGGTTTACACGGAGCTTGGCTTCATTTGGTAATACTTGTAACCAGCAGGAAGAAAATACAATACTTTGCTGAAATATTACTTATAGCAGGAAAATGCTGTAGTTGCATATTGCTTTCCCTTTCTGCAAGTTCTGTCAGAGACTGATTTTTCACTGTGCTCGAATGATTGATAAAACATTGTGTGGGAAGGTGCTGCTTACCTGTCTATTCCAGTTATGTTTACTTCCTTATGGAGAGATGGAATGTGAACCTTCTCTGTTTGCAGAGACCAAAGCATTTTTTGGACATGTTTATACTAGAATAAATTTATACTGAAGTATATGAAACAACTAGAATTGCCTTTTTGTTTGCCCTGTTTAAACTCCCACCACATAAGCTTAATTATGCATTTTGAGGTGAAGACTAAAGAACGAAGGTTTTAGGAGCACTCAGAATTCACCTGGTTTTTACTGTAGTGGTTTCAAGATGGTTTTTCATCATTTTTAATAGAAACAGTAGTTATAGCAGTGCTGATCATATGTGAAAATCCTATCAGTAATGTGCATTTTTATTAAATAAAAGATTCATGCCTTCTTTCAAACTGCCTTAGGAGACCAGCTTAACATGGAAAGTATTTTATTGCTTAAGAGATAAACAATTGCAGCAACCAGAACCCAGCAGTGTTTTTAATTTAAAAAAAAAAAAACCCTACCAAACGTCAACTAGTGCTTTAAAATGTTGGTGCACTGCAAGCCCACGCGTCTTTTGCAGCCAAACTTCTGTTCTAGGTTGTTCTGTATTTTGCATGTGAGAGCCACTGCATAGCATCTGTTAATACCTCTTTGAAATTAAACCACACGTACCTATGGGGGAGGTGGTGGGATGCACTGATTACTCATCCCCCCGCCGTGTCCCTATGGGCCATTTGGCCGCCCGACAGCGCCGGCAGTGCAGTGATATGTCACGGTGGCACAAATAGGTTGCCAAGCAGCAGCTGCCTTTGCCAAGCACCTTGTTTGGAGCCGTGGCTGCTCTGCACGGCTATTTGTGGCACGGAGTGAAATGCTCAGCAGGCTTGGCTGGCCACCGAGCCGTCTCTGTAAGAGTCCCTGTCTGTCCCTGGCAGCCACCGGCATGGACAGCTGACTGGAAACCTCTCCAGAGAAAGCAGCGTGGAGTGGGGCGGCAGTCATCCTTCAGCAGGGATTAGGCAGTGCAGCTATTTTTGCTATTGTTTACCAAAGCTGTTCTGGTAACTGCAGCGGGACACTTCTCCCTCCCTGTTCTACCATTTCCTTCAGCACTTTCCCTACCACCAGATTTGGCTTCTAATAAGATCCTCAGTGTGCCAAGAGGAGACGGTCTTTTTCTTTCATACATACCTTTTCTAGTTAAACTTTCATCTTCTCCCTTTTCTCCATAACACTGCATCTTTAACAAGGGGCTGCTATGTTTTGTCCCATTTCCCAGGGAATGCCCTTGGGAAGCTGCTGCTGCTGCAAAACAACCCCTTACATTGCTTCTCTCTCCCCATGGACAACTTCACCTCAGGGTAGCCTAGAATTCCCTAATGAAAATGCAGTCTATTTTTAACAATGTATTTCAGATCTTGGCAGCATGCTTCCTGCAAAATGACAGAAAAGAGAAAGATGGTCAGCTGCTCTGGATTTGTGGATTACCAGACCTTCACAGTCAAAGCTGGGTTTTGGTTCAGTAGCAGAAAGGCCCTTTTTTAAACTCCTTTCTTGCTTAATGGAAAACACTGGGAGTCATTCCACCAGTAGCAATGGTAATGTGACTGGAGAACCTGGTAGCTTCTACTTATTGCACATATGGAGTCTCATGTTTGAAGAACTGCTTCTTGGAAAAAATTAAGATTAAACCGGGCTTTTTGGATGGACATCTTACTGCACTAACTTGCTGCACTACTTGTTTTGCTACAGCCATGCAGAAGATTACACAGTAGCAAGCTGAAGAAGCAAGCAAATGTTTTCTTGCTGACCAAAGAGGACATGAGGTAGCAGAAGTGGCTTCTAGCCCCATTGGTTACTTGTGGATTGCAGGTTACTGCAAGAATTGTAGTAGTCTACCAGGAGAAAAACACTACAGGGCACTTTTGATTTGCAGCAGCATCTTCCCGGGAGAATTGTCTGTGATCTGGGATAAAATACAGGAAAACAGTTGGGAAATTGTTGACAAAATAGCAATAAGAGGAAGAGATAAGAAACAGCAAGTCAGCCTATCTTAGTGGCTTCATGCATCTGCACTAATCCTGGATGAATCAGCATTTTCAGTCCATTGCAGTCAGTCTTGGTGGAGTTTCTTATACCCGCAGAAGCTCAGCATTGTCCTGTGCATAAAGTGTTGGGAAGGAAGACGAAAAAGCAGAACTGGCATCACTCTACCTGCATATCTGTTGGCAGACACTGCTCATTTTCATCACTCGTGCTCCAGAGAATGCAGAAACCTTTTGTTCCAAGACTGCAGTGGTGCTCTGGCAAGATCTTTGTGGCCTAGGGCTACAACCTGAACATTGCTTCATCAGGAGCTTGCCCCATGACAGATAAAAGTAGGGCTTGAGCTGCAGCCAAGCTGTGTCAGTGTTGAGGGTGCAGCCTCCTTAGCCTGTTAGAGCTTGTGACTGCTGGTAGCTCTGGCACAGGGTGAATAATCACACCTACAGACAGGCAAATAAGCAGGCTCATGCTGCCTGGGTCCCACCTACACAGGGAAACAGCTTGCCTAGGGGTTGCTCCTTGTTGAGGGGGAGCGAAGGAAAGACACTGACCAAACCCATTCCACAAATTTGTCAGCAGAAGCAGGCGGCGTAGGACTGTGTTGGCTGAGCTACAGGAAGGCAGCTGTGTGCAAGCTCAGGCCTGCATGGACAGTGGCGTGTGGGCTGCTGTACGCTTGCTGAGCAATCTGTCCCAGCTGCTGGTGAGAGATATGGCCAAAAGCTGTCATCAACCAGACCCTCTGTATTAAGTCCTAGGAAGGTGCCGGTATATTAAGAAACTGTAGCCTTGACTAGACCTGCTGTCATATCCTGTGACAGGACAAGAGGAAATGGCCTCAAGTAGTGCCACAAGAGGTTTAGATTGAAGATCAGGAAAAAATTCTTCATGGAAATGTTGTCAAACACTGGAACAGACTGCCCAGGGAAGTGGTGGAGTTGCCATCTCTGGGGGTATTTAAAAGATGTGTAGATGTGGCAACTGGGGACATGGTTTAGTGGTGAATGTGGCAGTATCATATTAATGGTTGGACTCAGTGGTCTTGAGGTGTTTTCCAACCTAAATGATTCTATGATTCTCTGATCTTCTAGTTCTAGTTTCTCTACTCGTTCCCATTGCTCATCTCCTTTTTGTCATCCTCTGCTTTCTCATGCCCTCTCAAAGACTAGCAGATTCTTCAGATACCAGTGTGCTGTGTGTCATGAGCAGAGTGTGTGCAGTTCTGCAGTTCAGCTGATTGCTAACAAGGCTGAGCCAGTTAAACACAAAGGTTAGTTACTCAGGAGGGCTTCCCAAAAGCCTTCTTTTTCTGCAGTTAGAAAGTGCAGGAAGCCAAGTATCCTCCATCTGCCATAAGCACTGCACTTCAAAGAGGGAGAGCTTGTGTAATTATTAGCTGCAAATCTTACTTTATTTAGTGTCTTTACATCGGATAGTTGTTTTAAGTGCAGCACATCACTGGAAATAAAGCTTTGGTTTTCCTCTTTCATATATTGTCCATTATGGCATGCCTCTAAGTTTGGTTAATGGCCTGAGAAGAGCAACAGAAATCAAATTATCTGTCTATACCTTTCCCTTGTCTGAAGTACTGACAAGAGGAAAGACACCTATAGATAAATTCAGCACATATGGCTTAGAAGGCATAAGTGGAGCATTAAAGGCCATTTTTACAATGTAGTTAACATACTATAGCATTAAAGCAATATTTACCTGGAGACAGGAGTCTTCTCTTCCTGCTTTCCACTGCTGGTTTGCCCATGATAAAATATTTTGACTCTTCCTCCACCCCCCTCAGCAGAAAGAAGCTGCAGACAAGTTTGGTGGTGAACTTACTTGCTCACACCACAGCTCTGCTGGGCAGCTTCTGTCAGCAGCCAGCAGCGAAGACCCTTTCCAGCATCCGAGTTTACATGAGGGCCTGGCAGGGGAGTGTTCTCTGTGCACAGCCAGCCTCTGTAAATCTCAGCGTGACAGGCTCACAGCCCCGCCACTGAACTTTTAACTTGAAGCTCTAGCAGGGCGCTGAGTAGCTCCAGCTACATGACACGGAGCTGTGAAAGAAAATCACTTTGCTGGGAACAAGGGGAAGTCCAGCATATTGTTTTGCAGACTTTGCCTACAGCTTCTCTGCAGTATAAGCATAGAATATATACACCCGGGGAAGCAATTGGAGCGAGATGGACTTCCAGCGCAGAACTCAGCCGTACCCCATCCCAGAGGATGAAGAGGTTGCATACAAGGTCACTCCTGATGCTCACAACTCTGCAGGAAATGAAGGCGAGAAACCAGTGTCAAAATTGCAACGTAGGCACAGTGAAATAAAACTCTACAAAGAGTTTTGTGACTTTTATGCAAGATTGTAAGTTCATTCTGTTGAGCTTCGGGGTGTAGCTGCAGTGACATTACTGGTGTATTGTACATAATGTATTTTATTATCTGAGATCTGAGCTGTACAAGCTGTTCTCTCATCCAACCTTTGCCACTGTTCGGCTTGAAACATTGCCAGTTGTAACTGTCAACTAAAATTTGAATTGTTACTTTAAATTTCATCATTAATTGAGTCAGAATTTTTTATCAGCAGTAAAAATGGGGTTGGAATTTGTAAAGTAGTCTCTCTGCCTTCAGGTTGTTTGCCAATTATTCTGGGTAAATGGATAAACTGCTTCATTAATGCGGAAGTATTACATACTTCACTAGGTTTACATATATGATGTGTTTGAAAGTGAAGCGCTTTCTCCTGAAGAGGAAAACTTTGCTTTCATTTGTTTTTGAACTTTGTTTCATGTTTTTGCTTGGATTGTACTTTACGTACAGCAGCACTTAACATCCTTAATGCTCAAGCACTGTTGAAGTGATGATGAAAGATCCCAGCTTCTCTTGTGATTACTCTTTATTTAGATTGATAAGGAGGATGGGGAAATTGACTGAGGTTTTGCCCCACAGAAAGCATACACAGTCCATGAAGACCATTGGAAGCTTTATAGTTCATTCCTTATGTGTATAGTCACTGCAGTTTGTCCGTAGGTCTGTCTGTTATGTATGGGTTAGACCATCCTGCATCTGATCTTCATGTGAAATTTGCCCACTTGTTTCACTGTGAGGGCAGTGGATATTTGGATTGCAGTTCCTGTTTTCCTCATCTGCAAAGATCAAAAGAGAGAGGAAAAAAGTGCCCGCTAATAATAACATGTCAGATGTGACCTTGCATAGGGCTCTTCTGTGAGACAGTGTAAGAAACAGATAAAACACATTCCATTTTTAACCACGTGCTAGGTGTTTGCTTGCTCCCTTGGATGATGTGTAAGGAATTAATTCAATTCCTATTGAACATGGTGGGAGTCAGGGGTCTTGTCCCCTTGAAGAGGTAGAAAAGAAGGCTTGGCATCTTGCAGAGGACTGTGGGCTCTGCACTTAAAGCCACAGCATGATAGCTGTATCAAAATGTGTGCATGCATGCACATGTGTTTATAATAATGCCACGTGTCTAATAATCTCCCGGATAGATGTTTGAGTCAGTGGTTTTGTCAGCTGACATCAGATTGTAATGAAACTAGACCATTGCCCTATATTTGCCCTCTGCTACCACATGGTATTAGGGCAGAGAGGTAATCCTGAAAGACAGTGTTGAGAGTCCAGATATGAGTAAGAAAATGTTTGCAAAGGAAAAATCAAAACAGCCTTTTTCTGACCTTAATTAACTGAAACACAGCTGTACTGTCTTCTGCAGATGTGGACAGCTACCACATTGCCATTTTTTTGGTCCTGTGCCTTTGAGAAGCAACCATGGTTGCTGTTTCGGTATTTCTTTACATCCCTGGGATGGGTGTGCCAGCTTGTGTTGGACTGTGTGTGGGTCGCAGTGGGGCATCCAGAGCATTCCCACCTTCCCCCTTGGCCCTGGAGTGGGCTATGAGCTGGCACATCATGAGCTGAACTCCCTGAAATAAACCCTAACAAGCCAATCAAAAATCCCATTACTTCAAACTAAATTTGTAAATTACTTCAAGTTATGGAGAGCTCACATAAAGGACAATTATTTAACTTCTCTGGTTTTCATTAATATCTACCAGACTAGATCCCACACACTTTTTCACATTGTTTATTTAGAGCTCTGAATTAATGCTGTTATATATATATTTCAGAATTAGGAGTTGGTTTACAATTAATAATTTATGTTTTCTTATGTGATGCCAGTCCTCAGTCATTCTTAATATTTGCCCTTGTTTTCAGTAATTTTAATGTATTTCATAATTCTTATGCTACTTTGAATTGCCTGTCTTTTTTAACCATGAAAAGCCTGTAAATATGTCTGTAATGACAACATTTCTGTTTGGGGTTTTTAATTAATTAGAGCACATTGCAGGGATTTTGTTTCTAAAGAGTTAGGGAGCAGGGAGAAGTAGTAGTTTTATTTCTGAGGAGATGCTACAAGCCATGAAGTTAATTGAAAAACTTGTGTTGAGCAGCTTAGCATTAGGTTAATGCAGTTTGGCCTGGTATGGGGGTGGGGGGGAAACACCAACAGCCAGTGTTGTCATCTATTTAGGCTAATTTTCAATTTCTTTTTTTTCTTTTTAATAACAGCAACATGGCAAACGCGCTTGCAAATGCCATCTGTGAGCGCTGCAGGGGAGGCTTTGCCCCTGCCGAGAAAATTGTCAACAGCAATGGTGAGCTGTACCACGAGCAGTGCTTCGTCTGCGCCCAGTGCTTTCAGCAGTTCCCTGAAGGGCTCTTCTACGAGGTAAGCGTGGCAGAGGATCCCTCCTGTCCCCATACCCCCTCTTGAGCTTTCATTCCCATACCAGAAGTACCTACAGGCAGAAGGATAGCTTAGAAAGTCCCACAGGAGGGTCTGGGCTCTGAAAGAATTATGCCCAGGAAGGGGAGAAAAAACCCAGAAGCATTTCTGTGCTAATTTGGAGGATATTATGTATATAACCTTATTTAAATGTGGAGCCTAATGTTATCAGTGCTGAGAGAAAAACTGCTGGAGATTTTTTTCCAAGTGCAGATTTTTTTCCCTGAAATTTCTGAATCTGGTGTATCATACCAGAAATACAGAGAAAACACACTTCTTAGAGGAGAAGGTCATATAGAGGGAAATTTGAGCATCCTGTGGTCCATAGGAGGTTTACTGCTGAGTTGAGTGAGTCCAGCTTGGCATGGAAAAAGAAATGATCCATATGTCAGCATGCTGAGATCCAAACCAGACTGGGCCAATGTAAGATCAACTCTTAAGTTTAACAGTCCAGAGCATTCAGAATTATCAGTTCTTACCACTCTTTCAAGGGTTAAAACATGATCCCATTCATATTTCTCAGCTCCAGGTTGATTGGCCTCAGTTCAGGTGCGTATTTTGGTATAGGTAGCATTTTCTTTTACATTCCTTTGTCATGGGGATTCAGAACGTAGCTTAGCACAAAGTGGCTTTAGTGAAGGCTCTGTACTGGTTCATAAAATACAAAGTGATTGGTATAGGGAACAATAGGTGGTATGAGACAGGAAATTACTGTCAGAGAGATAAGGCCCTGCTCAAGTAGCTAACAGTCCAACCTAGGGTAGCAGTTACAGGATTTGTGTCATATGATGATCTGAAAAGGAAAATGAGCAGTGTGTAAAAGGAACAATTCTGTGCTCTCACATACAGATGCCATCCTCTGGCAAGTGCACAATAATGTATCTTCCATAGAAGCATTTCTAATTTTACAGAGCCATGTTATGTGGTGATGAGGAGAGGCTGAGGGAGGAGTGTGGATTGCAAAAGAGACTAGTTAAGGGGATTCCTGCGGATTTGCTTTTTCTCACCTTGTTTGAGGATCAAAAGGCTCTAGGGATAGTGTTGCACAAATTGTAGTAAACCAGCTCTAGTGTTCCATAAGACATCAAAAGGTGAGCTGCAAGGCAGAATTAATTAAATACAGGCAAAAGAACACCCCTATATTCTTAACAAGTTGCGTTACAATTGTTAATATATACTGAGCTGACTCAGTAAAGAGTCCATACTGACGTGTTAAGACCTGAGGCAAATGTAAAATGATATGAATGTCTCAAAACTGAAATGTTTTTAATTATGTTAATAAAAAGTGTCCTAAATCAATAAAATGTATTTTCTCTAAGTAATGAATACTTATTCATTCTTTTGACTCAGAAAACAATGAGACATTCTAGGGACCTCTTTCAGAAAGCTGAATGGTCCTTAAAGATAAAAGCTTGAGAAATCGTGCTCTAGGCAGCCTATATCTCCTAGGAGAGACTGCAGTGGAAAGAAAGTCCTGCTTTTGGACCTAGTTCAGGAATGTTACAATCTCTCTCTGTTGCTCATGGGTGGCCGTACCTGAATCTCTGTGGCAGAGTCAAGTATCCTAGTGTGGTAACCCAGAAAAAGATTTCTTTAAGACATTTTCTTCCTGACAAGATTCTTGCAGCACCAGGTCACTCAGAGATGTTCTCAGGCAGAAAAAAAATGTAAATATGACAGTTGTTTTGATAATGTGTTCTCCTTGGCCAATGAGAATTTCTGTTTTTGGATTGTGTTTTCATACTTTATGTTTTACACACACAGAGACTGTGTTCAGACAGACAGACACACAGACACTCCAGCTAACAGGCTGGAAAGAGAAAATCTTGATCTTTCTTCTTGATGATATCTTGCTATAAATAAAATGCCTTCTGAAAAATCTATGAATATGGAGTCATTTATGGACAAGCCCTAGCTATTGGGGTCTCATCTTTGTCACATCCTAGTGGTGCTTAGATATAGTGGATGTAGGCATTTTGCTTCCTATTGCTACCTTGTTAACATTCATATTCATGATTGGTCTTTGAGCACTCTCTTACTGAAACATGCTGCTCTCAAAGACAGTAAGTCAGAAGTGAGTGCCCATAGATTGTCCCAGGAATGAAAATAGCAATGTGTGCTAAACATGTTTTGGGTAATGTTGCTACGCGTTTTTTTCAGGCTGTGTAGCCTGAGAAATGTTATGTAGAAAGTGAAAAGTTTCAGTTAAGGATAGACACTTCTTGCTACAATTATTACAGAGGTAAAATAACATCGGATAGGCTGAGTGAGCTGGGCCTGTTCAGACTGAAGAAGAGACGACTGAGAGGGGACCTCATCAACGTATATAATTACCTGAAGGGATGGTGTCAGAGGAGGGAGCCAGGCTCTGCTTACTGGTGCCAAGCAGTAGGACAAGAGGTAATGGGCAGAAACTGATGCACAGAAAGTTCTACCTGATCATGGGGAAGAACTTCTTTACTGTGCACTGGTATAGGTTGCCCAGAGAGGTTGTGAAGTCTCCCTCACTGGAGATACTCAAGAATTATCAGGATGCAATTCTGTGCAGTGTGTTCTAGGATGACCTTGCTTGAGCAGGGAGGTTGGACCAGATGACCTCACCTCCAATGTGACCCATTCTATGATTCTGTGAGAGGAAAAAAAGCCCTGAGCAGGTAGAAGGTGGGCTTAGGTTGGTGAGTGCTCAGGAGTGGCTGACAGGGCTCAGAGGACTTGAGATAATCTGTATCACTGTCAAGAAAAAGAGTGACTGGAGAAGACAGGCAGAAAGGACATCTTCTTCAGACTGGCTTAATGCAGTCTTTGAGAAGATGGATGTGTTTGGAGGTGTGGTCAGGTAATGTGTTTTCTGAGCAGTTTCCCATGGGTAAACGCAGGCATTGTTGGTTGCCCAGCATGAGTTTGTGTTTATTCTGTCCCTGGTTTAGCTAAGCTAGTATTTCTTGGAAATTATTTCCAGCTCTTAGCAATTAGGAAGACAAATATTGTTCCCCTGCCTATTGCAAGCCTTGCAGAGCTCCCCCAGTTAGTCATTAAGCTGCTTATCACATTTGCCGTCAAACACTGCCATGATAAGCTTTCATGCTCTGTTCCATGGGTGGGGGTGGAACTGGTCAGGTCTGCTGTGCTGCAGGACGTGTCTCTGGGCTGCCTTGCAGGCACCCTGATCAGCACAGCTCACTGTGGTCTGGCACTGAAGCCAAGTTGCTCACAGGCACAAGTGGTGCCCATCCACAGCATAGAGTCTGCACAGCATCCAGGAGTTTTGTGGATGTCCTCATGAGCCTGTGTTAGGAATGGTAGTTTGGATTCCTGAGAGCTGTGTGCCTAATATTGCACATAAACTGTGGGTAGGGTATATTTGATTTGTGTTCTAGTTTGCTCAGTAACATCATTTTAGCAAGTTTTTTTATGCATTCAATCAAAACAAAAATTAACACAAGCACATTCCAGCAGAGTTACCTGCCAGGGGGGAGGTGTTCTTCCCCTGACATCTGGCCCGGCTGTGTTCCTTATTTCAGTGTCCCATGTCCCGAAAAGATGAGATGAGGCTTCTTTCTGCTGTTTCAGAGCTTGTTTATTTCTGGTTCTTATCAGAGTTTCAGAGGCACAGACTGTGCTGTGACCTCCAGGAACACGAGGACAGAATGGCAATGGCTACCCAAAGCAGGTAGCTTTTATATCTATTATCAACCAGTTAGAAAACTTTACGTATCTTATTTTGTTCCCAAAACCAGTGAATATCAACCTTATTGACATGTCTCCTCTACACTAAATTCTGTCTACCAATTAACAAGTCACAGGAACTCATGTCAGAGGGAAAAAGGAAGAGAAGGAGAAGAGAGAAGATGAACAAGAAGCAGCCAACACCCTAAAATCTCCATGTTGGCTCTATATAATATATATAGCAAAACCTAAAAACTACAACTACACATTCTGTGGTACACTAAACAACCATCTCTTCATTTCTTTGGTGTTCTCAGCTCATCCAGAAGTGGAGGCAAATGCTCCCACAAACTTGGTTTGCAGGCCAAGCCTTTTTTGTGGACCTCTGAGGGTAAAGCAAACAACCAGAGGAGCAGGAAAAGTTCCCAAGCTTTTCCTGACTCCAACATTACCAAACTCCATCCTTTGCTGTTAGGTGTGAAGTGGTAGCAATTCTGGTCTCCTTTTACTCCACCACCTGGAAGGTGTGTATTCTAGAGCTTCTGTTGTATAGCCTCTCTACAGGCTATACGGTGCACAGTCCTACACTAATGGCAGAACAGATGGTCGGATTTGTTTCTATTCCAGTTGTACCTCAAGTGTTTTCTTAAAATGGTTTTTACCAAAAGCTACCTTAGGGAAACAATCTCTTAAGACTCAGTTTTTGTGCATGTCTTTCCACTTAAGTTAGCTAAAAACATGCGGGTAAGCTGGAGGTTATTTCATAGCAAGATGTTTTATGCAGAGCCATTTACCTCATGGTAAATTCAGCATACAACAGTGATATGACCTTGTTTTTAAACTATGTACTATAAGATTTGTTACGGAAGCTCAAGGCTTTCTCTGATGATAACTGCTGGGTCACCCACAAAGGGCAGCACAAACGAGCAGAGAGGTTGAAAATATAAACAAGAGTGAATGGGAACCAACCTACCTGAAGCAAACAAGAGGGGAAGAAAACCTGTTTGGTCTGTCCAGATCAACTTGTGGTGACTTTGAAATCTAAGCAAACCTAAGCATCCCCCACTGGACCACCTGTTTACACAGAAAATGAAGCTTTTAATTTTTTTTTCAGTTTGAAAAGGATTTTATCTGGCAGGAAGCAAGCTCAATTTACAACAAACCAGTAATTTCCATTACTCCTTGGGAAAGTAATAGCTCTGTACCTCTCAATTATTATTTTTTTTAAAGTTGAAATTAAAAAGTAATCTCTTTTAGAGTTTTACACCAGAATAGCACTTGATAAATTTCTGGCAGAGACTTTTGAAAAAGTCTATCCTGAGCTAATGTCTTTCTGTTCCTAATAGGTGCAATTCAAGTTGGGAACAGGAATTTTCTAACCTTAAATATCTAGTGACTTTAAAAATGTTTCATTAGATCTCCAACCTGCCAGTTGCAAGAGTATTTTTTATATTTATATTGTATTCAATCCTTGTTATTTCATAGTATAGAACAGGTAATCTTGAAACACATTTCTCTATTTTCTGTCCGTGTACACACCCTTACTTTGTGGGTAGTATTTTATGCTATTCACTTTGTTTTGTCTTAGGCCCAGTAAAAAGAAAAGAGTGAGGTTACCTGCTGTCCTCCTTTTTCCACTGTTTTAAACTTAGACATTCAAATCAAAACATTTTATAGAATACCTAATATTGTCTACGTGGTTTTGACATGCTCATTGGCATTTGTGTCTAATAATGATGGTGCCTGAAGGTATCTAAACATTTCCCTTCATTTCAGCACATACTTGCCTACATGTTTTTACATATTCTTTGGCTAAGCTACTAATTCAGTGCTGTTGAATCTTTTTATTCCATATGGGTTTTTTTTTTTCCTATGAGAGCTTGAACTGTAGCTGAACTTACCTAAGCTGCAATAAAATTTAAATCCCTTAAAATCAATTTAATCTGATCGATGTAGTGAACTTTGCTCCTTAATATTTGGACTTGATTATCTTAAGGGTCTGTAGTTCCAACCTAAATGATTTTATGATTCCATGAAATAAGCATCATGAAGGAAAAGGCTTATTTCCCTTCATATTTTGGTTGTACTGCTCCATAAATTACAAAGATCTCTGTCCCTGGGTGTTCTTCCTACCCCAACCCCCACCATATGTACTTCCTCCAGTGTGCTGGGTCACTCTGTCAGGAAATGTAGAGTGAGGAAGACATCAAGTAAGTTTGGGAAAAATGCTTCCCCCCTCCTGCTGGCCAAGCTGTTTGTTAGCTAATTTCCTGCTCAGAATGTGCTTGGTTGCATCAGTTTCAGTAGTCTGTCAAAATTCAGACGTCTTTTGTGATGTAAATGGGTGACAGAAAATGCCTTACACTCTCAGCAGGAGCACTTGCATTCTCAGCACTGGAGAAATGTTGTGCTATTAACACTACATGCTAACTAGTAGGTGAATTAAGGTGGGTGGATGTAATGCCTAGCACACGTAGCCCATGGTCTGGTTTTTTCGTTCAGTCTCTCATGTTTTACTACCTAATTGTATCTGGAAACACACCAGGGTGTTACAGCATTTATCTTAAGGGCACGTTCCTCATCCCTCTAATGCTAGGATATTTTTCTATTTGCAGTTTGAAGGGAGGAAGTACTGTGAACATGATTTTCAAATGCTTTTTGCCCCTTGCTGCCATCAATGTGGTAAGTTTTAACTCAAGGTGAAATACGTCACACTGATCACAAATGAGAATGTCGCTGGGGGAAGATGTGCTGTCCTTGTATCTGTTCTCTGGGAGGAGCGTGTGAACTTCCAGAATGAACTAGACTTCAGAGAAATGGGGGAGTTGCTTTTTCTAAAGGTCATAAACCAGTCGGATTTAAAAATAAAAGTTTGCATTTTTTTAGTACACAGTTTAGCTGTTGAGCAGCCAGTGATCCAGTGAACAGACCATTCATAAACTCCTTATTATATACGCCATTCATGACTCCTCATTATTTATATCTGTACGTTTCTATGTGCTGACATTTGTCCCTTCTCATGTAGCTGAAACCCTGCAAGAAGACTTTGTCATCTGCTTTGACTCTTGTAACCCACGTGTCCTGTCCTACTTCACAGAAGCTGAGACAACCTTCATCATCTGGTGTTACAATCCAGTGATTGGGCCCCTGCTGAATTTTTTGAAACAAATACCTTTAAGGCTTCAGTGTCCATCCTGCATGATACTGAGGGCTGCTTTTTATTTTCCACTGTTGATGTAAATGCTTGTGTGTCTGCTGTCATCACTTGCACATTTTCTTTTTCCTCTGTGTGTGGCCACTTTGCTGGGCCAGAGCTGGGAAGCCATTATTTGACTATTCCTTAAACTGCTCTGGAAGCCCTTGTGTTTCTATGACACCTTTGGCAAGGTGCTAAAGCTTTAACTTATCTCAGTGAGGCCTTTCCTCATGTGGAGGGAGGGGTCAAACAGCATGAAAGAGGGAAGCAGATGCTACGGAACTACCAATTTAAGGCTGCAGACGTGAACAAGCAGGGGATGAGGAAGAAATTAGTTGGTGGCAATTTGTGAGGAGGTATGCTGCCTGTCTCCAGGATTTCTCCTGCACAGTTGGCACAGCTCCCCCTTCTCCTATCCTGTCTCCTGGTATTGCTAGCTCCCTTAAAACCTCATCAAGGTCCTGCCCAGAGCCGGGCTTTTCCACTGCTTGTACTTAATAAACAGAGACAAAGTCAATGGGGCTGTTGTCAACAATGAGGCCTTGAGCATTCCTGGCATTTCTGGAGTCCATCGGATTTTGTTCTTGTAATGCTATGACCTCATGGGAATGCTACAGAGTCACATGCTGGATGTTACTGTCCACATAGGTTACCTGCCTGATCGTTCCCCTTTGGTAGCTCTTGGAGTTGTTCTCCAAAGCCAGAACTCAGCCTCCAACAGCAGTGGGAAGCTGAGCTCCCAACACATTCTGCACTGCTCAGGGCCCCTGGCTACGCTGTCCATCAGCATAGAGAACAACTAAATCAAGCGTGTGATGGACATCACTCCACCGCCTGTGCAGTACAGTCACACTGTGCATGCAAAACACTAGTTCTCACACTATTTTTTTAATGCCTTATGGGACAGGACTCCTTGTGGTAGGTCAGAAGTTGTGTATGTTGGATTGACTGTTCTGCAGCTTCACTGCACCTTTGCATTTGGACTCAGTGGGAGTTCTTTTGCGGGAGGTCCACAGCCACCCAAGCTCAGTTCTATTGAGCCTTGAGTATAGAACAGCTTCAAGGCTTGGTCCTAGTGGAGTAGAAACCCATTCTGTGTACATGGCAAGTTGAAACTGTCATATTCTTAAAGAAAAGAACACAAGAAAGCCCTTTTTATATAAAGTACTCCATGAATTTCTGAACAGCTTGAGAAGAGATAAGTAAAACCGCAAGTTGAACCAAAACAGGATTATTGCAGAGAGAAGATGCAGTGTGCATATAGAAGGACTTGTATGTAAAGAGCAGAAGGTGCTCCATCGGCAGAGATATTTTCTCCTGACTCATAGCAAAAAACAATAAACAAACCCAAATTCCAGGGTTTGGAATCAGAACTGTGATATTGAAAGCAATGTGTTCCCCCAGATTTTCGGGTAAGGAAAGGAATGATGATTGTAGTCATTGTAGTGATTCATTCGTGGGTTACTTTTAACTTTGTCTAGCATGGTATTTTACATCCTGGTGTTGTGTTTCTTATAGGTGAGTTCATTATTGGTCGTGTTATTAAAGCCATGAACAATAGCTGGCATCCAGACTGCTTCTGCTGTGATATCTGCCAAGTAGTATTGGCTGATATTGGATTTGTCAAGAATGCTGGCAGGTAAATCTCCACCCTTCCTTATGTTAACTGATCATAAATTAAATGAACTAATAGCAGGACCGAGAGGTTTTGGTTCCTGAAGCTTTCCAGCTCAGATGGAGCAACTCAAGTATTTTCTGTGAGAAGAAGGTCTAAAAGTGCATAACAAAACCAAGAATGGCTATCTTAAAATACTAACATTTTACCTACTTCAACACTAAGTTTCATGGCAAACATTTTCTTAACCTGGTGACATTTTGGGACCATTGTTATATGTAATAAGAGAAAACATTCAAATACAGAAACATTGTCTTTTTTTTTTTCTTTTTTTTTTTTTTAATAAAGATGTTTCTAACTTGGTTCTCCAATTTTGGTCTAGTTTGGCACCATATTTATTAATAATTGCCTACTGTTCAGTAGGAACCTTCATAGAATAGGATATTTTCTCCAGCTATGATCAAAAGAATGTTTTACAAGTGGATTATATGGCCATTGCCTTCTTATGTATAATACATAATATACAGAATTATCTACAGAAGTAGGACCTGTGTGCTCATCCAGCTTCCTATCTAAATTTTTAAGATTTTAAAAGTAAAACATTCGGCAATGAGAATCTATAAGAAACTTTGTTTTCTACGTTTCAACACAGCTCTAACTCAGCTGAGCTGAAGAAATGATACTCCTGTGGTGCCAGAAAATAAAATGATCACACTGAACTTGGGTGATCCTTCCTTAGCAAGGAAGTTGTGTTAACATGACTTGTATAGAACTGATTGAAATGAGGCTCTGAGAGATTTTTGGTTTATATTACACCAGGCACTGTAGTACCTGGTAGCAATACTTACTTCTCTTTTTTTATGCTGTTTCAGACATCTCTGCCGTCCTTGCCATAACAGGGAAAAAGCCAGAGGCCTGGGAAAGTACATTTGCCAGAAGTGTCATGCCATTATTGATGAACAGCCTCTCATATTCAAAAATGATCCTTATCACCCTGATCATTTCAACTGTGCAAACTGCGGGTAACTTGAGTTCTGCAAAGGGAAACAGGAAAATGCTGAGCTTATTTGCTTCATCAATTTACATCTTAAAGTGAAAACTTGTCCTGTACAACTGACAAGAGGTGGTGGGGTTTGGATGTCTTGTGGCCAGATGTGTTACTGCTTTTGGCTTGATGGGGTTCAAACAGCAGCTGACCTGCTGGGGACTAAAGAAAGACTGGACTGTGCAGGACAGAGTGGTACCTTACAAAATACTAAGTATCGACACAGTTACCATTTCTACAGTAGTGAAATGATAGCTCATTATTTTGCTAGGAGGGGAAGAGAAGTGGTTCTCTTTTGTTGCTTCAGTTACAGTCTTGCCTATGTTTTCTTTTTAAGTTCAACAGCATCTAAACTTTGTTCTCTCTTTTTAAAGTCTATCTTTTTTAGAAGCCTTCTCCCATCTCATTTTATCATCTTCTGCAACTGCAGCACAGGAAACTGCACATTTCCACATCCTGCACTGATGCAGAGATGTAGGATGAGCATTGTAGGACATAACATGGATTCTTAGTTGTTTATTTCTGCTGCAAAGGAAGCTACTATTTCAGTGCCACAGCAAAGGTTGATTTGAGTTAACAGTATGGAGTGTTATATCAGTGGAACCAGTTCAGAGTATTAGTGATTATGGTCAATTTTAAGGTTTAGCTGTTCTGAGTATCTAACCATGCAAATTACATAAAAGTAGAGTTTATAAGATTCTGCAATGGGAAATGAACAAGCCTAGCTCATGTGGGTCTGTAGTTCTCTTTCTCTGAAGTTCAATACAAGGAAAATGTAACTAGATGTAGAGGACTACATTTTACTTTCAGTTACAGTTATGCAAATCTAAAATAATCTGGTGATAAGTGCCAGAATATAAACCAAATATCTGCAGCTTTCACACACAGATTTGTGCCGCTTAAGCAGAATGACAATAGCTCAGTAGCTGTTTCCAGAGAGACTCAGTGCACCTCGCTTTGCAGCCTGTTCTCAGTTTAATGTGATCAGGCTTGAACTATGTTGAACTGTGTTATATTTGATGCTGCTGCATTACTGTAGTATAAATATAATTTCTAAAGCAAATGATAATTTTTTTTTTCACTTCAGAAACTCTCAAGAGTTTTTGAGGCATCTTTTAGTGCCTTTATTCATGCTCTCAATTCATTAACTTCTGAACAGGAAGGAACTTACTGCTGATGCTCGTGAGCTGAAGGGAGAACTCTACTGCTTACCCTGCCATGACAAAATGGGTGTCCCCATCTGTGGGGCATGTAGGAGACCAATTGAAGGCCGTGTGGTGAATGCTATGGGCAAGCAATGGCATGTGGAGGTAAACATCAGATGCTATACAATGTCTCTTACAAACGTAAACCCTAGCATATTTATCTGTGATTTTGCTGATCAATTTCAGTGAAAGGATTCCCAAAGTTTGCAGCAGTAATTACAAATGCCTTCTCCAAATCCCTCTTCAACTTTATTGTGGCTGGTCTTCCACCGTGAAATAGGAGTTATTTCCCTCCTTACAGAGAGCTTTGACTGTGAAACTAAAATCAGTAATTAAAGGAAGCACGGCGAGGTCCTTACAAAAGAAAGTTTCAGAACTCAAAGCAGTACATGTGGAAAGAATCAAATCTGTGGCAACCATGTTACTAAGCATCATAATACCCTTAGGCCTTCCACAGTCACCTGCCATGTACATATTTCTTTAACAGTTCACATGAGAGTTCATATTTCAAGCCCACATACAAGATTTAGTTCCACACCTTCCATTTTAATTAGATAAATTATTTATTCATTTTGTTGTTTTGAAAGTCTCCTCTAGAAAATGCTTTCTTCACAAGGGTGTAATGATAATACAGATTATTTAATAACTCTTACTTCTGTTCATTCATAAAAAATGAGAATCCATTGCTTGATTTTTTTTGGTAACTTTTGGATTGAAATGTTGAAGACATTAAAAGAAATATTATTTTAATGGTCTAAATGTAGAAACAATTTAACTCTCCTTTTCAAGATGGCTCAGTAGACTTCAGCCATCTTCAAGCAGTGGACGTGGTTAGTTTGCTTTATAGAAAAAATAATGTTACTTCCAAAAGATAAAAAAATGTAATTTTCTTTGTAGCATTTTGTTTGTGCAAAATGTGAAAAGCCATTCCTGGGCCATCGTCACTATGAGAGAAAAGGCTTGGCATATTGTGAAACCCACTACAATCAGGTAAGGTTGCATGTTTTTTAAAATGGCATTAATTGGTAAACTCACAAATTGGTTTTATTAGATAGAGATGTAAAACCACGGACATTCTTCTGTTGTGTTAAAGGCACCTGTGGGTGTAATGGCAATTAGCATATGTTCTGTTGTGTTTAATTTATACAGGTTTCCCTATTCATCTGTGTGGCATTAAAAAAGAAAGCTGCAGGTATTTCATGAAGGAGGGCCAGGACAATCAGTATGAAGTTGTTCTTCAAGCTTAGTGGTACTTAAGTAGAGCTGTTATGGCTTTGACATGTCTGTGGATCAGAGTAGCTTAATGACACCTAATCTCTCCTAAGAAGTTAAAGATTTGCCACTCAGTAACTGCAGTTGGAGGCCCCAGTGAGTGGCATGGGTTTCCCTGCAGCTGCTGCTATAAGGCACTGTGTGTTGATATATGCTGTTGCTCCATCATGAGTTTGATGAAGTCTTCCAAGACTAAATTTGTCAGGAGACACCCTCTAGTGACCACTTGCGTTTACGTAGGAATTCCATGTCACAGTACCACCTCTCTCCAGACACCCTTGGATGTGGAGTCCAGCACCACTATGTACAGACCTTTTTTCCTTTGGAAGCCATCTGTGTCTTGTCACGTTCACCTCCTTGCTTACATAAATACATGAGGAGGGCTTACACTTGGGAGTTGTAAGGCATCTGCTAATTACAGACGGATTCTTAATTAGTCATTAGTGATGAAGGGCAGATGATTGGTGCTGGCACACTTGCAGACTGTAAATGCCATGAGTTTCATAGTAAGCATTGCAGCTGGGATGGGGCAAGTCCATATACCAGACAGAAGCTGTAAGTAGAGTGGATGTCTTTTTCTAGGTTAACTACTACAGTTAGAAAAAATACATGAAGTTTTTGGCACTTCTTGTTATATTGTGGACAAATGTTAAACCTGGATAAAGAATTTGTATTTTGTCCTAAATTTTCCTTTTTTTTTTAATAAAGATAAAATTTTCTTACATTTACAGCAATACATTGTTTTAGTCATGCATGTAAGTCCAAATGTTACATTTTCTGGTTAGTAACAATATGTATATGATACCAACTACTGTATTTCAAACCTTCAAGATTTCTCTAATCTTGAAACAAAACAAAATCATACAGAGAATCGAAGGTAAATAAATGTGTTCAGATTTAGTATTATCAAGACTTTTTGTGATGAGAAGATGCAAAATGTACTTGGAAAACCAAACCAGACTACCCAGCATTCTGTTTATTTCACTGGAATAAACAGGAAAGCGATTGTGCCCATCAGCTGAAATACAGTTATTTTGCTAGTTTGAGAAGTTATCCTCAATGAAATTGTTGTATTAAAAATTTATTGCTTCTCTTTCCTCTTCAGCTATTTGGTGATGTTTGTTTCCATTGCAACCGTGTGATTGAAGGAGATGGTAAGCACTTTTCTAACTGTTTCCTTAATGTTCCTTTTTGATGGAAGTTCTCTTTAAAAGTGAAAGTAAGGGGCAAACAGCCCTGTTTTCATTAAAACAAAACCAGACATTCTCTTGACCAGAAATTAAATTAGAGCCTGTTAGTCAGAGACCAAATGGTAGGAAAACTTCACATCATTTCATGATGGTAGAAGACCACCCTATGGCCAAAGAGAACTGTGAAACCCCTTTTAGTAACATGTGAAGGCCAGGGATGCTGGAAGATGCTCAGAAGTGACTTCCTACCACACCATCTTCAAAAAAGAACACAGGCAAGGGTGAGAATGAGCACACAGGCATCTCCACAAATTAATTTGTAAGCCAAATTTGAAAAAATATTTAGATACTGAAAGACATAGGTGGGCACTGTTGGGAATTTTTTTTAAATGCCTTGTTCCCATTATATCAGTTTGAATCCTGGAGCTATTTACCTATCTATTGTAGGCACATGTCTTTCAAAAATCTAGGCTTATGATAATATCACAAAACTAGGAATGATCATACTTGGAAATATATGTTCTGTAAAGGCAGAACTGCAAGTAATTTGTTTGTTTTGTTTTGTTAATATTTGATTGGATTTTTTGGGATAAAGGGGTGGTTTTGAGGGTTGGTTTTTTTTGAAAACTAGCTTTGATAAAATGCCAAAAGCAAATTATTCTACCTGAAATAACGTGACATTATGTGCCTATTTCCCCATCCACAGTAAATACTGTTAGCCTCATCTAAGCCAAAGCTATTAGCCAAGTAGGAGGAGGCTTTGAACATTCAAAAAGAGACATAAACTATTTTATATAGTTACGTAACTCTAGGGTAAGACATACATTCTGTAGATGTGCTTTCTCTACATTTTCTGGACTGCACTATACCTGCAGAATGACAATCCAAAATGCTCTAGAGTCCTCATTTTCAGTAAAATTCTACTGGGATGAGCAGAATTGGAACCTTCCTGATAACTACATCTCTGTATGATTCTAACCTTTCACCATATAATCTGACACCCATATTTAAGTTTTGGTCTCTGAACTATTCTCTGAACAGAATATAGTATACACTAATTTCTTTATTTTAAGTGTATGCCTTCAATTACATTTATTCTTTCATTTCTGCACACAAATTTGAGTCAGTTGTCACAAATTTGTTACCCATTATTGTTCTCTCTCTGGTGAAATAAATATCTGTGGCAGCAGCTTTTCAGGAGGGTGTCTGTGACTGCATTACCGAGGTTGCTTGGGAGCAGACTTTCATCTGTCTAGTATTACTCTGCAAAGTAATGGAATAATTATGTATCTGTGGACATGCTTGCCCCATAGTGCAAGAAAAACACTCTGCATGACAATGCTTTGGTTTTCCTTGTTGTTGACAAAATACTGTGAGAAAAACATTGAGAAATCAAATGAGAAAAACATTATAAGAAAAATATTGTCCCACATTCTCTAACTTAGGAAATTTTTGCCAGGGAAAGCTGTACTGAGAGGAAGAACTGGAATGAATTGGATTTACCTACAGAACAAATAGAAAATAGTTACTTTCTCTGCAAAGCAAAGGATAAAAACAGTCCATAGTTTTTTTCACCTAGGTAGTGCTGACTTACCAGCAGTGTCCTGGCTGTAGGCTTCACATTATTTTCTTCAGCTGGGCAAGTGCAACTGTTGATTGCAGTGCAGTCTGAACTGGATCTGAGAAATTAAATTGAATGAAAACATAAACACAATTTTGCGGGATTGCTCTTCAGCTGGAAGCATTTCCTGATTAAGTTGGAACCCGGCCTCACAGAACCATTGCCTGGGATCAGCTGGGTATGAGATGAAGTGGAAACAAAAAATAGGAGGCAGAAATAGGTTAAGCTGGTCTTGCCTCAGAGACGGCTGTATCAATGCTTCACAGTCCTGCTTCATTACACTCTAAAATGTGCCTCGATAGTCTGGCCATATTACTGTTACGGTCCTTAATACATGATACAAAAATCAATGACTGTTCTTCACACCTCATGAATATGTAAGCCTAAAGTTTTTGTAATCACTTTTTTTTAATTGGTAACGCTAATGATTTATTTTTCCCCATCTCCCTAGTTGTGTCTGCCCTGAATAAGGCATGGTGTGTGAACTGTTTCGCTTGTTCAACTTGCAACACTAAGTTAACCCTCAAGTAAGTTTATGGATAAGTGTGATGTCTGCAAAACAAATCAGTGGTTCTCTTCAGTGTAGATGAAGCTGAAGATGTTGCTGTAGCATAGCTGTTACTGTATGAAAAACATGTAAGTGGCATTGAGGAAATAAGAGCCTCTCTCTTCCTCTTGTTCACTTAATACTTCACATCTCTTTCAGAGGTCACTTCAGGTCTTCCTTCAGTTACTCTTCCTAACTCTTCTCCTTTTCCATCCTTTATTTTTTCTCATTTAACTCTAAAGGGATAAGTTTGTTGAAATTGATCTAAAACCTGTCTGCAAACACTGTTATGAGAAAATGCCAGATGAATTTAAGCGACGACTTGCCAAACGGGAACGTGAAGCAAAGGATAAAGAGAAGCAGAAAAAGAAAAAGCCAATCTGTTTGTAAACTTCTTTTCCTTTTCACCACCACCTCTGCTCCTTTCTTCTTTGGTTAGTCTTAAGGATGCTTTTTTTGCACTTTTGCATGAACTTACGGCAGTCAAAACCAAAACATCCTTCACACAACTGCAACTTGAAATATTAACTTGTTATTCTGTTATGTTTAGTCTACACTTAAGTTTCAAAGGCTTTCTAAATTACATGGTTAATAAATATGGGCATTTGGGTAAAATCTGTGTAACTTACTCAAACAGTCTACATAATGGATATGTATAAATTGGGGGGTTAATTTTTTGCTTGTGCGCATGTAATAGGAGATTTTTTTAAATTCCTTCTTTCACTGTCTCATCCACTAAAACTTTGTCTGTTTTTCTGCTTTGCTGTCTTAGGAATAAATTTGTTGAGTTTGATATGAAGCCTGTCTGCAAAAAGTGTTATGAGAAGTTTCCTCTAGAGCTGAAGAAAAGACTGAAGAAATTAGCTGAAACTTTGGGAAGGAAGTAAAGACTTCACCTACTCTCCTCCTACATTGTGAAAATCTTACAGATATTACTTGGTGGGGGTTTGGGGGGAGAGTTGCTGCTTTGAGGCTGCAGTCAGACAACAAATGCTGAAGTACGCCTTCTATCAACCCAAAATATATTAAGATTCTCTGTTCTCTATATACGTATGCTTACTTATTGACAAACCATACTTCCAAAATAAATACCAGCTGACCTGAAAGGTTTCTGACCAATAATGCCATTGTTCTGATGCAGGTGGTGCATTCTGTACACTAACTCTCTGGAGAACTTTTCAGAGAAAATTTGGTTGTGAACACCACCTGTGAAAACAAACGTTGCAAATGTGCCCAGCTTTAGGGACATGTATTGCCATTTATGTTAGTGAAAATATTAACCTTCGTATTAAGCATGCAGACAAAACTTGCCCAGCTCAAGTGATCTGGGCAGGAAACCAGTATATGTTGCCTCATAGGAAAATTCACACTTGGATTTCAGGCCAAGTCATCTCATTAACGAGCCTTGTTGCAGATGGTTTGAAAACTATCAGATTTCTAAATACAGTCACTGTTCAAATTACATACTTCTGATAGATTATGCTTAAATGATGAATGTTTCTACATCAGGCTTAGCATGAGATACTTATATAAAAATGTATTCCTATTGCAAGAAATGAGCATACTCAGAACTACTTGAATTTTGCTATATTCCACTTAAAATAACACATTAACATCTATATATGCTTTTGCATTCTATTTACTTTTTGTGCCTTATTCTGCTGGACCATACATGCCCATTAAATATTTATAGTTTTATTTTTTATTTCATATTTTTATGCAGAAACTATATAGAAGGTATTTCCAGAAGATAACATACTTTGCCTTAATTATACAGGATGCAAGAAGCATTTTATTTGAAATGTGAACATCTGCATTTAAAATTTAGCTTCTTGACTTCATTGCTTTTCAGAACAATACTGAAAGTGCGTATTTCAATTAACTGGCAATATTACTTTTACACCTCTGAGTGTAAATATGCAAAGTTTGATCCTGCTAGGATCTGCATCTTTAGCCATCCTCAAGGACTGAGCTTACAACTAATCAAAATTCTTTATAACATACATTTAATTGTTTTATACTATTGAGTTCTGTCCATGCAAATTTGTTTTATTTTTCCCTTTCTTATAGAAAATACAGCTCCTTAGGTCTTCTTGATGGTACGAAGTATGCAAACTTTTTCCTTTTTTTTTTGTACCTTAGTGACTTAAACAGATTCTATGTAATTACGTAACAGGAACTTAAATTTTCTTTCCTGTTTATGAAAAATTAGTTACTTTAAAACATCTGCTTTCCTGTGTCATCAATAAAGGCTATGTTATTAAACCTTGTATTGCCTCTCTGAAATAAATGCTTGAAATGGGTGGGAAAGCAGTAACTCTCTTGGTTCCCTGGGCTTTTATCTGTGACTGTGTAAATACTTCCTTATTATCCTGATTTAATGGAGACATATGCCTTTCCTAAAGGCCTATGTCTGTAGGTAGTTCTAAGGTTCATTAAAAAAATCAGTTTGTTTCATAAAGAACAGCTTGATTCTTCTGGATATTTTCTTCTGGAATTGGCACAGTCACTAGGTTTTCCTAAAGAAATTATCTTGTCTGAGTGTAAAACATACACCATCCTGTTAACTTTCTCTCCTGTTTTCACCGTAATGAAACGATCACCCCAAACTTCCAGTTTATTGCTAGGTAGGTTATTTTTTGACTCTTATCCTACATAATTATTGAATGCCATAAGATTCATAAATTTAGTCCCTGACTTTGTTGAAGACTACAAAAGCTTAAAATGTCCCTCAAAAATTGTTTACTTAACTAGCACAGTAGCCCTGTTGAAATTTTGGACTGTGCCATGGATTCAGTAGACCATGCTCTTGCTTCCTTCTGAAGTTATAACTGACTTGTAGTTTTTTCATGCTACACTGACTGTGCATCTCCTCCTTCAGCCTATATGTGCCCAGCCTTACTGCTCAAGCGTTTGGAAGGGTCACTAGCCCTGAGGCTAAATGGCAAGATCTGGCTCACATCCACACTGCTCAGGGCTACATCCTTCTGCAGCACAGTGGCCTCGCATTTCCCCTCTACTCTGCTGGCCCTTGGGGCCTGACACAGGCTAGGTTTTTCCATTTCCAAATTCCTGATGGTGAACGCTGTGCTGCAGTTCACCAAGGCAGCACCTTCTGTTTCATGAACTCTAGTGTATGTATGTCAGACCTCACAATGTAGCACTGAAAGCATCTGGGGGTACTTGAGAGTTCAAAGCCTGGTGAAGTATGGAAAAACATTGGTTGAAAGGGACCACTAGAGATCAGCCCAGCCATCTGCTCACAGTGGGTCTAACTTCAGAGTTGCAGCACTACAGAAGGTCTTGCTTGGCCAAACTGTGAACATCACCGTGCAAGGAGATTTCACAGGCCTCTGTGGATAATATGTTCCAGTGCTTCATCATCCTCATGGTGAAAATATTATTACCGGAGTCCTACCTCAAGTGGAGAGTTCCCCAAATCCATACTGCTCTCTTGGGAGCTGTCTTTGGCATGAACTGTCATTGGTATAATACCTCTGGACATTGTCATGAGGAGGATTAATTAAAAGCAGTTGCAAAGCAGAGCCAGGGAGCAAGCTGGCAATTAGGCAGCCTGCACAATTACACGTCTGGTGTTGAAGCTCACTTCCTCGCCCAACAGTATTATAAGTATTTTGCACAGCTCCACATACTTTCTTGAAAGAGGCAGAGTCTAGTACTGTTTCTACCCATGACCTCTACAAGGTCTGTCAAGGAGTCCATGAGCCTGGGATTTGAGAATGGATGCCTCAGAAGCTTTGTCCCTTTCTGCTGCCTGGATCAATTACACATGCACAAGAGAGATTCCTTTAGAAAGCCTGGTTAGGCTAACAGTAAGGAGCACTCCAGAAAGCCCAATGGATGCCACTGTAGGGGGAAGAGCTGAGCCTAAAGCCTCTCTGCTGCCAGCCGTGGCACATCCTGTGCTCGGTTCCAATGGATAGGTAGCATGCTGGGCTGAGCACAGTCAGGTTGCACAGCCAGCTCTCAAGTCAATGCTTTCCTGCCCAGTGCTGCGACCACCAGGGACAACACAGGGAGTGCCACTTCCACAGTGATGGGTGAGACAGCGACCACTGCCAAAGTACTGGTCTATATGAAGGCAGTTTCCCATGCCTCCCCATCAGCTGAAGAGCGGTAATATTCTCCAGTGAACCAAGTAAACTCCAGTGTTCTCCTCTGCACCAGCACCAACACTTCTATTACTTAGCCTGGCAGGTGCAGATAATAAGTTGTTTGGTAATCCCAGCTGCAGGCACACCATTAAAAAGTACAAAGTAAAAAAAAATTATTTTTGTGGAATTAAATCCAATGTATAAATAAATCACCATTAATAAAAGAAAGGATTAATTCTTTCAGTCAGAGTCTTACATGGATGTTGCTGGTCTTAAAAGAAAAAGTTGGCTATGTTTCCTCATTTTTCCTGCAAAGAGGGCAAGAGCTGTGGAGCTGTCAGTATATTTTAGGCGTAGTAGGAATCCTATTACTGTCAATGGGTCGTTTGAGATTGAGAACTGAAGAAAATTTTAATTACACTTCTTCAGAGACACGGCCCACTGGCCTCATTTTGACCAAAGCATCTGAACTGGCAGGAAAGATGGCTAATTCCAGTGAGTACAGTCTGAGGCTTCCTACTGGGAATTTCACCACAGGGCCACTATCCTCAAGCCACCAAACCCATACAACTACAACTTGCAAATCTGTCCTGCCTTGAGGGTTGCTGGTCCATCTTTTAGTCCATGTTCCCAGCTGTGCTTTAGAGCTTAATTGTTTAATTATACTATTCACAGTGCCTGGAAAAAAAGGTTTCTCACCACAGCTGCTACAATATTTGGAGACTCATTTTCTAGAGCATTGAATCTCAATAAGAAGGCCTTTATGCTTATGGATTAAATTCATAGTTGCTCTGAACCACGATGTATAGAATCATAGAATGTTATGGGTTGGAAGATCTAGTCCCAGGCCCCTGATGGGGCACCCTTCCCACTAGGCCAGGTTGCTCAGAGCTCCATCCAACCCAGCCTTGTAAACTGCCAAGGATGGGCCATCCACAGCCTCTCTGGGCAATATGTGCCAGTGCCTTGCAACCATCACAGCGAAGGATTTCTTCCTTATATCTAACCTAAATTGCTTCTCTTTTAATTACACCCATTACTCCTTGTCCTATCACTGCAGATCCTGAGAGAGTCACTCTCCTGCTAACCTGCAGGCCCCTTGAGATACTGGAAGGTTGCTATGAGGTCTCCACACAACCTTCTCTTCTCCAAGCTGCACAGCTCCAACTTCCTCACCTTGTCTTCGTAGGGGAGATGCTCCAGTCGTCCTGTCAGCTTCGTGTCTCTACTCTGGACTTGCTCCAACAGTTCCATGTCCTTCTCATGCTGAGGGCGCCAGAACTGTTAATTAGCTTTAGGCAAAAATTTGGTTTATAGATATATACATATACACATATATATATATTACATAATTTCGGTGATAAATATATTATCACCGATATATTGTTATATATTACTGAGGTGAACTTATTATTGTTTTAGGTGAGAAAATGCTACAACTTGGTTTCTCACAATTTTCTGACAGATTTTCTACCCCTGCTCTCCCCCATCGTGCGCATGCGCGGGCCCGGCCAGGCCCTGCCCCCCCGTCCGTTGAAATGGAGGCGGGGCCAGGCACGCGCCGCCCGGCTGAGCGGGAACTTGCGTAACGTGCGGCGGCTGCGTCGCTCCTGCGCTTCCTTCCTCTTTGCCTCCTCCTTCCCCTCCGCAGGCGCCGGGCCAAGCCTGCCGGGCCGGCCGGGAAGGCGCGTTCCACCGGGACAGAGGCCGGGCGCGGCCCCCGCCGCCGCCGCGGCGCCATGATGAGGCGAACGAAGCCCGAGGTGGAGCGCTACGTCGCCTCCGTGCAGGCCGCGGCTCCGTCCCCCAGAGAGGTGAGCTCGGCCTCGCGTTCCCCGCCCTCGCCGGGCCCGGGGGGCGCTGCGGCCGCTCCGTGCGGCCGTTGTGGGACCCCTTCCCGCGCCTGCTCCGCGAGGGGCGGTGGCGGCCCTGCCGCGCGTCCTGAGGGGCTACAGGGCCCCCACGCCGCGGAGAGGCCTCCCTGCCGCCGGGCTGGGCTCGGGGCGGCCGCCCTCGCTGCCCCTACGCTGCCGGGCTGGAGGGTGGCTGCGCTCTGCGGGCTTCCCGCGCCGAGCCCGGTTCATCGGTGCTGCGGCTTGATCTGCTTGGCCCGTTCTCATCCGTGGCGGTAAAAGGAAAAAGGATCCTTCTCTGGAGCGATGTGTTTCTTGAGACACTCAAACCCCACCTGGACGCGCCTGTATCACCTGCCTTAGGTGACCGAGCCTTAGGAGGGTGTTGGAGTAGATGAACTCCAGAGCTCTCTTCCATTCCTGACTATTCTGATATTCTGTGAGTTATGGTGTGTTTGGGAGTATTTCTGAGCGCATATTCACTCAGGGTCCTTGTAAATCGAGGGAGGTAGAGGGAGCTGTGAGGAACGGCCAAGGGGTTTCACGTACTGGAGGTGCTTTCCCTAACCGGGAGCAGTGGTTTACCAGAGCTATACACCTGTATTTTGCAACTGGTGTAGTTTTAAAGCCCTGATGTAGTTTTAAAGAGTCCACCGGTTGTCTGAGTACAGACTTCTTCGGTTTTGTGTGAAGAAAACTATGTTTCCCTAGTTTCATTTCTCAGAAAAAGATTCCCGAGTTTCGTTTTTCAGAAGAATCTAAACGAGGAACATGTGAAACACTTTCAGTTTTCTTTTCTGTGCTGTGTCAGTAATATTCTTGTCTTTATAGCAATATTAAGAAAGGAGGAAATGGGAGAAAATAATGTTTCTATTGTATTTTAGTAACTGGACAGAAGGATAAGGAACTCTTCATGACTTTTTACCGTTCTCCATTATATCTGGAAGAGGATCACTGTGTGCAGTGTGATGCAATTCATGAGAGCTATTTAATCCTGAAAGATCCTGTTATGCTGCTCTTGAATTGATTTTTTTTTCGAGTTGGAATATTCAGCACTGTGTTGTGTAGCGTGAATACATTCATGTTCACCATTATTCAGTAGGGCCTTTATGCAGACCTTGTGTACATCATCATTATTTGTATCTCTTTCCCAACAGCAGCAAAGTTGTTCTGTGGCTTAATTGATTTGGGTGCTGTTTAGAGCAGACAATGTCAAGGGCATGACTCTTAAAATCATAAGTGCCTTTTACTTGTTTTAATATTCCTACTGAGCTCAACAACAAAATAAATTCTTTCCTGTTGTGCTTAAGACCACCTGGTGCATATTTACTTGTTTAGGGTTTTTTTTAAACGAAGTAATGCTTACAGCAAATCGTATCAGCACAGTCACTGGTGGAAAATGTTACTGATTTTCCTGTTGTGATGATTTAAGGAGTGGGGTGCTTATAATGCTGCAAAGCATTTATTTTGAGGTTTCTTTTCATCCATGTTTAAAAGGAGATACCAAGTGCAGCTCCACTCTGAGATATTTCAGTGTTTCCTTTTTATACAAGGCTTCAAAAATACAGTCTGGAAACTTGAGGTATCCTAGGAGGCCTGCTTTCATTTTTAACTGCTTTTTAAAATTTTGCATGAATGACAGTGGTGAGAGAGAGGGAGGGAGACTCTTAATTCAAGGGAATTCAAAATGTACATGCTTATTTGGAATCATAGATTTAACTAGCTCCAGTATTTCTTGATTCAAAACCAAACTCTGGTTTTGAACTGATATTGAGAGCTCAAGCTTTAAATTTGTCTGGTATACTTCTGCCTTTTTGCTTCTAACTTTGTCAGTTCTTTTACTCACTCCTTTCACTTTTCTTCCTGATCATGCTTCTGCCACCTTGGCTTCTTTGCTACTTCCTTGTTCTACCTCCCAAAAAATACCTTTGGAGATGTTTCGCTTCTTGCTCATAGAATGTGTATGTTAAAGTTACTGTAGTCAGAATTAACTACTGCATAAATGCATTTCTTTTCCCAAACTGAGAATGACTTAAGCAAAAGTTGCTTTTTCCTCAAGTATACTTAAACGGTAGTGTCTACTGAGGGTGCACTACAGTAGGGCTAAATGACAGATCTCTTGATTTGTAGAGTGTCTTCTTTCCTTGCTACATTGCAAAGGAATAAGCTAAATGTAGGTGACCCTATTTTTCCACTCTCTTTAATGAGTGGCGTATAAAATACCATGAGTATAGAGGCTCGTTGCTTTCTTCTCTTGTAATCTCTATTTTCCTAGTAGCCTTTTTATAGCAAAAACTTTTATTCTTTTCATTCTTAAACCTACATCTTTCAGAAACAAACCCTTGTATATAATGAGTGGATTTGAGCTGATAACAAGTCATCAAATTCAGTCACTTGAGTATTAGGCATTGCTGAAAAGAAAGGTCACTCATTAGGGAATTGCTTTTGAAGTACCGAATGTCTAAAGTGTGTTTGTCATGGTTTTTCTCCTTCAGAAATCGATGAAAGGATTCCTCTTTGCTAAGCTGTATTTTGAAATAAAAGAATATGAACTTGCTAAAAGGTAACATGCATTGATGGACATTTGTTTTTTTGTTCTCTAAAGAAAAGCTATGTTGATATGAAGTAGACCAGAGAAACCAAGATGAATATCATGCCACTTTAAGCTAGAGCCAATGTGGATATTGAGTGCTATTTAAGTCTTTGTAAAACAATGACTTAAAAGAAGATTAGTTATGTGGTACTGAAAAAACTTACCTGGCTGAATTGGCTGGCTTTTTTGCTCGTTGTATTGAGTAGTTCTTGCCATTTCTGCAAACTCCTGCTTTTGTTTTTTTAATCAACAGAAATACTGGCTGGTGAGTAAGTAGCGTTTGTACAAGTATAAACCATGTTGCTGCTTACTTAAAGGTCCTGACAAAGTTTCTGGAACAAAACATGTCTATACTTCTGTGTGGTCTGGCCAAAGCGTCTAGAACAAAATATGTATGTGCGTCCTGTATGGCAGATTAAATTGCCATTATAGCTTGGGTGGGAGGGGGAGTGTTAGTGAAAAATACTGGTCAAGAAACTGACTTTTTTTTTTTCCCCCTTCTTAGATATATATCTACATACCTCAATGTACAAGAGAGAGATCCCAAAGCACACAGATTTCTTGGACAAATTTATGAAGCTGAGGATAACATAGAAAAAGCTTTTGGGTGTTACAAGGTAAATACTACATTGACCCCTAATGTTCTGCTTTATTCCTTTATAAATGGGCTTCTAAAACCCTTTTGTGCTGAACATTCTCAAACCCATAGAAGCAAACATGCTCCTGGGATACTGTGTCATGCACATTTGACAATGGAAAGCATATGAAGCACTGCAGAGAGGATTCTTCACTTAATATTGCTTGCTTCTGTAGTATATTTTGAAGTTGCTTTGTTTTTTGTTCTGGACTTGGTCTTTGTGCTGCCTGCTGTCAAATTCTCCTGAAGTTATGCATTACCTCTTGTACTACTGCTGTAGAATCCTGTAATGCAAACTGTGATGGCAGCTGGAGTTTAGTTACTACTAGAAGACTGTAGGCCTAGTGTGTTTTGTGTTAGGTTGGTTTTGAAGAGGGCAGGTGCGGAAGGGAGGGACAAATCTTGATTGGGAAGGGACAATAATTTTAAGTAGGCAAGCATATAAATGTCAAATTTCCAGACAGATTGCCTTTGTTCTGCTTTTGGAGAGAAAGATGTGCTCAGAAGTCTGGCCAATACAACTCTATGAAGTGCTATCACACTTACTAAACTGTATTTTTTACTTAATTTTTTAAAAAGCTTTTACACCTAGCTAGACTAGAGGTCCTTAAAATCCAGCTCTCTGTGTATAGCAGTAGCTAATGGTATATGCAGAGGAGATGGCTTCTACATTATTTCTCTTACGCTTTTCTGAATTTCAGCAGTTCTATTTGGGTGCTGTAAACTAGTGGTGGAATGTAAAAAGGCTTTTCTTATATATTGTGTTTATAGATTTAACTAATTTGAATAGGTGGGGGTTTGTAGGGGTGTAACTCTTACCTTTTCTACATGGATCATAAGTTGCCCTTTTTTTTTTTTTTTTGAAACTCCTCTGTCTGCATGGGGAAAAATAGCGTTCTGTGGAGTTGAATCCAACACAGAAAGATCTTGTATTGAAGATTGCAGAGTTACTATGCAATAATGACATTACTGATGGAAGAGCAAAATACTGGGTTGACAGAGCTGCTAAACTCTTTCCTGGGAGCCCTGCTATTTACAGGTTGAAGGTAAGTTCAAATTTACCTCTGTTCAATGGCTTGAACAAACTTTCAGCATCTATCTGGAATGTCTTTTGCATGTCACCTCAAGCAAAACTCTTCCTGACTAAATTGTTTTAGAATCTTTAATATTAAAACTATTAGATGTTACACTCTTCCTAGTCTGACATTTTTGTCCAGCTTTAAAGGAAGGTGCAGCTGCATGCTTTTGTACCCTTTCTAATGTTTCAAGTTTAATCCTCTTCCAAAGTGCTGAGAAATTGTTATTTATCATGGTCAAGAAGTTAACAACTAGATAGGTGTCACTTGTTCTTTCTGTTGTGTCACTGGCAGGAAGGTAGCCTGTCTGTGAACCCAGACTTTCTAGCTTTAGACTGCTTTTTTGTTTTAAAATCTGTATTATGATCATTTCTGGAGAATGTGAGAAGTGCTGTAATTCTCAAATACCATGTAAATACTTTCAGTCATGCAATGTCACTTTTACACAGGTATATTAATTTTGTGTAGCCGGGCAGCAGCCACATTGAAGTCTCAAGGTGTGTCTGGGGTTTTTGAAGCAAGGTGTAGTCTATGGCATGGTGGGTTGACATTAAACCAAATGGTTTGAGAAGCATTTCTTACTCTTGATAAGAGGCAAATTTGTTTGAGAATTTTCTTCTGTGATAGTTTCCTACACTTGTAAATGAACTTTCCATCAAACTTCATGTAATACCTGAAAGCTATTAAGAGTATTGTGGCTTGAGTGATGTAGTCTATGTACTATGTAGGAGGAAAGAATATTTTCTGGTACTGTAGCTGCTCAAAACACTGATAAAGGAAATGAAATAGTAACATGTTGCCTTCATGTTTCAACAGGAGCAGTTACTGGATTGTAAAGGTGAAGATGGGTGGAATCAGCTTTTTGACTTGATTCAAGCAGAACTTTATCAAAGACCAGATGATGTCTACATAAACATCAGACTAGTTGCGCTCTACCGTTCAAATAACAGATTAAAAGATGCTGTGCTCCATTGTCAAGAGGCAGAGAAGAGAATACCTTTGCAGTCAAGCTTGGAATGGTGTTCCTGTGTTGTAGAGACCTTTGAGGTGTTTAATCATATTTTGATCCTGTGATAATCTTCCATATCTTTTTACCTGGTCTATTTCTCTTAATGTCATTACTCTGACAGCTATTCTCAAGGGATTTAACTCCTTCAAGTGCAAGTCTACTGAAACCAGTGGAATTACAAAATACTTCTTGTGGGTTTTTTTAAATCTAAAGTTTTTTTGTCCCTAAAATTAAACTTTATAGAGCTATTGAGTTTCTAACCTCAAAAGCTTGAGTTAGACACAGCAGTTCCATTAGGGATAAAATTGCTCAAGCAAATAGTTCCCTGGAACTTTGCTGCTGAAGAATATGTTAAGGTCTCACCTGTGAAACTGGATTATGCAATAAATGGTACTAGTGTGTTTTGGAGAAGTACTGCCCTTGCCTTCATGGAAGGATGACTGTTCCTTATCCTGTGATGAACTTTCTTCTTTAGGAATATCTGGAATCTTTACAAGACTTGGAGTCTGATAAAAATAACTGGAGAACTATCAAGAAAGATCATCTGCTGGCCTATTCCAGCTTTGTCAAACTGACACTTTCTTCTAGAGATGTTCAGGAATGCAGAGAGGCACTTGAAAGGTACTGTTTAAACTTCTCTGTAGTAAGAAAAAACCCTCTAAGAATTGTTTGAGGTCACATAACATCTGCCAAGCTTCTGTTTCACAGCTTATCTTGTTTTTGGGTGAGAGAGAAGATTCTCTGCACTGGCCACCAAGAGCTGTTCTTACTTGGTGTAAACCCCAGGCTGTCCTTTGACAGATGTTAGAATGGTCAGCACGCAACCATGGAGAAGACTCATTTATATCCTGGGTCTTTGTAACTCCTTTCCCTTCAGTTAGAAAATGTTCTGTGCTTCAGCAATTGACTAATCTAGATATCCTAGACAATTGGAAGCAAACACCTACCCAAAAAACTCCAATCTAAACAAAGCAAGAAAAAAAAGTCAAACTGAAAAACCATAGCTACCTCTCATGTATCAACCTTGTCCTAGTCATTCTATTATTAAGTAACACAACACTCTGGAGTAATTAGGAACTTTGTGTGTCATAGTATAATTGGGAGGGAGGAAACCACCAGAAGTAGGAATAGCATCCTTCAGAGAAAACTGGTGATGTTACAGCTGACTTGAAGGCTTACGTAGTACAAAACAGTGTTTGTAGTCAATAATTTGATTAAGGTCTGTGTTTTTTTTTCTTGCCATTATCTTCCCTTTGTTAGTGGTTTTACTAACTTATGTTTGTTTCTCAGTAGTACAATGGTTGTTAAATTGCTGTATTGTTTTTTAAAAATATTCTTGAGTCTGTTAATGTTGCATGAGTATTTGAAGCAGTACAGAATGGATGAGGACTATTTAATACCAAGTGTGTTTTATTTTATTTCTGTCCTGTCATTGACCATCTTGGGTTTTCTGCTTCTGGTTTATTAGAGCTCTTTGAGATGTTTACATCTGAAGTACTTCCAGATCATGGCAATGCTAACAGCCATTATAGTCTTGTCCAGTAACTGAAAAATTGTTTCAACTGTTTTCTGGAAAGCCTCTCCTGAGTGGGGATTGTATAGTAATCTGCAGCTACTAGAATTTCTATAGTACCTTCTATTTTTGAAGGGCCCATTAAACAGTATTTTGGACCTTTCTGATAAATGAACGAAAAGAAAGGGCAGAGTGAGTAATAACTCCTGTATGTCTCTAAATCTGCATTAGTGAGCAAGTTTATCCACATGGTTCAGGACAATAGTTTTGAAAGTACCTGTACAAAAATGTGATGAAGAAGACTGTAAGTATCTAGGTAATAGTTACATCAATAAACTTGAGAGCTTTGGGAGTTTGAGGTGATTGTACGTTTTAGTAACTTGGGTTTAAGCAATAGAAACAGTACTTACCATTGACTCTTAAAGTTCTTTAATTCACAGTTAAATAGCACAAACCAAAATCACCTGCTATAGCTTTTACCAAGACTCTGTTTAGAATGAATCTTCTCTGCATTTTAGTTTTGATCGTGCGCTTCAGTCAGTGAAACCATATGTGAGCGCAGCTGATGAGTTGTCTCGTACCTATGTGGAGATGAAAGGACAGCTGTACATGCATGCTGGAGCTCTGCTGCTGAAAATGGCCCAAGACAATGAGGCGCAATGGAGAGCTATGTGTGAACTAGCAGCTTTGTGTTATCTCCTGAGTTTCCAGGTAAATGATTTTTTCGGTCTAAAGCCTTCAGTTCATGCTTTTCTTGCAACGTTCTTGCTGTGTGTATTGAGTTTCTGTATTCCTGAGATGAACTAGTGTTTGAGTATCTAAGGGAGAACTCTGTTCTCACTCTCCAAACCCTCCTCTTTCACAATTGTTTAAAAGTTTCAAATTACATGAATAGGATAAAAGTATACCTTCAACTGTTCCCCTTGACAGAGTAACCTGATTCTTAGTGTGTTTATTTCCTGCAGTATATTTCTTTTTTCATGATACAACAAATACACATGTTGAGTGTTATCCCTACAGGGAGGGAAGGAGAGGAATTGAATTGTTCCCATATACTTCTTGGATAGACAACAGAATTTCAAAAATCAAGGTTTTTTCCTTCCAAATTCTTTGCCTTGACTATCCTTTTTATACCATTGCTTGTATTGCAGGTATTACTTGCTCTTGTGTACAGTTAATGTTACTTTTAATAGCTATAATTGCACATCTCTGGGCTTTAGGTGGGGTCTCTGCTTTCTTCACCCATCCCACACAGAACCACAACCCGATATATGTATCTTCTGAATGAATAATGCCTGTTTTCCTATAGCTTTCTAATAGTAAAAAGAAGCTTGTTTCCTAATTAAAGATTCATTTAAATGTTCTGCTCTTACTGTGAAAATCTTGTAATAATTTTCTCCTTACTTCACCAGGTTCCTAAACCAAAATCAAAACTCATAAAGGGGGATCAAACTGGACAAGATATGCTAGAAATGTTGGCCTGTGATCGAAAAAGCCAGTCTGGTAATAAAAAATAGCTTCATAGTTCCGTTTTAGTGTGCAGATTTATTGTAAAGGCTCAGATTTGTTAAAGAATACATTTGTGTATTTTGTAACATTATCACTCCAATCTGTAGTAAAACTTTATAGATTCTGTCTACATATGTAAAACAAAACAGTAGTTTGGTTCTGACACCTAAAGTTATTTTTCTCCTCTTAAGCATGCTGATAGAGTGTGTTCTCTTTGTTTCAATAGTAGTTGAGTTTCTTCCTCCGTCTTGACCTTCTAGCATGCTAAGTTAGAATTTAGCTTTTACCATCTGTTAAATATACTGGAAAAAACATCAGCAGGCAGAAGCTATCTTGCAAGTATTGTTAACCCCAAGAGGGAAAGAAAATACTAGGTTGGTTCCCTGATCTTTTCATCCTTTCACTTGTTCATCAGCTTTGTTCTCTTTGCTGCCGAGTATAGACAGTGTTTCAACCTACAAAATTCTTAGGGGACCTTGATGAAAACAGAAAAACCTGCTAGACATCAGGTTTATTTACTTCAGAATGGATTTTGTTAATACAGACTTCTGCTTGTATTACAACTATTTGTTTTAAAATCATTTGCAATGCCCTTTGAATAGTCATGGTAAGAGGGCTTTGTTTTCCTAAAGAACTGGATTTACAAATACCTTGAGATTGTTGTCATTAAAAGCTTGGAAAGCCTATGTGCTGAAGCACTGACCTAATTACAGGGAGAACATACCTGAACAGTCTGTATGTTTCATAAAGGGAAATCCTGATTCCTATCCAGTCTTCAGTAGCAAAGAGCAGTCCAGCATAGCAAATACTACTTTCCTTGTGTTCGCTGCTTTATTTATGTGAAGTGATATTTTTGTTTTCTAGGTCATATGCTGCTGAACTTAAGTCATGGCAAGCAAGACTTCTTTAAAGAGATTGTGGAATCATTTGCAAACAAGAGTGGTTCATTTGCATTGTTTGATAGCCTGTTTGAGAGTGGAGCTTCTAGGGAGAGGTCTTTTATTGGCACAGATGATATTGGAAATGTCAGTACACAAGCACCAGTGCAAGTGGAACTTCATAAATATGATATTGGTAAGAGGTGTTACTTTCTGAAACTCAACACAGCTTTGTGTATCAGAACCTCTTCTGTGAATACTTGTGGAAGAGGTACTGGTACACAAATATTTGTACCGCAACAAAAGACAGATACCTGGAGTAACTGTCCAAAGTTGCCATAATGTCATAGGAAAGACTTATACTTTATTGCAATGCAAAGAAGTTCTTCAATAATTCCTTAAGGATTTTTGGAGAATGAAATTTTGCTGAAATTAGTTATCTATTGGACTGAATAAGGTGAGAATGGAAATGATTATAGTCTTCCCTTCAGAAGCTTAAGTGGTTGATGGCTTTGAGCACTTAGATGAATTTGGTATGTTTGGCTATTCTGAAGTTTGTAACCCTTCATAAGTGAAAACTGGAATCTTGATGCTCATGGGTCTGCAGAGTATCTTTGGCTGCTCTGACAGATGGAAATGTGAAACCCAGCTTTGATCAGATAGTGATATTGAGGGCTTGCAGGAAGCTGACATATGCATCCAACCTTGTTTCTTGAATAGGTGCTGTTCGATTGCACAGTGGCAGTCTCCAGCACCTCGTGTGGCTTGGCTTGCAGTGGAACTCCATGTCAGTCTTACCCCCCATGCGCAAATGGTTAAAACAGCTTTTTCACTTGCCCCAAGAAACATCAAGACTTGAGACAGATGCTCCTGAATCTATTTGCCTGTTAGACCTTGAAGTAAGTAAACTTTCAAATTCTTTAATGTACCATACAAAATAAGATTTTTGCTAATTAATAACTTTATTTTTTAAAAACAGGTATTCCTACTTGGGGTGGTATTCACTAGCAACTTACAACTGCAAGAGAAGTTTAATTCTCACTACAGTGCACATCAGCCTCAATTCTTACCATTGCAAATATGCAAACAACTCTATACTGAAAGGCAAAGATCCTGGTGGGATGCTGTTCGTACTCTTCTTCAGAGAAAATCAATGTAAGACTTTTTCAGTTTCGAAATGTTTGATGAAGCATTAAGAGAGCATCTGCTGCAGCAGATTGGATTGGTCCCAATAGATTCTTGTAAAATTAATTTTTTTGGACATACTTTGCACATTGAAGCTTTGTTGTAGTAGGGACTTGGTATGCTTGGAAGTTTTCTAAAGAACAGAATTTTCATTTCCAACACTGCATTTTTAACCTAGAGGCAAGTTAGGACTTAGGTCACAGGTTGAATTCATCAAATAAATGGTATGTGAACAGATGAAAGCCAGAAAATATTAATCAAGGAATGTTTCTTCTGATATTCAGACCAGGAACAGCAGCAAAGCTGAGGCTTATTGTACAGCATGGCATAAGTACTCTGCGAACACTGGAGAAGCATGGCCTTCAACCTGCCTTAATCATACACTGGGCAAAAAGCTTGCAGAAAACAGTAAGCTGAGATTATTTTTAAATATGTGGAAGCCAAAGTGTTTTTCTCTATTTTCTATATTGTGAACAGACTCAGGGGGTGGGGGATGAGGTGAATGTGTATTAAGAACAGCTGATTATTTTATCAAGCAAATTTGTTGCTCTAGTCACTCTATAAAGTACTGTTGTCTTAAACTGTGGTGTTATTTTCTACGTATATGTTACTTTACATAGCTACTCTGCTTCGTGTCAGAGAAGAGCCCTGGAACTCTTAAAGAAAATAGGAGAAGGATATGTGGGGATAGCATTTTGACTTGAATTTGCTGAAATAACATATGCGTCTATTCCCTTTTCTTCACCAGGGAATTAATCTTAACTCCTTCTATGACCAGAAGGAATATATTGGACGAAGTGTCTACTACTGGAAGAAAGTTCTGCCTATGCTGGAAACTATCAAAAAGAAGAGAAGTATTTCTGAACCTCCTGATCCCCTCTTCAAACACTTCCATAGTGTAGACATTCAGGTACAGATTGATTGAGCCAAGGCTGAAGAGAGAGTCTATGTCAGAAATGCACATAGTTGTGGGATTTTTGTCTACATCGTACTATTCCATATTGTTATTACTATGAAACTCTCAAAGATGAGATTTGGTAATAGTGTTTTATAAAGGGAGAAAACTCTCTCCTTACAACTTTGGTCTTACCTTTAAAATGGTAGTTATGATTTGAAGGCACTGAACACCCTCAGTACCAACTTTCTTGAAAAAGAATTCTCCCTGTGTTATAGGAAAAAAGGTTAAGTCATTCCATTGTTAAGTACAAGTTTTCCTTCGCTGTATTTGTAGGTCTTTCAGGTTGGAGCATATGAAGAAGAGGCCCAGATAGCATTTGCTATGTTGGATGCAGTTGATGGCAAAACTGATGATGCTTTGTTAGCATTTGAAGCTATTGAGAATGTGGTTTCATACTGGAATCTTGCTGTGGTAAGTTTGAAGTTGGTAAGTTGCTTTACCCAGAAATGCTTCTCTTTATTCAGTTTCCTTCTGACTGATACTATTTGCTCTGCATCTTTTTCTTTAGATTTTCCAAAGAAAAGCAGAAGAGATTGAAAATGATGTCATGCTGCCAGAAGACCATGAGGAGCACAAAACTTACCTCCTTAAAGCCAAGTATTATCTAATGAAAATTATTGCAGAAAGCTCCTCAGATATGTCATTAACAGAGAAAGTAAGTAATTCTTGTTTTAAAAACTTGCTCCAAGGCACACAGTAGCTTAAGGTTACAGTTTGAAAAATGAAATCCTTTACATTCAAGATAACTTTTTTAGAACAGGCTTTATATTAAGGCAAGTTAAATTCTGGGTAACTTCTGTAACCTGCCAGATCATGTGGTATCCTGGTTACCCTGTAGATGAAAGCTTTAATGTAAACAAATAGCTTTTGCCACTGTCTTTTAGTTTGATAGTTTGAAAAAATATAATTGTTTGTGTGAATTGTTTTCCTATGTGAATCTTAACAGGTTTAGAGCTTTACTGAAAAAAACCCAGTATTTATGTAGTGAAAGACTTGTGAATTGCTCAGCCAGAACTCTGAATATAATTTGTCTTATTCTAAGGGGGAATTGCAGTCATGACTCATGTTGAAATAACTTTCTAGTTGCCAGTGTCTATTGAAACTGTGAGGGAAGTGTTAGATACAGTGATCCAGGAACTTGGTGAGAATGGTGAAGAGGGAAGTGTTGCCTTCAGAAATGGTCTGTCACGAACTGTAGATTCAGCAATGAAGCATTCCACTCCATCACCAACCAAGTTCTCTCTTTCGCCGACTAAGACCTACAAGGTATGTTAGCCAGTTATTATTTCAGGGAATTGTTATCTTGTAAGAAGAATTCAAATGAATCAATTAACTTCTCTTTTCCTAGTTTTCTCCGAAAACTCCCCCTCAGTGGGCAGAAGACCATAAATCTATACTTCAAATGATTTGTCAGCAAGTGGAAGCTTTAAAGGTAAAAATTCTCTCACCATATTCAGTAAAGAGCTGTTGGCCCTTTAGTTATGGTAAGGATCTAGTGATAAGAGCATGGGCTGACTTACAGCTCCTAGAATTATTTTCTGTAAATAACTGCCTAAAATGAATGCTAGAGTAAATCCTTCTGCTTAAAAGCTCCTCTTTGGGGCTTGGACAGGAGTGCTGAGGCAACCCATCTAAGGGACTCTTTCTGTATGTAGAAATAGTGCTGCTTTTATCAGCTTAGTACTCATCCACTTGGTTCTGGCTTTTTTACTGGCTTGTTCTGGCTTTAGAACACAATGAGAGTACTTTGTACTCCATGGGCATCCCTTGCATGATCTGTCTGGTACTTCTTGGTTTGTTTTTTTTTTTAATTACCCCCACCCCACCTGGATTGAACATGCTTTTGAATAGCAGGAGGGAAGGGATCATGCCTTATATTTTCTTTGACAAATACCTGTGCAATAGATACTTACTCTTGCTTGGCACCCTGTCTTGACAGAATGAAATGCAAGAAATGAAACTTAATAATTCCAACACAAATGCATCTCATCGGTGGCCTGCTGAAAACTATGGAACAGATACAATGCCAGACAGTTATCAGAGAGCACAAAATCTTCATGAAGCCCCATTAACAGGCAAGTTACTGCAGAATTTTTATCAAAATGCTTAGCTAAATCACATATGTTTGAAAATAATGCTAAAATGCATTAATGATTCACAGTTAAAAACTGATTGCTGGGAGGAGTCTGTAGAAAACAAGGAAAGATAAATGTTAACTGTTTCCCTGATGTTCCTTTTTAGTTGCTACAACTGGCCCATCTGTGTTCTACAGCCAGTCACCTGCCTATAACTCTCAGTATCTTCTGGGAACTGCTGCAACCAATGTAACACCAACAAAGGTGAGAATAAATGTATTTCCTTAAGTTGCTTCCAGAGATCTCCTGAAAATGACTGACTGGTTTTGATTCTGTACATAGCTGGATGTAATTGCAGTTCCTTATGTAAAATTTGGTGAGCTTAGACTGCTAGGGATAAAATGATAATTTGTCTTCCTACTTAACTTTTGGGATATGGAGTTTGGGAGAAAAGCCAGAAAAATACATGTTATATGTATGTACATTTGTCCTATAGCATATGTGTGATAGCACTTTACTATTCCTCCCTTAATTGTGTGGGAAAAAAAAATGGGGCTTGCAAAGCTTTTTGTCAGTCAGTCATATTGTGCTCCTTTTTCAATGCTTGTTCTCAAATTCACTTGAAGTTTTAAACTAATTAAACTAAGGTAAAGCTAGTTTATGTTTAAACTTGAAAGCATGCCTTTTGTTTAAGACTACATGTTTTATGGGCTGCAGCGCACTAAGATTTTCTTCTTTGTTATCTTAATAAGCAGAGCCCTTGTTTTTGCTTTTTCTTTAGCCTCCTGTCTATGGCATGAACCGACTCACACCTCAGCCACATATATATTCCTATCAACCACCACCAATGCATACACCACCTCTGCAAAACACTTCTGGTTGCATGTTTTCCCAAGAAATGTATGGCCCACCTCTGCGTTTTGATTCTCCTGGTACTACCCTCATTTCTCCTCGTACGGGTGATGACTATTACAACTACAGTGTCCCACAGGCAAGCACCAATCCAACACTGCCTAAACCAGGGTATTTCACAAACCGTTCCGTTACGCCACCCACTTTAAAGCCTTCAGAACCAAAACCAATGCCTAAATTTGGACAGCCGGGAACAGCAGAAGGATCAAAAACACCTCTGCCTACACCAGCACAGCCAAGTCAGCCGACAACTTTTAAATTTAAACCTAACTTCAAGTCTAATGATGGAGACTTCACTTTTTCTTCTCCCCCTCAAGTTGCGCCACAGCCCCTTAATGCACCTTTTAACAGTAGAGAAAGCCTCTTGGATCTTCTGACATCTGATAAACCTCTACAGGATGATAGATACGTTGAACAAAAGCCAGTTAATGATCCCGCAAATAGTTCAAGAAATATCTTCAATTTTAGCAGTAAACATATTCCAGGTATCTCTCTTCGTGAAAACACGGGACAAAATGCACACAAAAACCTGGGTTTTGAGAAGAATGATACATTCAGTGTTCAAGAACCAAGCAAGCCTGTATTTATGGCTTCAAATTCAGATGTGGCCAATAGAAGTTATGAAACAGAAGGAGGAAGCACCCATGGTGGAGATGAGGATGATGATGGTCCTCATTTTGATCCTGTGGTGCCACTTCCTGATAAGATTGAAGTAAAGACAGGTGAGGAAGATGAAGAAGAATTCTTCTGCAACAGAGCCAAGCTCTTTCGTTTTGATGCTGAATCTAAAGAATGGAAAGAAAGGGGTATTGGAAATGTGAAAATACTGAAACATAAAGTATCTGGCAAATTCCGTCTCTTAATGAGACGGGACCAAGTGCTGAAAATCTGTGCAAATCACTACATAAATACTGATATGAAATTAACTCCAAATGCTACATCAGATAAGTCATTTGTATGGCATGCTTTAGACTATGCTGATGAATTGCCAAAGCCAGAACAGCTTGCAATTAGATTTAAAACACCTGAAGAAGCAATGCTTTTCAAAAAAAAGTTTGAGGAGGCACAGAATATTTTAAAATCCTTGGGATCAAATGCTGACACAGCTGTGGCTCAGAGCAGTGGGACTGCAAAAGAAACAGCAAATGAGGACACCAGGGAGCCTAGCAGAACTATTTCTGGGACTATGAACTTGGGCTTTCAGTTTTCAAAAGATGGAGCAAGCAGTGAACCTGACAGCAAAGGCAGCCTTACAGCTACATCCACTGCATCTAGCACTACTATTTCATTTGGAAAGGATGCTCAACAAGCCTGTTCTTCTGGTGGGTTTGGGCAGCATCTCTTGAAGAAGGATCAATGGGAGTGTAAAGTATGTTTAGCTCCAAATAAAGCAGCTGCAAAGAATTGTGTATCATGTGAAAGTCCAAATCCAGGTATGTGGGAAACACTTGGCACCCCATTAACTGGCTCTGCAAGTTTCAAAGCGAGTGGTAACACACAGGACAAGTTTGGATCTGTTTTTGCTAAAAAGGAAGGTCAGTGGGACTGCAGTGTCTGTTTAGGAAGAAATGAACCTACTGCCTCCAAGTGTATCAGCTGTCAGAATCCAAACAAAAGTAGTACAGCGGTATCTGGTCAACAAAATTCCTCTAAATTTTGCCAAGCAATTGCTCCAAAGGCTATTCAAAGTGACTTGAGTGTTGCTTTTTCTAAAAAAGAAGGTCAGTGGGACTGCTCTCTATGCCAAGTCCGAAATGAAGCAAAAGATGTGAATTGCTGTTCCTGTCAGAGTCCAAAACCTCAAAATCAACCAAATACATCTATACCAACTGTTCAGGCATCTGCTGCTCCAGGGTTTGGTTCTGTTGCTGGTACAAGTAAGCAACAGAAAAATGGGTTTGAAGGACTTTTTGCTAAAAAGGAAGGTCAGTGGGATTGTAGTATCTGTCTTGTGAGGAATGAAGGTTCTTCACTAGTATGCGTCGCCTGCCAAGGACCAAATCCATCTGGTAAGCCAACTGGTGATGCTTTGTCAACTCCTGCTTTTGGCTTGAAAAGTAAATTACCTGAACTTGATGGAGGACAACTGGCAACAAGCTTTAAGTTTGGTCTTGAGCAAGGCAAGACACCACCATTTACATTTCAGATTTCTTCTGATACTGAAGCTAAGTCTGCAAAGGAAGGATTTAGCTTTTCAATGCAAGTGCCTGCAGATGGATTTAAATTCGGGATACAGGAGTCTAGTAAAAATACCACTAAGAAAGATGAACCATCCAAAGAGCATAAAACTGGTTTCTTAAAAAACGTTGATGAAAAAGACAGAAAGGAATTGCCTTCAGACAGTGGAATTGGATTCCAGTTTCAAGAAACAGCAGCCAAGGAGAAAAGCGACTTTGTTTTTGGGCAAAATAGCAGCACTTCTACTTTTGCCGAGCTTGCAAAAAGTACTCCGAGGGAAGGCTTTCAATTTGGCAAAAAGGACCCTAACTTCAAAGGCTTTTCAGGTGCAGGTGAAAAGCTGTTTTCTTCACAGAATTCTAAAACAGATCACAAAGCAAACACATCTGCTGACCTTGGTGAGAAAGATGATGATGTGTATAAGACTGAGGACAGTGATGATATCCATTTTGAACCTATTGTTCAGATGCCTGAAAAAGTAGAACCATTTACGGGAGAGGAAGATGAGAAAGTGTTATACTCCCAGAGAGTAAAGCTGTTCAGGTTTGATCCAGAAACGAGCCAGTGGAAAGAACGCGGTGTGGGCAATCTGAAGATTCTTAAAAATGAAGTCAACGGCAAAGTAAGAATACTGATGCGGCGTGAGCAGGTACTGAAGGTGTGTGCAAATCACTGGATAACAACAACTATGAACTTGAAACAGCTGTCTGGCTCAGACAAAGCATGGATGTGGATGGCCAATGACTTCTCTGATGGTGATGCAAAGTTGGAACAGCTGGCAGCAAAATTCAAGACACCAGAGCAGGCTGAGGAGTTCAAACAGAAATTTGAAGAATGTCAGAGGCTACTACTAGATATACCACTGCAGACACCTCATAAACTTGTTGATACAGGTAGGACAGCTCAGCTTATACAGAGAGCAGAAGAAATGAAGTGTGACTTAAAAGATCTCAAAACTTTTCTGACAGATGACAAAACTAAACTGTCAGAAGAGGAAAATGTAAACTCTGTTTGTGCCAGCAGTACTTCTGATTTGGTTATAAAGCCGCATGCTGAAAGTACAGGCCCTACTCTGGAGTGGGATAACTATGACTTGCGTGAAGAAGCATTGGATGATAGTGTAAGTAGTTCTGTATATGCATCACCTCTTGCAAGTAGCCCTGTGAGAAAAAATCTGTTTAGATTTGGAGAGTCTACCACTGGTTTTAGTTTCAGCTTTAAATCTGCTTTGAGCCCATCCAAATCTCCTGCCAAACAGAATCAGAGTAGAACATCAGTAGGCACAGATGAAGATTCTGATGTTACTCAAGAAGAGGAAAGAGATGGACAGTACTTTGAACCTGTGGTACCTCTGCCTGATCTTGTGGAAGTGACCAGTGGCGAGGAAAATGAGCAAGTTGTCTTCAGTCATAGAGCCAAGCTCTACAGATATGACAAAGATGCAAATCAGTGGAAAGAGAGAGGGATTGGGGATATCAAGATATTGCAGAACTATGACAACAAACAAGTGCGTATAGTAATGAGAAGGGACCAGGTACTAAAACTCTGTGCCAATCATAGGATAACACCAGATATGAATATGCAACAAATGAAAGGATCTGATAGAGCATGGGTATGGACTGCATGCGACTTTGCAGACGGGGAAAGAAAAGTAGAACTTCTGGCTGTGCGATTCAAGCTGCAAGATGTTGCAGACTCGTTTAAGCAGATTTTTGATGAAGCAAAGCATGCCCAAGAGAGAGAGACCCTGATAACACCTCTTTCTTCTCGTGCCAATACACCAAAGGAATCTCCATGTGGTAAAAATGCTGTTGCTGTGCTAGAAGAAACAACCAGAGAAAGAACTGATGTCAGCCATGGTGATGATACTTCTGATGCAACTGTAGAGGCTGCAGAGGTGTCAAATACTTCTGAAATACCTACAAAAGCAGTGGTTTCTCCTCCAAAATTTGTATTTGGATCTGAATCTGTTAAGAGCATTTTCAGTAATGAAAAGTCAAAGACATTCACATTTGGAAATACTTCAGCGACTGGTTCCCTCTTTGGCTTCAGTTTTAACCCCCCAAAAAAGAGTGAAGGCCATATTCCAGCGTCTCAGAACACAGCACGGAAAGAACTGGAAGTCTCTGAACCACCAAAAATTTCAAATACTGCTCAGAAGTCTGTAGACAGCAAGGTAGACAACGTGCCTGCTTCAACGCAAGATGGACCATCTAACTTCTCATTTAGAATTCTGGAAAAAGGTGAGTGTCAGTTGAACTAGTAATTTTTTCAAGTGTGCAACTTATTAAGCAGTCAGTTCTGTGCTGTTCATTACTCTTTATTCTCGTGAGAATAAGTAGTTTCTTTTAGTTTTGATGCAGGTATTCACATATTCTCCAGAGTTTCAACTAAAGGTGGGAATTTTAAGTCATAATTGTTTTCAAATGAAAACGTATAATGCAGGATGAAAATTTGTTTACTGAGAACAGGTATTTCAGAGAACTTAAACTCTGAAATGCTGTATCTGAATCTTGGATTTAAATGCTCATAGAATCTGTGGATTTGCCTTTGGGGCTTAAATAGGTAGTTGATATTGTATGCATCTGAGCGTTTGCTCTGAATGGCAAAGTGTGACAACAGCAGATGTATGCTTCAGCTAAAATTTGCATTATCCCCATGATTGAGTAGATGGGTATTGTGGAACTAGTCTATACCTTTGTTTCAAGTGACAAATACTGGCCTCTGCAATTTCGGTTGTGCAGCTTAACACCAGATGTCAGTCTGCTTCCTTAGCCTGTAAAGAGATTGTGATTGCATACTCACTTGTATTGTTTGTCACAGTCTGAAAAAGGTGCACAGGCAGAAGCTGTGCACAGGACCACTATAATGTGCTGAAGTGTCTGTGAGAAGGATGGGATGTCTCAGAATTATGAACACATCCTGTCTGTATATTAGCTAAAGTGTAATAAAGTGACGTGGCAGAAGCTGATAGCTGCAGCCCATTCACATGGGTTGGATAACCTTGTGTAGAATTAACAGATGAAATTTCCTGCTGTGAAATATGACTCTGGAATACTTGCAGAACATAGCTAAGTCTGTTTTATCCTTTTAAAATTCCAGGTAAACACTTATATACCAACAATTTATTTTTTAGGATTTAATTTTAGCCTTTTTAAATCTAATCCTATGGCCTTTTGGACAAGCACATCCTCCTTGCAACCTGATAGTAAAGGTATTTACATACTGCACTGAATATGTGATAAAAACACTCTAGCAGGCATGGACAATAACCCAGCTGTGTCCAAGCAGTTGGCTCAGTAGTCCTTATAATTAACATGCATGCTGAAGGAGAGTACTTGAAATTGTGTGTCTGACTACTGCATTTGTCCTGTTCAAGAATGTCTCTAGCCTATAGTATGTTTACATGAGTCAGCACAATGGATGGCTGTTTAAGCTTTTGGCTTCTGTTTGCCTTATTTTTTGAGGATATGTGCCCTGCACTTCTTTCATCACAGTTTTACTAAGCATGCACACTGGATCTCTCAAATTCCTTTTTTCCAGGAAAATTACATTGTTATTTTCAGAGAATGTCTTTTAGTGCCTGATGTGGTTTACTCCATGTCAGTGAAATATGAAGATCTTAAGACAGCTTATCTGGTAAAGAAATAGAATGTATTTAGCCTCTGTGGAAATGTTTGCTTCAGTTTCCTGATTATCAGTGTTAACTACTGTGCCTCTAAAAAGAAAGAGTGGACAGAAGTGAGAACCACCTTTTTAGCTGCCTCTTATGTCTTTATGTGTATAATCTGAAGTCCACCTTAGCTGGTTAGAAAACTTCTGCCAGTTTGTAACCAATTTGTTTACATCCAGATGCTGCAAACAAAACTGTTACAGCTTATAGTTTGATTATATGTTACTACCAGTGCTGCTTGCAAGTATGCTTGCTGTAAGCATGCTCAGTTTACATGGTTTTAGAAGTATTTTTATTTTAAATAACAAACTTTTAGTCTGCACAACAGTCTTCAATATTAGTGTCTTACATTGTTTTAAAACAATGTCAAAATGTCATTCAAGAGGCTGTTCTTACTTGAACGTTGAATTCCTTTTCTGTATACATAACCTAAAGTCACTTGCTCTGTGTTTTCAAGCATCCCTGTGGATGGAGTTTTTTAACAATTCAGTTCTATTTTCATAATATGATGTCATAATATGTCTGTAGTGTGACGTGATTAAACATTCTGTGCCAATGCACACATGCAAGAACTTTTCCTACCTCAGATTGATCGTGGTTTTATATTGGGGGCAGGGGGGGATGTATTTAAAGAAACAAACAAAATAAGCCTTTCTGGTACTTAAGACTGTTCTTCACTTCTACTTTCCTGATAATCAGGTTATGATTATATATTTAGCGATTTATTTACAGTTGATAATTGTCTTCAGTGTAACTCTTTGGTCTTTGAGCTCTGACTTAATAGTAAGAGATTTTGAGAAGTCCTTTCTAAATTAGCTTTTCAAGCCTACCCAATACAAATATAATGTGAGGCTTTATCATGGGAAACCTCTCTTGGGAAGTGGTTTCTGATTTGTGCTAGAACAACATTCAGAAGAAATTTAACCTCGTAGTTCTCCACCCCCATGCATTTATGTTTTTCTCAAGTCTGGTCATAAACTTTGTGTAAATTTTTGTTCTGGTTTTGGCTGGGATAAAGTTAATTTTTTCTCAGTAGCTGGTACAATGCTGGGTTTTGGGATTTAGTGTGAGAATAATGCTGATGACACACTGATGTTGTGGTTGCTGCCAAGCAGTGTTTACCCTAAGTCAAGGACTCTTTCTTGTCTCATGCTGTGCCATTGAGGAGGTACACAAATAAAAGCTGGGAGGGAGCTTTGCTGGGACAGATGACTCAAAGTGCCCAAAGGGATATTCCACACCACAGAACATCATGCCCAGTTTATGAACTGGGGAAGTTACCTGGAAGAGGGGCCAGTAGGAGTGCAGGAATGGAGTCTGACATTGGTCAGCAGGTGTTGAGCAGTTGAATTGTGCATCACTTGGTTTTCCTTGAGTTTTTTTTTTTTCCTTTTAATATCATTATTCACTATTATTATATTTCACCTCTGTTTCAATTACTTAACCGTTCTTATCTCAACCTACAAATTTTACATTTGATTCTCCTCCCCATTCCACCAGATTCCAGGGTGTGAGCCAGCAGCTCTGTGGCACTTAATTGCCAGCTGGACTTAAACCACACCAGTGCATTACATGTTTGAGTCACATCAGTTGCAGGCTACTGTACCTCTTACATGCTTTAGGATTTAAACTGGTGCTTTCCTCTTTTATTCAGAAGATATTAATTGATTAATGCATGAGAGGAAGCATCAGTATTGTGGCTAGCTAGAAAGATTTAGGCCTACCTGGCCTATTGTCAGTTCAAACAAAAGTGAAAATACAGTACAGCATTGAAAAGAACTGTTGTGCATGATATTGTCCTGAATTTTGTTTCTTCCTTATAGTATACTAACAGTGTTTTGTGTGGATATTTTCACCCAGAGTAGAAAGTTCTATTATGCTAAAACTAACAGTCTTTTTAGAATATTGTATGTATGCATGGCTCTTTGTTTCATGGCTGCCCGTGAAGACATATTTAAGGTCTTTGCAACAGTAATCTTTGTTATTGAAGTCTTTTATAATTTTGAGTAGGTGTTTGGAACACTAGAATATTATTCTGGTGCTTGATAGATTAGTTTCATGGAGAACTTTACCTGTTGACTAATCTGAAGTGATCTTAAATATATTTCTCTTATTCAGCTATTTTGCCCAAAAGGTACTGAAAGAGACTACATGATAACTCTTTTTTAAATACTGTCAAACTCGATGAGCAATGAGTGTGATAAAACACTGTCTATTTGTTGCCACAGCTTCTGGCTAGATTTCAACTGCTCAAATTAAAGAAAGCCTGACTGACTTGAAAGAAGTGTTTTGTTATATTCAAAGATACATTTTTGAGAATTTTCTGGTCCTAAGGAAAGCTGATTTTTTGTTGTAGGACTAAATGCTCCACATTTAAACCTCTGGTGAAGTTGGTACAAACTTGCTTAATCCAATTAAGACACTTGTTTAACTAATCTGAAAGAATAAAACACATGGTAATATGCAGTATATGTGCATGTCTTCATAGCATAGTACTAGATGTAGTTCTATCCTTACATCAGCTAGAGTGAGTGAGTTTTTTGGATAAGATTCTGAGAAGATGTATGAAAACATCTATAGCCTGCAGTCATGATACGAACTTAGAAATTTGTTCAAAAATTTTATCCTACATCTACTTTCTACAGGCTCAGAGAAGTTATTGAGATCTAAAAATCTGAGCAAGAACAATTACAAGAGTGTGCTGGTGATGAGTTTGAGTTACTTCATAGCTCTGGTGTATAAAAGCCTGAAATGATCAACTTGTAATCAAAGGTGGGGCAAAGACTGCAGGGGTAATACTTTATAAAAATATGGAAGTTTTAATCAGTACGTGGGGTTTTGTTTTTACTTTATACTGCTCTTAATCTACTGGAGGATACTAGTGAGAAAACTGCTTTTAAAAAACAGGCTTATTTTAGTGTGTCAGTTGTGTCAGAGGATCAGAGGGCATGGCATGTCTGTAAACATGTCTCTTCTGTCCTTTTCTCCTCTTACAATTGCGAGTTAAATTGTATGATCAGAAAAATCAGTGTTTTTCAGGCACTGAGGACTTAGATTGGTTTCTAACTGGAGATGTAGGTTTCCTCTGACTACACTGTGCCACAGATTTACAAAATATTTTTTTAATGAAAGCACAGCAAGCTTTTGAGACCACCGTTCAGATTCTGCTAAATAACTTAAATCTGGAGAACAGATAATAGGCTGAGGTACTAGTGCAATCACTTTGTTCTTAGAAACAGCTGTTGTAGCTACTGATGTGCTTGTGGGGTAATTCTTGATAATAGCTCACAGATTTGTCTCTTAGACCTTTATCCCCAAACTCCTCAAAACAACACTTAAACTCAAACAAGCAGAGCCCCAATGAAACCATACCTAATGTTTGGTTTAATATACATCCTCCCTCTTTGCTTCCATTCTCTTGTAATAAACTCAAATATTTGTTTCCAAAGCTGTCTGTTCTTACAGCCATATGTTTATTTGCAGTTTGCTGTAGGCTTTCCTTTCAGCTTTAACCTTTGCACTGTTCATGCACTGTTTCAATAAAGCTGGGATGAACAATTTAAGGTAGAAGGAGAGAAGACAAAAAGCTAAATAATAAAATTGATGGTGGTATTTCCTTGCTGCAAAAGCTAGTTAAATGGGCTGAAAGCAATATTTTTTTGTTGTTTGCTAGTGGAAGTAAAAATTACTTTACTTTTGTAACAATAAAAGTTTCAGCAAGAGCTATTGTGGTAAATTGAGATAAGTTAATAAAAAGCTCAGCTATCCCATAAGTAATCTGAAATGAGTTCTGTTCAGTGCTTGGGCAGGTTGTTGTACACAACTTCACTTTTCTTCAGGCCTGAAATTTGCCTGTTTACCTCTGTTTGACACCTCTGTCCCTCTTCTCTGTAGCTATCTCTTATTTGACATGAGGACTTTATTAAACAATCCTTTTAATAATACAAAGATGCAGCCATATTTTGTTTTAATACTTGAATTCCAGTGGAACAGCATGTAAGTTTTGCTGTTCTGTCCTAGCATCCTGTAAGTTTGATTTTTGTTTCCTGTGTATCAAGAGAAAATATATAGGCCCTTAGAATTAATTCATTTCCGTAATACTGTGGGGGTTAATGTTATTTCCTGTTGTGAAATTATTCCGTTTTAATGGTTTGTTCAATTTCTGTAAAAAAGCTGAGAAGACCACCATGTCAGAGGATGATGCTCCATCTGATGAGGTCGTAATAGTTTACGAGTTAACACCTACCCCTGAGCAGAGAGCTCTTGCTGACTTCCTCAAGCTCCCTTCAACATTCTTCTGTTACAAGAATAAGCCTGGATATGTGAGTGATGAGGATGATGGTAAGGAATGCCAAAGTTTATATTTGTACTGCCTTTTTGTGGGGAAAGGGTGTAATATGCTGTACTAGTGCAGCCCCCACCTTGAGCACTGTGTGCAGTTTTGGGTGTAAGAAGGACATCAAACTGTTGGAAGGTGACCAAGGTGAATGGCCTTGAGTGCCAGACTCGAGAGGAGTGGCTGAGGTCACTTGGTTTGTTCAGCTGGGAGAGGACAAAGCTGAGAGCTGACCTTGTCACAGTCCACAACTTCCTCAAGGGCATCAGCCGAGGAGGTGGTGCTGATCTCTCCCTGCTGCTCTACTATAGGACACAAGGAAATGGAATGAAGCTGTCAGGGGAAGTTCAGATTGGGAAAAGGTTCTTCAGTGAGAGGGTTCACACTGGAACAGGCTCCCCAGGACAGGAGTTAGAGCAACAAGCCTGTCAGAGGTCAAGCAACATCTGAGTGATGCACTTAGTTCATATGGCTTGGTTTTAGGTACTCCTGCAAGGAGCAGGGAGCTGCAGTTGGTGATCTTTATGGTTCCCTTCCAGCTGGAGATACTCAGCACTGTTAGAACCATTAGACACTCAAATATCTTTGTTTGGGCCTATGGGAGGTAATGCTGTCAATGTCCTTATGGCCAAAGATGTACACTCAAGTCTTTAAAACAGAATAGTACAATGGAGGCCCAGGAGTGATAGGGGTATTTGTCTGATGTATTATGGATGTTGACATCATTACTGAGGCAGTTGGTAGGTAACACTAAAAAATCAGGTATTTGAGCAAGACAGTTACTTCAGTAAGTATTTTGAGACAAATACAAGTCAGTCTTTATTAAAAATAGTCTCAGGTTCCCTGAATGCCATATTAATGAGTTATTTTTCTTCTAAAGCAAGTGCCTAATACTAAAACTAAACTTATTTTATGTCAAGCCTTATTTCATGTAAGTATAATTTTTCGATTGATTTATTCAGCAACAAATACCTTAAATGGATGTTTTGAAACATTGAATTCAACAGAAAAATAGGAGAAGACAAACCCCTTCCCACAAATACCTGAGCTTGCAAGTTTTTATGTAAAAAATCTTCGGTCTTTTTTCACAAATCTGTTCAGTGGTACTCTTAGTAAAATCACTCAGTAAGAAGTGTGTTTTCTGAAAACAAAACCTGTGCCATATATCTGTAGCAATCTAGGCTGAGAAAAAGTGTTAACAGCACACTAGAGCACATGTAAGCTTACTTGTTGACTTGTGTAACTCTTAAAACATAAGCAAAAACTATGTATGCTTACTAGCCTTGTGAGTTGGAAGAGCTTAGCAGACTTCTCTGACCTAGAGTTTGGCTGAGAACTTATTCTTGTTTCCTGTATTTAAGATGAAGACTATGAAACAGCTGTTAAGAAACTTAATGGAAGACTCTATCCCAGTGATTCAGAAGAGAAAAAAAAAGGGCAAGGTTCTGTTAAAGGTATGTCTTAAGAAATTTTAATTATTGTACTTCATGTGCTGAAACATAAACTCCGAATCTGAAGGACACATGGACAGAGGTTAATTTTGTTTCCTGGGATGGATTTTAGAAGCACAGATGTGGGTTGCAGAAAAGCTGCATCTCAAAGTACAGAGTTGAGCTCAATGTTAAACTGTTAGCAGTAGAGAGGTACCTGAAAGAGAAATGTACATTCCAGGTGATCTCTAATCAAGAACATCAAAGTCTCTTCCTATCTGGAGCTCCTTCTGAATATGAAAAATTCAGCTTGGCATGATACTGCTCAAGAGAAAGTTGTCTACATCTTTGAATACTTGCTACGTCTGTAGTTTCTCAGTTTAAGCTTGTGAATTAATGTTACTCAATCTAAAAAAAGCTATTTAGTCTGTCTGCTAGAAATACAGGTGCAGATGACTTATATGTCGACTGTATATCAGAATTCAGTGTCACGTAACTGGAAGTCTGGGTAGGTACTTCCAAAAGTAAAGTTTGGGGTATTTTTGAGGATATGTGCTAGAAGGATTGAGTCATCTGAAATACGAGGATATTGACAGAACTTAGTAGCAGTGGCAGCTGCATGATGAAACTCTTCATCATTGCATCAAAATTTCCTGATAGCAGTAAAAAACCATGGATGTTATATTTTCAGTTCTAGTTGCCCCAAGGTAGGTTGGTTAGTCTTCACTTCTACTATTGAAACAATAATGCTGTCTGTGAAACTCTTGAGGTCTGTCTTCAAGTTGATCTGACTATTATGAGGTTAATTTATAATGTAGAGGCCAAAAATTATTTCAATATTTAGCTGCCTTCACAACTATTTTCCATTAATTCTTTACAGTAGGCCTTGAAGGAAAAAGTGAATCCAAAAATGAAAGAGAATGTGCTGCTACGTGGAAAAATAAACCAGCTCCTGGGGAGAAAGCTGAAACAAAAGATCTGAAGGTTCCTTCTACATCTATTTGTGTTGTCAGCACTGATACTGAAGGTGACAATCTGGAAAACTTAAAGTCAGAAGCTAAAATTCAAGAAATGAAAGTAAGCTAAATCTTTACTGAACTTCTTATTATCAAACTTATAAAATTACTCCATACATGTGTGTGAGAGTACAGTAGTACAGTTTTAGAAATAAAACATCCAGTGGGGAAAAATTATTTGAGGTTTTTTATAGCTGTACTTTAAGTCTCTGCCAACACTGAAACAGGAGATTTGATTTCAGGGAATAGTAGTATTTTTTTGAAAACAGGCTACTTCAGTCTCTTGTCAAGTTAACATCCTTATGTGTTAACTGTAATGAAAAACTTCAGAAAGCTTACAACAACTTTTCTTGGTATTCTTTATTTTTCTGTAAGGACTGTTCTTAGTCTCCTGGGGAGGAGGTTAGAATCCTAAGGTCTTCTAACTTATTTGTGTATTACATTACTTTTTTTATTAATTGCAGGAGAATGAATTTGCAAGCTCAAGTGACTTAGTCTGTACCAGTAAGGAAGAAATACCTGCTCCATCAAAAGATAAGGTGACAGTACTTGTCCAGTCAGGTACTAACAGTGAAGAACCACATTCCACCACAGAAACTGTGCAAGTATCACACATTTTGTCACGAGCTGAAGACAAACCTGTAGATTTGTCAGCTAAAAAGAGTGATTCAGATGGTTCAGAGTCAACACAAGGTAAGGTCAGGGGTACGCTCTGAGGTTTTTTTGTAGGAAACTATGCTTTTCTGTAGATCAGTTTATCTAGTGTAGTTGCTGTCTCAGGGAGAAGTAGTACCAACACTGAATTAGAAACATAGGTACCAGTCTGGTAAAAAATGTGTATATACCAAATTTTGTTGAGTTCAAATTCACGAAAAAACAATACTAGAGTCTGTTGTGTAATTTACATATGTACTTTTGTTAGTTTACTGTTAAATACCACATAAATACTTAGTAGAGCTCTGTGGATCTGCATAGAAGTAGCATGCTGAAGCTCACACAGTCTTGGGCCCTTTTTAAAAACTGTAATAGATGGTCATTATGACAAGTGTCATTCAAACTTTAAATTTACTGGAAGAAAAAAATGCAGTAGGCAGTTCTCCAGTTTATTCTTGTAACTACATAAATGCATTTTCTTTAAGAACATAGAGAAAAATCTTTGACTTTCCTCTTTTTATTTGATAGAAAACAGAATCATCTCATTTGGTTTTGGCAATGCTGCAGGCCTGTCATTTGCAGATCTGGCATCCAAAAGTTCCGAAGATTTTGCTTTTGGCTAATACGAGGAGTTCAGCTAGTCTGAGACAGACCTCAGTTGGACTTCTGCTTCACACAATACACCTTTTGTGCACAAACTTTCTGCTGACTGTAGAAACAACAATTTTTTGCAAGTTTTTGTCAGGAAGGGAAAAAAAAAACTACACAAAGTTTAAAATGTTGCTCTCTTAATTGTAGATAAAAACTTCAAATGGGCAAATACCGGAGCAACTGTGTTTGGAGATACCACCCGTAAAGCAGATGAAGATGAAGGTGGTAGTGATGATGAGGTAGTACACAGTGATGATATCCATTTTGAGCCAATTGTGTCCTTACCAGAGGTAAGATGACTTCTGGAATATAAAACAACATTAAAATAAGCATGTCTACTGATACAGCAAACTTTAAAATGTTTTGCTTTACTAACTTTACTTTCTTTGTTCTTGTGCCTTGTTTGCATGTCTTACACTGACTATGTTGAAGCACCTGTTGTTTTAAATCCTAGTGCAAATCACTAATACTGCATAGTCCTGGGGAGGTGTCTGGTCCCTCCGTTAAAATCTTCAACACTGATTTCTTTATAACTTGACTGAGAGTTGATCAGGATGCAAATTTGTACACATAGCTTGTAAAAGCTAAAGCATTTATATAGTACAGCTGAAAAGCAGGAAGGGGATCTGGTTAACTGCTAGTGCTTATACACCTCAACCTTGGCCTTGTATCGGTGACTTGTAGATTCAGTTCTGTGAAAGCCATGCCAAATAAGACTTTTTACTCTAAGCTAGGCAAGAGATTCCTGGAATCACTAAAGAAAAAGATGGACAAGTAACATCACCTGAAGGCTAAGGGAACTAACTTTGTTAGTTTGAAAATAAATCATTTTTCAAGAAGTAGGAGAACCTTCAACTTTGAAGGTAGCCTTATAACTTACTGAGTGAGACTTCACACAGTTATTTATGTTTTGGTTTGGTTTTTAGCCTGGTAACCATTTCAGACTCTTCTGATGATATAGTCATATTGTCTGACCTTTCTATAAATAATAAAATTTAACTATAGATTAGTAAAATTATTAAGCAAGGCAAATAGAACACAAAGGAACAGATATGGGGTGTCCTTTAATTTGAACAGCTAGTCTGATCTATTTTGTAACATGCCTTCAACTTCCTTCTTCACAATTTGTGTGCCTTTGCTCGTGTGTGTCCTGTTATGACTTCTATGATGTTTTTCTTCCTTGCTTCCCTTTTTCAGTTTCACAGAGTGTTTTGTCACATATTTCTCCAGTTCTCTCAAGTGTTCCATATCTTTGGAGAAGTGTTAAGGAGATAAGAGGCCAGTAAATGCGTACATAAAGTGAAGATATGTCTGTCAGGCCACAGTTTTGTATACTTGGTGCTTATTCTGTTCAAATGCAAACATCATATTCTTTAACAATGTGCTAAAGAATACTCCTGGAATGGTAGCAATACTTTGTCTTCACAGTGTGTGCACATTATTCAGCAAACCTGAAACTTGGGAAACTTGCCAGAACACTTGATAAAGTCTTGGGGTTTTGTTAAAAGAAAAAAACATGCATAAAGAAAATCTCACCAAAACCCAACCAACCAAACCATTCCCAAAGCAAAACCAACAGACATCCACTAGAACTACATGCAGCATGGTGAAGGAGTATTGCAGTGTTGTAATTGAGTTGAAATAGTGGAATTTGTTGGACTCTTGCATTCTGAAAACAGTTTACCCATTTTGGTGTGATAAGTGGGGTGTTGGAGAAAAGAACACACTGAACAATTTTCCACTGTAATACATCAGAATCTTCAAAAGTATGTGTAATAACTATTTAATATATCTCTAGGAAATCACAGGTACTCAGTCTACTGTGCTGGTTTTTTTAGGTGGAAGTAAAATCTGGAGAAGAAGATGAAGAAATTCTCTTCAAGGAGAGGGCAAAACTTTACAGATGGGACAGGGATGTTACTCAGTGGAAGGAGCGTGGTGTTGGAGAGATCAAGATCCTCTTCCATACACAGAAGAAATACTACAGAGTCCTAATGAGAAGGGACCAAGTTCTTAAAGTCTGTGCAAACCATGTTATCACCAAAGAAATGAACTTAGTGCCCTCCGATACATCAAACAATGCTTTCATTTGGACAGCCACAGATTATGCTGGTGAGTTTTTTCAGATGGTCTTTGTTTTTTCTAGGTGGAATGAAGTTTCTGTGGTTTTGTTTTTCCCTGGAGACTATTACAACATAAAACTAAACAAACTTTCTACTTGGATTCATTTTCAGATGGTGAAGTAAAAGTAGAGCAATTTGCAGTCAGGTTTAAAAGCCAAGAAATGGCCAATTCTTTCAAGAGGATGTTTGAAGAATGCCAGCTAAGCTTGTCCGAGCTACAGAAGGGGCACTTGTCTCTGGCAGCAGGTCTGTCAAAGGACACCAACCCTGTTGTGTATTTTGAAGTTTCTGCTGATGATGAACCTTTAGGACACATAACCATGGAGCTGTTTGCAAATATTGTCCCTCGAACTGCTGAAAATTTCAGAGCCCTGTGCACAGGAGAGAAAGGATTTGGATTCAAGAACTCCCGCTTTCACAGAATAGTCACAGACTTCGTGTGTCAGGTAAGCATAAAAGGAAGAATCTTCACTGGGAGAATGAGTTGTATCTTGACTAACAACAGCACTTCAAAAAATGTCTTACATAGAACAGCACATTCTTGTTGGCAGTGTAGATCCACTGTGCAGGATAGTCTCATCTCTCCTTTCCCTACAAGGAGATGAGAAATAGCGCAAGCAGCACATGCTACCCTAAGATGGATACTTTTCACCTGTGTCTGCCAGTGGCCTCATGCTTCAGTGTTTCCTAGTGCTGTCATGTCAGTGTGGAAGAAAAAAAATTGAGGGAGAGTGGAGTCCTCTTATAATAGGGGCCTGTTGCTGGACAGAAACACCAAGGAAAGTAGGCATTCCCAAAACTACCATTCATTCATTTCTCTCTCCAGAGAAGAACTTCTGTATGCTCACCTGTTAAGTACACTTTGTATTTCACATAATGGGCACTTGATATTCCAAGTATCGTAGATGTTAGGTTTCAATCTCAAACAAGTCTTCTAGATCCGATTACCATGCAGTGGGCTGTTTCCTAAAACATCAGGTTTTGTGCTGAGAGTATCAGCCTGCAGTACATCTGTAACCCTAGGTAGACAGTGTTGGTTTTAAACCTCTGTGTGCATTTGGTAGCACTGGCAAGTTCTTCATAAATGCTGAAGGCTTAGGAGATTGATCATAGCTCAGACTTTTCCTTTCTTAAAATTCTCATCCGTTTTTCCTTTTTTAAAATTCTCATCCATAGTTCATTGAGTTTTAGTAACTTATAACAGGCAAAATGAACCAACTTCAGTACATGCTATGCTAATGATCTGCATGCACTGCCTCCCCGAAGATGAGGGATGTAGATGACCTTCTACAAGCCCAGATGTATGCAGTAATACAGGAAAATAATATACATAAGTAATAGGAAGGACATCAGCCTGTTGGAGTGAGTCCAGAGGGGGACCAACACTTGTAAGAAGGATGGAGCACTGGTCCTATGAGGAAAGGCTGAGAATTGAGTTTGTTCAGCCTGGAAAAGAGAAAGCTTAGGGGGGCATAATGATGTCATTCCAGAGCCTGAAGGGAGCATACAAGAATGATAGAGAGCAAGCTTTTACAAGAGCATGTAGTGACAGGACATGGAGGGGATGGCTTCTAAGTAAAAGGCAGTAGGTTTAGTCTAGATGTTAGGAGAAAGTTGTTTGCTGTTATAGGGTGGTGAGACGAACAAATTGCCCAGAGAAGTTGCAGATGCCCTATCCCTGTCAGTGTTCTACGCCAGGCGGGATGGAGCTCTGAGGAACCTGGTCCTAGTTCTAGGTGTCCCTGCCCATGGTAGGGGAGTTGGAACTAGATGATCTTTAAGGTCCCTCCCAACATAAACCATTCAGTTATAGTATATGAATGACTTGTCACCAGAATAAAATATCAGCATGTCTTTTGGTTAGCTATCTGTGTGTCTGAAGCATGCACTTCACAGCTCTTTTCTTAAAACTTTGTGCCTTTCTGATAAACTCCTTTAGGGTGTAAACTTATCTCAGGGTATTCCACATTCTATAAGGAGCAGACTTTCTTTTAAAACAGTTAACTGCACCATGTGTGCCTTGACAAAGCGAGCTTTTATCACATGAAATGAATATATTTTAAGTTTGTTCTGCTTTGCCTGAACTTTTCTTCAGGTGCAGTGGGAAGCTCTGAGAACTAAGGCTGTCTTTCAGTNGTAGGTTTAGTCTAGATATTAGGAGAAAGTTGTTTGCTGTTATAGGGTGGTGAGACAAACAAATTGCCCAGAGAAGTTGCAGATGCCCTATCCCTGTCAGTGTTCTACGCCAGGCGGGATGGAGCTCTGAGGAACCTGGTCCTAGTTCTAGGTGTCCCTGCCCATGGTAGGGGAGTTGGAACTAGATGATCTTTAAGGTCCCTCCCAACATAAACCATTCAGTTATAGTATATGAATGACTTGTCACCAGAATAAAATATCAGCATGTCTTTTGGTTAGCTGTCTATGTGTGTCTGAAGCATGCACTTCACAGCTCTTTTCTTAAAACCTTGTGCCTTTCTGATAAACTCCTTTAGGGTGTAAACTTATCTCAGGGTATTCCACATTCTATAAGGAGCAGACTTTCTTTTAAAACAGTTAACTGCACCATGTGTGCCTTGACAAAGTGAGCTTTTATCACATGAAATGAGTATATTTTAAGTTTGCTCTGCTTTGCCTGAACTTTGCTTCAGGTGCTGTGAGAAGCTCTTCAATGAGAACTAAGGCTGTCTTTCAGATACAACTTACACTGTCACCTTTGTGTGTATACTCAAATTACCAGGAATCAGAAATTTGTTACCTTCCAGAAAGATAAAAGACACACTTATCACGCTGTTCAACCAGTAATGTGGCAAAAGCTATATGGAATTACTGGTCACTGCTACATTAACCTTTTTCACGTGATTATTCTGTGCCTGCAGGGACTAAGCAGGGACAGGCCTTCAATGAGATAATGCATGTCCAGGCAGCTTCTAGGGCCAAGTGATGCAGGCAGTAGAGAAAGACAGGCCTAGAGGAATGTCACCTTGTGGAGGAGGAAGATAAAATGCTGTCTTGAGAATAAACAAGGGATAAACCTTCTACTTACTGCTTCCCTTACCATGAACAAACCTGGTGAAGCTGGGAAGCCCTATATCTAAGCAGATATTGATACTTGTGAAAATAAAATAGTTTGTTTTGGAAAAAGTCTTCACTTTGTTTTAGAGGAAATACAATTTTTGGGTTATGTTTGGAACTCATCAATTAATGCTGTGCTGCCTTTTTTTTTTTTTAGGGGGGAGATATAACTAACCATGATGGAACAGGTGGACTGTCAATTTATGGAAAAGCATTTGAAGATGAGAATTTTGAAGTGAAACACACTGGTCCTGGATTGTTGTCAATGGCAAATAAGGGCAGGGATACGAATAATTCTCAGTTCTTCATAACACTTAAAAAAGCAGAACACTTGGACTTCAAGCATGTGGTATTTGGGTTTGTGAAAGATGGGATGGATGTTGTGAAAAAGATTGAATCCTTTGGTTCTCCTAAAGGGCTAGTAAATGGCAGAATTGTCATTACAGACTGTGGACAAATATAGAACTATTTCTTTGAGTATACAAATGTCCTAGCAGTATAAATCAGTACTTAGATGTTATTGACTAATTATTTCAACTTCTTAAAATGGACACTTCTGATGTATAAATGTAAAATTACAGGTTATAGTTGAATTTTTTTATGTGTTCTAATTGATTTTTTTGCATGGTAAATAAACTTCAGGCACTGGCATATTTCAGGTGTATTTGTGTTATCCTGACATATTTGTATCAAGTGTCAAATTTTAAAAATTAAATCCTAGTCTTGTTAAAATAAATGTCTTGTCTTCACTTTGGTTTGTTTAAAAGAAAATACCTTGGTTTTTGCTCTCGTGAAGCTCTTTTAAATGTGCAGATTGTAGATGCAAATTGCTGGACAAGGCCTTTGAAAGCTAATAGGTATTCCAGTGTGCAAACAGCTGGCTGAGCCAGGTGGGTGCTCTGGAGTCTCTGAATGTCACCTCAGTATTTGAAAGTGAGAGCACAGTTTTTAAATGATTGATCAATGTTTTGCTAGAGCAGTATGCCAACTTTTTTTTTGTACTTAAATTATTTCTAAAAATCTTGGCTTAAGTAGATGTTTTTCATTAACATTGGGCTTTTACCTGACTTAAGTACAACCCTCTGACCCTGCTCAGTGTTCATTCGTTGTTGCCAACTTCTCTGACCTTGCTGCAGGCTCTATATTGTGTATGCCAACATGCTTGTACCTTTTACAACTTTGCTTTTCAAGATGGAGTATGAATGGGTAAATGCAGGGTTTATTTAAACTGGTACTCTACGGATTTAGCTTAGCTTTATTTGTGGGTTTGTTTATTTATTTCTAAAGGATTGCAGTAGTATGTCTTTAGGTGTCCTCAGGGACCTTACTGCTCTCTACAAACACTCAGAGGAGCCTGGAGCTAGGGCTGGTTCGGCCTCTTCTCCCAGGCAACCAGCGACAGGACAGAAGTTAGGCTGTGCCAGGGGAGGTTTAGGTAGGACAGTAGGAATTTGTTCCTAGAAATAGTGACTGGACATTGCCGGGGCGGCCCAGGGCCGTGTTGGAATCGCCGTCGCTGGAGCTGTTCCGGAGGTGGCACTGCATGGTTCAGTTGCCAAGGTGGTGTTTGGTGGCGGGTTGGCCGCTGTGCCGGGGGCGGAGGGGAGCGGTGAGCGCAGGTGTTGTTGCTGCTGTGTGCCCGCCNGCTCCGCCCAGGGGCTGCAGCGGCGCTGCCCGCGGGGGCCGGCGGCGGTGAGACGGGGCCGGGGCGGGCGGCCTGCGGGGAGGAGGCACAGAAAAGCCATTTCCTCCTCGCAGCGTCCCTGAAGTGTTTGGAGGAGACAGAGGGTGGGGGGGGTCTGCCCGCTCCCTCGGGGTTCATTGTGAGAGCTGTGCTGTTGCGTACCCGGGAAGTGCGAGACAAAAATGGAGTTTAAACAGACTTGTGGAGGTTATGTGTTCTTGCTACTCCTGTCCCTGTCCCTGCGTTCCGATTGCCTTAGCGTAGAAGTGCTGAAGAGTCATCCTTGTCTGAGCAGGAAATTTCCCTAGAAATTTTATTTTACACCAGAGAAGACCGGGTTCCTTGCACTCATACGAGTGGAGGAACTGTATTGTGGTTCCTCTCTTTCTCTTACTTGTACTGACAAGTATTTATGGGTCTGCACAGTGGATTGGAAAACTGAACTGCCTGAAAATCCAGCAGCAAAGACCCCTCCCCCATGCTGGTGTTTCGAAAGCCTTTGATACTTAGTGGAAGGAGTATTCCTGGCCAGGCACCTTTATTTTGCCTAAATTGTTTTTCTTTCAAGTGAAACAAATTTTTGCAGTTGTTTTCATGCATCTGTATTCCCTGAGTCCAATGATTCCAGTGTGTTCAGGGGATAACAGACCTTAAGTGTTCAAAATAATGCTGCAAGGGAAGTCATATGGTGGAAAAATACCCATGAGCAACCAAAGATTGGGAGAGATTGAAAGTGGGTTTGAGTTAGATACATAGTTGGATTGAGATACTGAGTTGGTCCTGGGAGTCGTAAAATTAATACAAAACCTAGCCTTTTTTCTCTTAGGAAAAGTGCCTTGCCATTTTAGGGCCAGGAACTGTCCCAAATGTGATGTGAAGATTTGAGTTTTTTAGCAGCTAAAATCAGGATGTATGTGCCCTTAATTCCTGCAGAAGGATTTGCAGCTTGAATAGCGTTTGATGGTGTTCTAGATTCGATGGGTAACTTTTCTCAGGGAATATTCTGCTTTGAATTACAGAACTGTTCTTTAGGAAAAGTAATTTTTAAACCTTATTTTTAAAGGACTTTCACTGAGACTTCAATGCTTTTGAGAAAGAAAATGTTACATGTTTTTGTGTGCTTTGTCATTTTATTAAAATTGGTCATTTAAGTGCAGGAAAATACAGCAGCTGATCGTTTGGTTTAGAGCATAGCAGAGAGATGCAGTGAAACAAGATTGTGAGGGCTGCCTTGAGTCTGCTATTTTGTAATGTACATTTAATTGATTTTGTTTGTAGCCTGAAATTTCTGTCATTCACTTTTTTAGTACGCACTTATAAATTAATAAGAAAAAGTAGAGCAGGAAACTTCGGCATAAAAAGCCTCGATATAAAGGTAGATAGCACTGTTTCCATGATCACCTAATTCTACTTTTATGCCTTTATTTTATGTTACTGTCTTCATAGTGCTTTATAGTTTCTCAAATATTCTAACATAATACTATGAGTATTTCCTCATTAGACTGTAGGGAATATATTTGCCTCTTAATATGAGGACCGTTTGCATTTATGTATTTAAAAAAAAAACACTTCCCTTTTCAAAGCCAGTAGTTTGTAATAGGATTCTGTCACAAGCTTGTAACTGTTAAAGCAGTAAGTTGTAACATAGTTTTTCTGGGAAATTCTGACTAGAGTGCAGTGGTTTTGTGCTTTCTTGTAGGATTGCCTCTCAGAAGCATTGCATACCAAATATAAAAGCAGAAGCTCCCTAGTTTTTAAAGGTAATACCAAGCAATAGTGCTTTGATATTTTTTACAGCGAAAATATATACTAAAACTGTATTGTTCCTAAATTTATTTAAAGTAGTTTTGTACTTTCTTGTTTTAAATATATAGGTTATCTTGATCAGGGGTTTGTGATACCTGGGAGCTAGCCTGGGAATGTTAACAAGTAAAGAGCAGGAAGGATGTTTTGGAGCAGTGGTTCGTAGCCTGCTTGTGTTTAAGTCCTGCTTGAGTTAGTTGGTAGCAGTCCACCTCATAACGCATGTATTTGGCTCTAAAGATACATAAACATTTAATATTTAGAGTGTAGTTGGGCTCTTTCAGGAACTGCTGCTCAGGGATAGCAGCCTAAAACAACGTATTTATCAGACTTCAGTTACAGAAAAATTTCTATATGCAGACAAGCCCTAAAATTTCAGAAAGACAAATCTGGTGTGAAAGCTAAAGAATTCTAACTGTGGTTTAAGCTTTTATAATAAATTTCATTATTCATTAGGCTGCATCATTGCTGGGTTTGGTTCTTAAACCTACATGACTATGTGGCAACTTAACTTCTGTTAAGTCCTTGTTGATTTCTTAATGTCAGATTCTCATGCAAAATAAAATTGTTGCAATTTTACGTATTTCAGGTGACACGGACAGCTCCCTGAAAATTGCAGCTGTTTCTTTATCAAATTGTTCTTTAGAGTCAGAATTTACTGAAACCGGAAGAGAGAACAGTATCAGATCTAATGATTTCCGAAAAAGTTTGAAAGACTGGGATTGGTAGGAGGTGTTTTTAGTTCTCCTTTATTATTTATTTTCTCTCATAATCCACATAAATCATGAATAAACAATGTATTTGGACTGTGCAAAAGTTGTTTTAAGCTTCTTGTTTTCTTGTTAAGTAAAGAATTGTTTGTGGTCAATTTATGCGATAATGGAGATGGTGATTTGATGAGGAATATTGTTTCACTTTCTAATCTAATCTGTGTATGTTGGAATTGCTGAGGGGATACATAGGTGATAAAAAAAATGAATTAGGAGAAAAGCAATTAGCCCAGACTGATAAACAGATTTATGTTTATTTAGAGATAATTCAATTCCAAAAGCCAAGAAATCTATTTTAAGGGTATTTTACACCAAACAGGAAAAATATAATTTTTAAAGGGGGGTTGTGTTTTTAGTTCTCTGGGAATTTGGTGGTTTGTGGTGAGAGAAGAGTGTTGATTTTACCTATTGCTTACATGTGCTTACAGCATGAAAAGCCTAATTATTGTAACAACTTCTAAGTCAGCAACATGTAATTGCTGTGGTTGAGGTTTGTGAGTAATAATGCCTTTCATCCAAATGATTTAACTCTGCTATTATTTATCAGCAAAATATCAAAGTCTTACATTATGCCATGTTTGCCTTTTTATACAGACTTCTTTCAGTGCTCTATTATATATCATGTTAGAAAGGAATTGAGTAATTTAAAGTTACTGCTCTTTTGTACTTTTAGTTTTGATGATGAGCAAGATTCTTTTTGTGATTCAAGTGGTCTAGAAGTAGAAGAAAAGGGTGTTATTTGTTCTGAAACTGATGCAATTCAAAATACAGCTATATACACAAGAACAGGTAATAAACCTATAAAATTTAATTTTATACTTTCTTACAACTCTCTGTGAAGTATAAGATGTAACTTAAAAAACTTCCTAGTAAATGCATTTCTATTCAATTCAGAAATACACTAATCACCAAAAATGTATTTTAGTGTGAGGAACTTTAACCTTTCACATAAGTATGGGGACTTTCTTTAGAATTATTTTAGGACCTTCAAACATACTTTAAGCAATACTAATGTTATTTTCTCATATGGTGTCCAGTAGTTTCTTAAGTCCTATTGTCTTTACTTGGGTGTCACCCTAAGGCCTAACCAGCAGCAGATCACTTGCCTGAAACCCATACAAAAATAATACATTTTGATGACATGATTCAGTCTGTGCATAGATTCTATACATATCTCTTGGATTTCTATCTTGCAGTGGAGGGCCCAGTTTTATTTATAAAACTGTTGATTCCTGATCAGTTTGAATAAATCATGGAACAAGAACTTTGATCACATCTCTGTAATTCTTTAGATTACTTTCATATTTTGATATATCTTGCTCTATACTTGTAGCTGATTTCTGAGAGCACTTTTTTGCTGTTTTTGTACAACAATCATATCAACATTTAGCTAGGACTGATTTTTTAATGTAAAATGCATTTTTTCCCTGTCCGCAGGCCGCCCTTTGCCAACTCATTTGGCTGCAAATACTCAAGAAAATACAGAGCAAATTATTAACAATGGTTTGTTAAAGAAAATCGTGCATGGAACTGATGCTCAGACATGCGATAGGCAAGGTTTAATACCATTTCACATCAGTCATATTTATGATGAATTATTTGCCATACATCAGAAGCTCCAGGTAGGAAATGGAATCATGTTAAAATTTTTGTTGAATAATGCTAAGAAGTATCTCACATTTGAGGAAGAAATCTGAAATTACTTATATAGTAAAACTTACTTATATATTAAAACTATTACTTATTACTACTGCTTTATGCTAATCACATTTGCTTATATACTAAATTTCCATCTGTCTTTTCCCCTAGAGTAATTCAGTGATTTGGTAATGATTCTTTGATGTGAATTGTGGGTAGGTAGGCAGATTCAGCTTGAGGGACTTTGAACACAGTGTTTCTACATTCAGCATTATCTTGTGACACACTGTGGCCATAGAGGGAAGCATCCTCAACCATTGCTTCTCTTGAGAACATCTGAAACTGTTCTGCTGACTCTAGGCATTCCAAAGCGCTTGCTGTCATGGCCTCCTCCAAAATCCCTCTCTTCATCCCACCAATTCATCTCCAGCAGGTTTAGGCTACTAACAGAAGAGCCTCCTATATGGTTTTACTCTGTAATACTTCCTAAGCTTGTGCTGGATTCCCTGCCATGACTGTCTTTTGCAACATATGAGATAAAAATAATTTTATATCTCTTTTTTTTTCACTGCTTTTTTGGGGATGTTTCTCACTAGTTGAAGAAAGAAGACTCTACTCTGTCTTATCCAAAAGTTTTGGAAGCAAAAGCCAAAGTTTAATTTTCCAGAGTAACAATGTGGAGTTTAATTTTATATTTTGTGAGGCTGAGCCTTTCCAATGTACATGGTTGTCTTTTTGGGTTAATGTGGGAGGAAACTGAACAGAGGTGGCCAATACAATGACTTTATATTAGTAAGCTCTTGTGTAACTATAATTTCACAAAGAGCTAAGCATATCTCTGGGACAAAATTTTAAATTCAGCATAATTTGGGAAAATTTCACATGCATTTTTTTCTTGATACAGAGAGAAAGTTCAGCACAGCAGGAATATGCTCTGCAACTGCAGAAACGAGAGCGTTGTCTAACAGAACAAGAAGCATTGCTTTTCAAACATGAAGCAGCTTTGGCTAAAATAAGAGGTATTGAGGAGGAAGTTCACACAAAATTTGGAGTTATAAAAGAGGTGAAATAATATATTTAATGATAGATGTTACTCTATATGCCCTTTAACTCATTTGTAGTTATCTGAAGCCATCACATGTTTGCTGGAAATCCTGCTTATTTTTTTTAAGTGCTTGAAATTCCCAAAGGAAAGAACTAAATAAAAAGTACTGAACAATATTGCTGGAGTTTTTGTATGACTTCTGTTTCAGAATGGTGCATGTAATTGTCTGATGTGTAGTACATTTTGTAGTTACGAGTTAGAAAAAGAAGGAAACTTGTTTGTCAAATAATGAAAACTATATGACCAGTATTAGAGAAAAAAATATGGTCCATCTGCAATTGTGTGTAAATTAAATGAGTATCTTTGCATTAGCTGTAGTTGCAGTGAATTTCCTTGGGAATGCTTTAAGACATGTTGAGATCTTATGACATAACACCTATTGCAGAGAGCACTAGCAAACAAAGACTCAAAAAGTTCAGAGGAAGACCAACCTGACTTTGGGGGTGTGGGAAGAAAGAGTAGGTGAATGAGTAAAGAAGGGGAGAAATGAAAGATGGACTATTTTCAGTAAAATAAAACCTTACTATTTTATCAAGTAAGTCTGAGGTACTTAAATCTAAGGTCCAGAGAAAATTAAATATAAAACAAATTTCAGGGGTAAGAGATGAGTGGCAATGGATATGTAGGTTGTATTTAACAATTCATGTACTTGTGTTGTAAACAAGAGCCCCAGTCTCTATGAGGCATAGGATTAGTTTCTCACTCCGCATGATTCAGAGTAAGCAAAGCCAAAAGCATGAGTTGAAACCTCAAAGCACAGTCACAATTTTTTGTAAATATTTGGAAGAATGAGCTGTAAGTAAAAGCTTCATCACTGATTTTAGTTCACAAACACATCCTACATCTGAATTGTTTGCGAAATATACATATGTGTAGTTGGTCTAGGTAGAAGAGGGCAGCAATAGGAGCTGTAGGCTGTTCATGTTGCTCTCAGTTTCTGTGCAGATCCTTCTTAATACGCAGCACAAATCTCATTTTTCTCACTGCTGACTGAACACGTGAATTTGGACATGAAGAACGTGGTATTTGAAAGTTTGTCCAATTCTTTTCACAATGGAACTTACTGTTTCTAGAATAGTCTCTTTTAAATCATGTTTTTAAATTTGGTATTTCTATAGCAACATGAGGCAGAAGTTAAGCAGCTGACAGAAGCCTTGAGAGAAATAACTAAAGAAAATAGGAGGCTGAAGTCATCATTTGACAGCTTGAAGGAAGTGAATGACTCTTTAAGAAAACAGGTAAAATTAATTATTTCCTGTTATAAATAATTCTACAAGTTACACTCAATAATTTTAAATATTTGAGCAGCTTTAGTTTGCAAAATTGCTGACCTTTTGTTTCTCTAAGACAAGAATTGTATGAATGACTGAAAGTACTTTTCTCACCTGTTTCTAGTACTTGAGATTTAGCCTTTCCTATCTTTTACAGTGTAAAAAAGAAGTTAAATTTGTTCCACTGACTCACTAGCAACAGCTAATTGTTAGGGAGGGGAAATCCATTGAGAATGGATGGAGAGGAGGTATTTTATGACAAAATCTAATCTGCCCTGTGCAAATTTGCTGTGTCAAATTGCTATGCTGATTCTATTAAATAAAAAGTAGAATGTTTATTTCTAACTTCATGTTTGATCAGTATTTTCAGTTGTTTTTGCAAATGTTCATGAAGGCAGTATTTTCTCAATTTGTAAACTAGAATGATGTTTCATAGTAATGCATAGAGCAGGAATTTGTCCCACTTGACTGTTAAGTCTGACCTAAAATGGTGATAAACAAATTATTCTAGCATTGTTTATTCATTGAACTAATTAGAGTTCTGATAATCTGAGTACAATAAAAATCTACATCAGAGCCTTATTTTTTCCTTACAGAAGCTCAGACCTAACTCCTAGGATGTTGATGATTCTGATGCAACCCATCTGTCTTATTTCCTCTCACTATAAAATCTTTGCATTTCTGTGTAAACTTGAGGGCTTCTGTGATGATCATGCTGTTTATTGTTGTATGAGTAGAGCATTTTTTTAAATTGAAATGGAGGTTACAATTTTCCTGATCTTTTCTCACCAAGTAAACTGGTTTTTTTCCCCATTAACAAGACTATTATAACATTCTTGAATTTGTACTCGTTTTTATGCCATTTCTTCATGAAAATTAATCAGATGTGAAATGCCTGTATATCTAGAGTGTCATTGTCGTGCTTATTCTTCCCTGCACTCTGAAAGGTTGGGCTGCAGGTCAACAAAGAGATACTGTTGCTGTCTTATTTAGCCTAGAACAGGTTGCCCACAGAGGTGATAAGAGGCTCACACCTTGGAACGGTTTAAAAGCTGTCTGTACATAGCAGCCACATCCTTGTGGCCCAGCTTGAGCAGAAGGGTTGGACCAGGTGTCTTAGAGAGGTGCTCTGGAATCTCAACCAGTCTATGATGCTGTCATTTGTTGAGGGAGGTGGATGATGATTTTGTTTCTATCACTTTAGATGCTAACAAGAAAAAATTGAACTTTATAATAATTTAGCTGCTCAACAACAATATCAAGTTACTTCAGTGTGATAATGAAGTCAAGAAGTGAGTTTTGTATTTTCAGATAGTTTAATATTTTCTGCTTCTTTCAGTTGAGTGGTGTAACTGAGTTGAACAAGAAGTTGGAAGGTCAAGCACGAAAGGTACAAGCCCGTTTAGAGAATCTACAAGTAAGGCTTGTTCTTACATGTACCTGCTTTTATCGGTAACCAGTGAAATATAATTCGTTGTTATATTTTGTTGCAGAGGAAGCATGAATTTTCAATGGTACGCAAATCTAATGATTTATATCAAGTGATGAAACAAAACAAACCTGTGAAACAGGAAAAAGTGACGGCAACATCAAAAATGACTATGGTAAGAATTAAGCAGAAATCTTGAATCTTTTCATTTGAAAGACATTAGGCAGTGTAACATTCTCTGTGCATCTGCTAAAAATTGCAAAATGTAGCTTCCAATTTTATTTTATGAGTTATACTAAGAAAAGAAACAATATATTGGGGGAAAACTCACACTTAACAAAGAATTAAGGTTGTTGCTAAAAATATGTCTTCAATTTCATATTGCTTATGTCTACTTATTTCTGTATATTTTTAGTCATATGACAAGTTTTCCTCCTCCTATCATGTCATCTTTCATTTGCCAACTAGAAATATAACCTGGGTCCACTGTCACAGGTTTCTTTTGCTGTGTCAGAAAAAAATCTTAGACTCATTGTGGTTACTGCTACAGTACAGCACTGTCCTTATGAATAACACCAGGTAAAAAGTAGTCTTTCAGAAGTATCCAATAAAGAACCTTAATCTTCTTAATCAAAAGTGAAATACTACTGTTATTTTTTTGAGAAATAATCCTTAGTGAAAGACAGAGATTAAATGCAGTGTTCATTCACAGTTCCAAAACAATCAACTGTTTTTCCTTAAAAAAATCTTCTTACATCACTTAATGAAATTTTTTCTGTCTCCATGTAGTTCCATTTATGGTATTACACTGCCAACATCTCCCAGCTGGTTATGCTTTTTTTTTCCAGCTAGAGGTAAACTCTAAAATGAGAAAGATATTCACAACACCCTATCTAATCGGTCTACAATGGATGCCTTAAAATAGTGCTGTCTATATATAGCAACAAAAATTCTCTTTATATGGGTTTTAGCATACTTTGGTTGCACATGAAATGCAAATACTATCAGTAGTTACAGTTCTGAGTGAAGAGGAAAAGAGCTATCTGAAGGTAGATAGAAGAAAACTTTTGAGGTCTTCAGGGAGTTCTTGCAGCCTGTCTTCAGGTATCTCTGGATTTCTTTCATAGAGTATTTCGTTGCAGTGTAGTAGAGCCAAGATGACAGTTTCATGAAGTCTTTGTTCTTTTTTTTTTAAACAATACTAGTTACCCAGTTAAATTTAACAACAGTGGATTGCATGAAATGAAACAAAGTAGGTCTAATGCATTGAAATATTAATTTCCCCATGTGAAGGACATTAAAGACTTGCTTTCTCCTGTCATTAATTTGTCCAGAATTACAAAATGTAGTGATTCTGTATGTGAGCTTTTTTTTGAGCTGTTTTACTACCTTTTGTCCAAGTACAAAATAAATTATGGTTATATGTTTTTCACCCCCAGAAACCATCACAAATGGTGTCTGTTTTGCACTGGGGAGTGAGGTGTGAGAGAAAGAAATGCTGCAGGGTTCTTTCTGGGTTCTTTCAACCTTTTGTAAGAAAGGCCTGACCACAAATGGCTTAATTAAATGGCTATTTTAATAAGACAGAGTGAGAAGAGGAGTATAGAGAGGGAGTAAATCTTGTGTTCCTTTAGATGCTGGTAACCTTGTGTTTGTGCAGCATCAAATGCAGCCCTGGTGGACTTCTCCAATGGCATTGAAAGAAACCCCTCCTTTTTGGCCTTTTATCATTTTATATGATAAAATTTTCTTGCAAGAAAACAACTCTATTCATGAAGGACGTTCATGGGAGAAGAACTTGTTGCCCTTTTAGACAAGGCCAAGGCCAGGCAGGATCAGCAGTATCAAGTGGGAGCTGCTGGAGTTTATCCTGCAGCCAAGCATGGGATAAACTCTGCAGTTGATTGATTTGTAAAGCACAGCACAGGCTGCACCTACTCAAGTTAACTGTGCTGTGGAACTCTAACTCCTTGATGTACAGTGATCTCCCAGTCAGGATTGCCACCTTCCAACCTTTGATCCACATACAATTTACCTTTCCCAGAGATACTGGAAATTACAGTTACATTAGTACTATACAGGCTTCTCAAACCCTAAGTACAAGGCCCAGCAGAGCACACATGGCCTGTTCCAGATCACTGTCTCCTTGAATACATTTTCCACTGGCTCACATTACAGTAACTCACCTCTCAGATTTTATCGGGCATAAAATTCTCATCCTTTCTATTATGCACAATATTTCATAGCTAATGTACTCTCATGTATTTCAGTCTGTTACAATTTTAGCTTAGAAAAAGCATTAAATTGAAAGCTGAAATATCTGATATTGTGGATATGTTACAGCTACCATTGAATTCACAAGTTTATGAGCTCTTAACTTGTCTTATGGATTGGATCTCAGATCTGCATCTTAGCAGAATAAAAACACAAGAAGAGAGAGAGGACAGGCATAAACCTATGGTTACCCAGAGCTCAAAAAAACCCTGTACTCAGGAAAAGTGTATGAAGGTAAAGGGGTTTGGGTTGTTGCTTGTGTTAATATGTTTTCAGACTTTTGGGTGTTTTTAATGATTCTGAGAGTATAATAGGTCAACATGTAATTAAAACAAAATAATTGTTAATAAGTCAATATTCATTCCAACAGTGAGATAAGATAGATAATTTGCCATTTGTAAAGCATACTGATAATTTTTATTAAAAAGTGTGTTGTCCTGTCTCAACATGAGAGTTTCACTTTGAGGTGATAGTTTGTCTTCTGTTTTATGTGTGATACTTGGTTTTAAGTTGTTGTTTTAAGGGGATGAACAGATCAAATTTAAAATGTTTTTATGCTTATTTTAGATATTAAAATTTCAATTTATCACCAATAAAAGGTGATGCTATGCTGTACTTTCAACACCTTTATTGTTTTCTTTCATGTGATACCCAAGATGTAGAAATCAGTGAGGTGTTCAGAAAATTCACTTTGTTGAATTCCTTCATTATATAAAAGATTTATAGCCACTGGGACTGGATTTACTGGATTACTGAGATTGAGCTCACATGTATCTCCACTCCAGCATGTAATCCTGTACAATTTAAAACTTGTGTATGCATATAATTCTGTTACCTGTACTGCATCTGTCCAGAGAGTATTTGCATATGTTATCTGATAAACTCCATGAGAAATTTAATCAGTTTGTTTGTTTTTCACTTACAGTTAGCATATAGAATAGTTAATATACTGCATGTAATTCTGTCTTTGTATATTTTTGCAGCTGTTGCCTATAGCTACTGAGCAACTCCAGTGGATGCCATATGTGAATCCTAAACTGCACATGCCTGTGATTAAATTTCTTTACTGGTCTATAAGACAGTTAGACACTGATACACAGGTAAAGCAATACAGCAGACTGCAAACAGTCCTCATGCAATATGTTTTTTTAAAAACAATTCACAGAAGATATTAATGGATTTTGCATTTTAAATACATGTGAAAATTGAGTGTTTTCAGGTAGCATATAGAAAAGAAACTGCTGTCTTTGTAAAGCATAAATTCATAGTCTTTACCACAGATGGCAAATGAAAAACAAATTCTTTTTCAAGTTAAATTTAAATTTTGCATTGTGTATCTAAATGTAGTTTTCCTCTGTATCTGATCTCTGTTGTGATGTCTAAGCACATCAGAAACTATATTTTTGCATACATATATACAAAACTTGCACTAGAAAAGGCAATTATTTTGTATATTATTGTGTACTTTATGAATGAGATTTGTTGAAACTGATGGAAGTGAGTGGCAAAGCAGTGAAGAAATTTCGATTATTCTGTCCTCTGCTTGGTGTCTAACCACAAGACATTCCTTGTTCTTTTTCACTAGACTGCCGTAAGAAAATACTTAGCAGTATAATAAAGAAAAGGACAGTAGTCATAGTGTAAAGACTCAGCATTGTGCTGTCCGTGTTCATTTGCTAAATAAAAAACCAGAAACTTTGTAAATATTCTGAGTTTAAATTAAATACAATTGTAGGATGTTGAGTTTAGTTCTATTAAGTAATTTTATTTTAAGCAAGCATAATGTGAAGTTTGATTCTGTGGTAATATTTCTGTATAGTTCATGATAGAAGGTCTAGTAGATGTTACCTGTACAGTGTTCTTAAGCTTCATATTTAGACCTTGATTCTGTAAATGCTTTTAAAGGATATAACTTCAGTCAAGCTTACAAAATTGAGTTGACTGAAACTGAGTTTTTTCTGAGGCAATTTAAATAATCTCAGCATATCCAGGACCCTCACTAGTTAGTCTCTTGCTGAAGTGTGAAGGCACTGTGATAATGTTGTTCAACTGATTTTGGAACACAAAGCAGTATCTTATGCTGATCATATTCCAATACATGGGCACACCTTTTGCTACTTAATATTTAATTGCATGGAGAACATATGTATGTTATGTTTTAATGTTTACACTAACTATATGCACTTTTGAAGCAGCATGCAACAATGAGATCAACCATGAGGAGACTTGGAGAAGATATTTTCAAAGGCATAGTGAGTAAGGGAAACCCAGACAGTTGTTCTGAACAGTCTACAGAGAGTAAATCAAAGTCAGCCACTTTCTTTAAGAGTTCCTGTATGCCTCTGAGGTTTCTGTCAACTTTGATTGTGCTTAAAACAGTGACACAAGGTAAGTCAAGACTTTTTTTATATTAATTTATCTATTTCAGTCATGTGCCTGGACAAAAACATTTTATTGATACTGTACATTATGCTTTATTAATGAAAAGTGGTTTTACTTGGGTATTGTGAAGCAAAATATACAACTATAAGTCTTGCTCTTATTAATTTTATTTTAGAATTTATGTGTTTTTTTTAATGTGATGACTTGTTAGACAAGTCAGCATTTCTGAAGAGGGGGAAGAAGATAAAGGTTTCAAAGTAGACACTGTGAGATTACACAAATCAGATTGTGTCTGGACACTGTGAGAAAAGTGTGGAAAATATAACTCAAAGGATAAAATAACTCTTCTCTCAGGTGCTTTGTTAACTGCTATCTTCAGTTATGAAGTCTTATCTTTCTTCAAGGGAAACAGGGAACGAGATGTTGCAGATCCTTTATATGGAAGTCAGGCAGAAAAGTAATTCTACACCATTAAGAGCAGGTGTAAGATGTGATTGCTGCTTACCTGCAGCAACTTAGCAGTACTGTGGTTCTGCATAACTGGGATCTTCTGCAAGAGTAAGTTTTACAAGGATAGCGTACGAATGAACATCTGTGTAACCCTTTTCCAACTCCTTGTGGTACTAACCACTTACTTTTCCTTTTTCAAAGACATTTTGAAAGCACAGATCATTTTCATAGCAAGTAATTTTTTAGTGGGGTTACAACCCAGCAATCTAACCTAAGATCAGAGATGGTTCTGCTTTTGACAGGAAGGTTGGACTAGATTCCAGCTTAAATTATTCCATGATTCTATTTTTGGCTACCTTTTTTGATCAGAATGGTTTGTATTTTAAAATATCTTCTCAAGTAACACATTTATTTTGTCAATAACATAAAGAGATTGATACAGGTTACAGTGATACTAATTTTCAAGGTACTCCTGAAAAACCATGTCAAACATCAAAATCAGATGCCTGCTTTAGCATCAGATTTTTTTAGTCTCTTGCATGAAATATGTTAGATTATGGGGCATTTCTTAGACAGCAGAGATTCACATCACAAAATTGCTGCAATCTGTGGCACCCTGATTGACACGAAACAGGAATGCCAAAGATTTTAAATGCATAAATAATGAATAGAGTTATTTTTCACAGAAATCATGCTTCTGGATTAGGTGTTTAAGAAGATAAGTATGTTTTTATGCTTAATGACCTGTGCAGTATTTATATTGTGAGTATTTACAGTAAACATGGGATTAAAACACAGAGGAAGACCATCCTGACATCATTCAGGAACTAACACAGTGCTCCAGCTGTTGGAGGGAACTATTTCAGTCAACCTACTTCGGTGAAGCTTGATAATTAGTCTCAAATTGAGACCCACATTTTAGAAATATTTGATAAAAAAAATACAAGGAGAATTGCAATACAAAAACTAGTCATTGCAGAGACTGATTTACCCTAAGCAGATGAACACTCTTGATTAGAATGAATCAATTTGGCTTCTCATGGTTGCTTTTTACTGCTGGCTTCTGTAACACAGAAAATACGATCTGTTCTTAAACATATGTCAGATATCACCGTGTATGAATTTTGATCACTCTGACCACATGGCACTAATGATCTGGTGATAAAGTAGCAGATTTTGTTTGAACATATGTCCTCCTTCCTACAAATTGTCAGTATCCAGCAGATGGCACCATAGTTAAACTACTGCAGTAGGATAAATTGTTTCCTTCTACTTAATTTTCTGTGCTCCAGATGATCAATGAAATTCCAAGATACTGAGGAAGATTTGACAGCAGGAAATTAAGAAAATAGATTGTTTCACTTAATCTGCATCCTTCCTATAATTTCTCACAATGGATGAGAATATAAAATGTTTTATACTGAAACTACAGCTTTTTATAGGAGGAATGGGCATAGTTGCTCTCGTGAAAACAATTGCTCTCATTCAGCCAAATCAGCCACCGGTCCCTTAACAGAGGTTTCCCAGATGTTGAAACTAACATCGTCTCAAACTATGCAAGTTTGTATTTTCTTTCCTCTTTAACAAAATATTTGCAGGCCTTTACATCTGTAAGTATATTTTTCTTAAACATATGAATTGTACATAGTCTTTTTCTTCACTCACAATAAATTGTTAAAATAAAAATAGGCAGAGCATGTCTTTAAATAAAAAATGAATTTAATATTTGCAGCTATTTAACTTTTAAGTGTGTATCTGCCGTGGTAACTATCAGATAGTTGTTCATATTGCTTAATGAAACAATGATTATAGAAGTTTTATTGCCTGTATTCTGATATTTTTCAGTGGATTACCTGGCTCAGGCCTTTGATTCCCTTCGTGTAGACTTGAAGACAGATGAAGGGAAGGCCTTATTTTTGGAATACCAATGTGTGCCTGTTGTATTAAGCCACTTAAAAGTATCCAGTAGAGGTCTGCTTTCCAGTGCTCTTGATGGATTACTTGAGATGACCATGGAATCTGGTAAATTTGAGTAATTAAAAAATGATAACTTAAAAAAATCATGATGAAAACAGATGAAAAAAGCATAAAAGCAATGTAAAAACAGTATAAAAATACAATGTAAAAACTGTATAAATAATCTAATGTACTATTAGCAATTCTTTGTATCATGTACATTCATTAGAGACAAAACGTATTTCTGCCTTTTCTGTCTTTTTCTGAGTCACCCTGTGTTTTCTTCTCCCTCTCAGCCACTATGTTTTATATTTTGTCCTGGTTACTTTCTTATTTCTTGCTGTGGTTTTTGTAGCTATTTTTGGTTTGGCTTTTCAGTTTATTCCACTGTATTACCTGCTGATATTTTTCTTTGGAGTCAGGCTGTACCAGGGAAGCCAAATCATGAAAACCTGCCAGGAGGTGGAGATAAAAAATAAGTTTTATTTTGATTCTTTTCCTAGTTTGAATGAACAGCTTATCCACAATCATTTTTCAATTTCTGGTGTTTGGAAATGGTATTTCTAGAAGAGATGGTTGTGTTTTGCTGAATTTTACTGTGCTTTGGCCCTAGAAAAGCTTTAATAATCTAGTTTGTCACAGCATTTTTCCAGGTGATACAGGTAAGGATCAATTGATAACCACCTGGATGAGCATGAAGGTTGTGATGCATTCCAGGGCCATGTTGAATAAACCTTGCAAGTGGTTTTTTTAAGATAAAATCACTCATTGCCTTTAAGAAATTTGTACTGTTTTGGAAGTATTTTGTTATTATGCATTTTACTAGTTAAATAGAAATTATGTTTGACTTGGGATGGTATAGCCTTGAGTAAAAAGCAATTTTGTAGCAACCTAAGTGCAAAAATATTTAACTAAAGTTCTGTTCTTCCTTGCAGTCTTTTTCTGACCACATAATTAGTGCAGTCTTACACTAAAGTAGTCTTCCTAATAGTCATAACTGTGATTGGAAAAGTGATTGGGAAGGAATTAATTAAATGCGCAAAGGTAACGACCTAAGCAAGATGGACAGTATCTGGTGTTTCGTTGGGTAATGACTGTAACAGTACATCTGTTACCTAGCAGTAGTCATTCTGATACACTAGATGCCTGCAGTTTGAAGAATAATGAAGATGTGTTGTCTGACTCAAATTTTGCCTTCTTGATTCTCAGAGAAGTTGTATGTATGTGAAATCAGGAAAGGAAGAGCACTGTTTAATTAAACTGACATTTGATTGAAAATTGTTTCTTGGCAACTGCGTATAGAGCCTTATGTAGAGCCTCCCTCTTTGGGAGAATAAATTGCCAATACACAAATTAAGCATGTTCTGCTCTTTTCCAATGCATAGTGTTTTGCAAGAAATTTTTAACCATGAGAAATAGTATTGCTTTTGGGAAATTGTGTTTTCATTCCTTTGGAAGTTTCCTATTAAAAAGTCATTAAAAGACAAACTATAGAAGGCAGCAGTGACTGTTTAGAGGACTCTCTGTGTTAGAGTAAAACAGGAATTCATGCTCAGTTTTAAAGCTGTATTCATGTGCAGCCTTAAACATGAAGTCATAGGTAGTGACCTGTCTTGGTTTGAAAGA
>VZRF01000718.1:18609-67619 GCA_013396875.1 Vireo altiloquus | reverse complement strand
ATCCCATCCCATCCCATCTCCTCTCTCCGCTGTGCTGCCCTCGGCTCCCTGCCCCTGGATTTGTTTGTGGCTGTGTGCTCAGGCAATATTGGGGCTGTCAGAGCCACACTGAAACATTTACCCAAAACACCTCTGCCTGCCTCTCTCCTCCCCTCTCTCCTTCCCCTCCTCCTCTTTTCCTCGCTTTTTTTTTTTTTTTTTTTTTTCCCGGTGCCTGTCGATATTCCCAGAGCTGGGCTGCAGGCCCTCGCCCAGGAAAGGGTTAAACATTTGGAAAGGTCTTGTTTGAGGTAGAGTGAATTTTAACCACCACACACATAACGAATGCACGGCAGCCTGAATTGCTGGTGAGGAGCCAAGAGCACAAGAGAGGAGCTGCTGAATTTTAATGATTCATTATTGCATGGAAGGCCTTTGTCTTCCTTTATCCGGTGCACAATAAAAGAATTAATTGGACAGAAAATGGCAGGGCAAAGAACTGACAAGTCATTAAGGGGCTCTGAATGGCTGATTAGGTGCACATTGGGGGTGGAATTTCAACTGCACTGTTGCAGCAAGGGCTCCGGAATAATAATGGCATGGCACAGTTTATATTTTGTATGCAGTACCAGAAAGGCCTTTCTGTCGGCATTGTGGGGCTATTTATTCTGCTGTCTATTTAGCCATTGTTGGCATTGTGCTGCCAATAAGAATGCGCAAACAAAGTTGGGATTTTTTTTTCTTTTCTTTCTTTCTTTTTTTTTTTTTTTTTTTTTGGGGGGGGTGTGGGGTGGGGTTGGATTTCAACTTCCCGCCGGCAAAATAATTGGGGAAGCAGAATTTCGCTCCGTGCGTGGTTTTATTAATTTCACTCTGTGTGTGTGTGTGTGTGTGTTCAGGGCTGGCTGTAAATATTTAGACTTGCCAGAAGGAGCTTCATTTAGCACGAGAGAAAAAGAAGGAATAAACTTCTCCTGCTTTTTTTTTCTTTTTTGTTTGTTTTTTTCCTTTCCTTTCCCCCATTCCCAAGGAGCTGGCGGCAGGGGAAGCCTTGCAGGATTGTCCCCGTGGGGGTGAAAGCTCCGGGCTGGGGCAGCCACCACTTGCCCAGCCCCACGCCGGGAGGATGCAGCCCAAGGAAAAGCAGCCAAGTGGAATTATCGGTCGCTAGGAAGTTCCCGGAACACCTCACACTCGCATCCTTGGGGCGGCTCCTGCCAGGGCCGCGCTGGTGCTGTTGGTTGCCGGAGAGTTTTAACAAAACGCACGCACACGGGAGGGCAACGAGGGAGGGATGGAAAGCAGGTGTGATCCTGATGGATTTCCATGAGGAATGTGCTGGGTTTTTAGAAGGATAACAAATAGGAATCGTAGTTTTGCTGTCAGGGCCGGGCGCAGCTGCTCCAAAGTTTCCGGGGGAAAAAAGAGAGACTTTAATGAAGATTCAGGTTTGTTTTTATTTTCCTTGCAAATGATTCATCCCAGCCTGCTGGCAATGGGAAGCTGTCACCTTCTCGCAGCCTAAGGATTGTCACTCCGTGAGGATTGGGTTTTTAATTTTGCTCCAGGTGATGTCATTCCTGCCAAGCTCCTTCCTGTAAAGCGCCCGACCTGGCTGGGTTTGATATCCAAAGGTGCCTCCTTTTCTTCCCAAATCCCAGGCAGCAAATTTCCCTGTGCCTGGGAGCGGGAGCTGTGCTCCCACCTGCTCCCTGCCAGCCCTGGGGCAGTTCCTGATTTCCAAGGAGCAGAGGAGCAAAAGCTGCTGGGAGCAGACTGTTCTCGTCCAGCTCCTCTGGAGCCTCCCTGGATGCTCCTGCTAATGAGCTGGGGTGGACTGGGAAGGACTGGGATGGATTCCAGCTCTGCCTCCACATCCCAATCCATTCCCCAGCCCCGTCCTTCCCCTCTCTCCCCAGACCCCAGCTCAGGGGGTTTGGTCCCCTCGCACCCCTCACAGAACAGTCCCGGCTGGAGGGCACAGGGAGAGCTCCATTCGCTCCTCCTCCTTCTCTGATCCCAAATTTTCCTATCTGGGACAGCTGGGAACAGAGGGAATCTCATCCCCATGTGATCTCATTGGGGTGATGGCTTTAAATGAATAAAAATCACTTTAGATTGGATATAAGGAATGTTTTTTTATAATGAGGGAGGTTCCCAGAGAAGCTGTGGATGCCTCATCCCTGGAATTGTCCAAGGGTGGGAGGCTTGGAGCAACCTGGGATAGTGGGAGCTGTCCCTGGCTCTTTTCCACACTTCTCCAGTTTGGAATTTCTCCTTGGAAGCTGCTGGATAACAACGGGTTAACAATATCTGTGTGAATTGGAAAACGGGAGCAGGGATTTGGGTGTCAGGGAGATGGATGAGCTGCAACCCAAAACTTTTTTGGGAAGAAGAAAAGGGAAAAGCAAACCAAAAATGCCACTCCCGGTAGGATACAGCAATAATAGTGAAATAAAATGCTTAGTAAAGAAAATGAAATGGAATTAAAATATTTCAATAAAATGCTCTGATAATATTTGAGGAGGGCGTTAGTGGTGCTCTTCATTCAGAGAGGGATGTGTGGCAAACACAAATAAAATAAATAAAATAAAATATAAAATAAAATAAAATAAAATAAAATAAAATAAAATAAAATAAAATAAAATAAAATAAAATAAAATAAAATAAAATAAAATAAAATCAGATGCCAGGGATTTCCTTTCCTCCCTTCCTTTTCCAAGAAGACCCAATGTCAACCCTGATGTTTTTTTGGAGAAAAAGCTGGTAGGACCAGTAATACTTTACATCCTGTTAATACCACATGTAAAGTGGTTTAAACTTGGTACAGTTTAACTGAAGTTTCTATACTNATTTATTTATTTATTGATATATTTATTTATATGTCGTTTCTATAGTTAATGTATTTATATATCATTTATATATTTAATTTATACATATTTACCATTGATATTCTTAATATTTTTCTATATTTTTACAAATGTATGTATATTTGTATATATTTATCTATATATATATGCTAAATGTATATGTTTTGTATATATTTATCTTTAGTTATATAAATTTATATGTTTTTTCATTCATTTTCTATATTTTATAAATATATATATATTAGTGTATATTTATTTATATTTATTTAGATATATTTTTATATATATATTTATAGTGCCATTTGTGCTCCTCTGCTCCTGGAATGAGCAGATGGAAAAGCTTTTCCTACAAATCCCTCGTTTTCCCAACCAGGAGAATCCAAGGAGCACCTGCCAGGACCTCTCCAGGTGGGCAGGGAGGTCCCAAGTGCTCCAGGCCTCTGGGAATCCCTCCCAGGCCACCTGAATCCTGGAGCATTCGGGAGCCTCTCCTGGTCCCCACATGGAGATGGGATTAAAAAAAAACTGGACAAAATTCCGACAGAAATCCAGTTCCTCCCAACATTTGTGAGAAATCAGCTCAGCAGAGGAGGAGCTCGGAGTGAAATCCATCGGAACAACGTCAGGTGAGGCTCCGGAGCCAAATCCCGAGCATCCCTCTGGAGCCGAGTGTCCGACCCTGGAGCAGCTGGCTGGGATCCAACCTGGGGATGGGATACAGAGAAGAGCAAAACCTCTCCAAAGCGCTTCCCGAAATTCCCAGCTGGAAGCGAGTTTGTTTGTTTGAATGGAAATAACTTCACAAAACATCCGAGTGGGAAATGTTTGTGTTCTATTTCTGGGAAGGCAGGAAAGATCCGCTGAAACCCCCCAGGAAAAAATGGGATTGAAACAATCGGCCCCAAACCGGGAAGATTTTCAGTTCTGCCTGGGAGAGAGAGGGAAGTTGGAAATATCTGCGCTGGTTTGGAAGCGATAAATCCTGATTTTTGGGTCTTCCCCAAGGGGATCCATTTCTAAATCTTTGGAAAAATGCACTCAAGGAAAGGCTGTGGCACGGCTTGGAATGCCGTGGGTTTTTTGGATGGTGAAGGAGCCTGGCCAGGACTGTCCTGCAGGAAGGAAGGACAGGCCTGGGGCAGCAGCTGGAGCTTCCTTAGGGAATGACAGGCAGAGTCTGGGAATGGGACAGCGGATCCCAAACTGGTGATGTGTCCTCATCCTGCCCTCAGGACACCCCAGCTTTCCTGGGAATCGCCATTCCAGGGGCTGAGCCCTGGGGTGCTCTGCCATCCCCACCTCCCGCAGGCTCCCAGCCCCATCAGGACACAGATTTCCAGCCCTAATTGGCTCCAATGGCATCTTTTGGATTTTCCCTTTTCCCTAATTACAGGGATTTGTTTTTACTACCACCGTGGGCTTGTTCCAAACCCAGCTGGCTCAGGGAAAGCTTCCACAGGCTCTTGGATCTGAGCTCTTGGATCAAGCCGAGGCACTTGGGGGAGCTTTTCCTATAACAAATTATCCATTATTTGCTGGTTCTTATTTAATTACCAACCAGGAGCTGCAGATATTTCCCTTCCACGTGCCTTGAGATCGAGAAGACTCCCACTGCCTGCAGGAGGGTCCCACTCCACTCCCGAGCCCACAAACTGGGAACAGTTGGATCCATGGTGTCGTATCCCAGGTTGTTTGGAGCCAAATATTGCTGACATCGGACACAAGGAGGTGGATTTTGGTCAAGGTTTCTCCAGCCCAGCCACCCCTGTGAGCTCAGAGCACCTCTGTGTCAGACACCTGCTCCAACTTTTTGGGAAAAGGCCCTGGAATGGCCTCACACCTCAGCTGGACGCAGGGATTCGGAGGGATTTGGGATCTGCTCCGTGGGCTGAGCTCTCTTAGGGAGTTTTGGAAAAGTGGGAAATCGATGCTTTTGACCATCTTGAAGAAGGTAGAAAATGAGGATATGTTTTGTGTTCTTATCCCAGGCAGCAGAGGATCCCGTGGGGCAGCAGGAATGAGGTGTGGGAAGCAGACATGCTGTGATTCTTTTAACACCAATGAGTTTTGCCATGGATTTCACTGGAGACCACCTGACCTTCGGAAATGGGCTTTGCCTCATCCCACATGGGATCTCCCACGGGAATGCTTCTTTCCCCCAAATCCTAAACCAGTGCACAGAGGAATGGTTGCCCCATGGATTCCCTGTTGGGATGGAGTGTTTGGAGAGAGTCATTCCCACAGCTCTGCCTCCATTACAGGATATCTGACGGTGCTGGCTCCAACCTGAGCCGGGATATGAGAGCAGGGATGTGACCTGCTGCTTCCCACACTGGTGGAGATGAAATGCCACCCGTTTTCCCCCACTGAAAATCAGGAATTTCAGTGCTGGATCTCTGTCTGGATCCAACGCTTGGCTATTCTCCGGAGGACTGGAGCAATAACCATGTCCTGGAGGAAAATCTTCCCCCTCAGGACACCTGTCCCTCCCCTGGAGAAGGGATTGGGTGCAGTTTCCGGAGGTGTAGAGCTCTGCAGCAGCAGTTAATTTATGCATACTTTGGGTTCCCTCATTACCATTTCAGTTGGCTCCTTTACATAATAACGCAGAACGGGAGATCATTTGCATAAAATTAAAAAAAGGGGGGAAAAAAAAAAATCAAATAACTGAATGTTGCTTTCCTTTGGAGAAGAAGCCTGGGAAGTTATTTATATCCCCAAAGTCCCGAGGAGCCGGATCCCCGGCAGGGAACTGTGCTTTCCACACAAAACGGGACTTGACCACTTCAATTTATTCACGGAATATCAGCTCCCTCCATGGAGGAGGGGTTTTTTTTCCAGCAGCTGACGGGAAATCCTCTCCCAGCTGCAGCGGGAGCAGCACCACTCGGAGCCAGACAAAAGTCAATTCCCCCGGCTCGGCTCCGCACCTGAGGGGCTGGGAATGAGGGCTCTGCTCCTTGGAGACGCTTGGCGGGCTGGAAAAATGCCGTGGAAAAGCGTTGCTCTCTTCCAGCTCTTCTGCCTGATGGTCAGAACCTGATCTGGGGGGAGTTTCACCCAGCCCCATCCCACATCCACCACCGAGAGCCCGAGGGAAGCTCCTTGTGGGCTTCCCGGATCTCCTGTCATGTCCTGATGGAATCGCAGGATCATTAAGGCTGGAAAACACCTCCAAGGCCATCAAGGCCAACCTTTGATCCATCACCACCGTGCCAACCAAATCACAGGGCTGAGTGCCACGTGCCAGAAGGAATTATCCCAGTTTCCATGGGCAAATATTCCCGGCTGGCCTTCCTATGGGATGGGCCAGCACCACAGGTGGTGTGACCAGAACCATTTGGGTTTGGAGCCAGCGGAATCTCCACCAGCAGGGTACACACGGACAGGGAGGGCTGTGGGCCTGCTCCCAGCATGGACAAGCGTGGAAGTGTGGATTCCATGAGGGAATGTGAGCCTGGGCGGTGGAATTGGGGTTGATTTGGTATTCCAGGCGCGTGCAAAGGGCTGGGATTTGCATGAGAAAGGTTCGGTGGGAGAAATCTCAGGCCAAATCCTCCTTTCAGTTCCGAGTCTCCTGAACTTGCAGCATCTTTATGGATACCGGGAATGTGACTTGGGATTGCAGCAAGGTCATGAGAGCTGAGCCTGGCCCAGGAGCATCCAAAGCCTACGGAGAGATTTATTCCAGCAGCTCCTGCTGAAACCGTCACTGAAATTAAACCCCAACCCCTGTAACAACCTCACCTCCACATTTTTCCCCCGGTGCAAATCCTCCTGGGGATTTTTGGGATGAGCAGATGATTTTTGGGATGATGATTTTTGGAGTGCAGATGGAAGCTTGGAAATGTGACCCAGAGCTGCCTCCTCTCCCTGTTCTTTGGGATCCAGGTGCACAGGGACAATGGGACAATGTTGTTGGGAATTCCCTGTCCCTCAGCATGGTGCTCCCAAGAAAAATGGGAGTGCAGGCGTGCGAGGGCTGTCCTGGCCCCCCTGGGAATGCCAACAAGAATGGGAATTGTTGGCCATGGGCGTGGTAGGGCCCAGCTCTCTGAGCCTGCCAGGCCTGGAATTCTGCCCCAAATATCCACATGGCCTTAATAACAATCCCATTCCCTGTTCCCACCCTTCTCCATGGCCTCGCTCTGCTGCCACAAACAGAGCTCAACCTGCCCAGGTGGCCCAGGAGAAGCCACATCTCCTTGTCCCACGAAAAATCCCTGGGAAAAGCCGAGGTGGGACACGAGGGAATCCCTTCTTCACAAGGAGCCACCTCCTATTGTCCCATGGAAAACTCCCAGGAAGAGGCAGGGTGGGACAGGAGGGAGCTCCACTGCAACTCCTTCTCCAGAGGAATTCGGGAGGGCAAAATCTCCCTTGTGGAATTCTCCATCCCAAAAAAAACCTGTTGTGCCCACCAGGGACCTCAGCTCGGAGATCTTTCACCTCTGTCTCAGTCCAGACCCCAGGGTGGTTCCCACCAGAAGCCTGGAGGAATTCCCATGCCCTGGGAATACTCAGCTGGGGCTGGAGCTGATCCTGCCATCCTGCCCATCTCCACAGCCTGAGCAGGACACAGGGAACATATCTGCTCCCTTTTCCAGGTGCTGCTCCTCCTTCAAGGAGCAGAAAAGCTGGAGCTGGGATTTGGCTGCTCCATAAAAAGGGAAGCGATGGCTCCTCGAGCCTTGCACACATTAATCCTGCAGGGACAGCGAGGCCCTGGCTGTTTGGGATGTTTCCTTGTGTTCCTGTGCTGAAGAATCAGAAGGAAAAGTCTTTTCCTTCCCCAGTTACACTGGGAAAGAGATTCCTGTGAGTGTCCCTGTGCTGGATGGGCCTTCTCCAGGTTCCTCCATCCCAGACACAAATGGAGCTGGGGGAATCCACAGCAGAATGTCACAGCTCGCTGTTACAGTGAAAGCCTGGAAAAAGCAGAGTGGAATGGAGTTCAGGCCTTCCCAATGCACTCAGAGTTTGGAACACGTGGATCACGCGTGTGGGAATTGTCCTGGCCTGCAGAGCAGACCCAAACAGCTCCAAGAGACCACTTTGGATCTGCTTGGAGCAGGACCCAGGAAAGGGTGATCCCTTGGAGCTGGGGAAATGGGACAACAGGAGACGCTGGCCATGGAAGCTGGATCCAATAAAGGGTGATTCCTTGGAAATGAGGGAATAGGACACCCATCCTGCTGCCACCCCAGCTGTGCTGCAGGGAATTCCAAGGCCATTGGGAAGTGCTGTTCCATGACACAGGACAGGTGCTCTGCCTGCTAATAATGAGAAAAATAATTATGACCACTGTTAATTGCCAAAAAAGAACCCCACTCCCGTGGTTTGTAACTCCCTGCTCAGCAGAGCTGGTGGAAGACGTGGAACTGCCTTTGCTTTAGGAAGAAAATGGGATCCTGGCTCAGCCCCGGAGCATCCCTGAGGGAATTGCCAGCCCAATTTTTGGTGTTTTACTGCCAAAAGCTGAGGATTTGACCCAAGCTGGGTGATCCCTGTGTGGAGCTGGGTGCTGAGCCCTGCTCTGGGAAGCTGCACCCTATTTGCAAGGGAAACACTGGGTAAATAATCCTCCTTACCCGGGAAGCCATCCCTTCCCCCTGCATTCCCTCGTTATTCCCATCAGCTGATAAGCCTCATTTGCTGAATTTTTCACTTTCCTCCACACTCTGGCCTCACTGTCCCGGCTCGAAAAGGGTTTAGTTACTTTCAGTGATATTTTCACTCCGAGTGTTTATCCCAACTGAAGGATTTGTGATTCCTTCACCTCCTCCGGGGCTGGGGTGGGCTGGGGGCTCTCGAGGTGAGCTGTGTTTGCTCCCCCCTGGTTCTCCCTGCTGCCTGAGAACATCCCAGCTCATCCCAGCCTCCGGGCTCTCTCAGCCTCCAGGCCCATAACCAGGATAAAAACACGGGAGCAGCCTCCTTGGAATTATTCCCAGCTGCTTGGTCACTCTGAGAGCAAAGGGGCTCTTTTTTTTATTCTGGGAATTTCTGCTTTTTCTTTTCTCTGAGGAGGGATCAGGACACAGCACGTGGCCACAGGAGTCTCTGGGATGGTGGAACATCCCACTTCCCACCTTCTCACCTCCATCATTTTCTCCTGAGGTCAGTCTTCCCTGCAACTTTATTCACTTTTTAAAGGTGATCAAAGCTGGATCATCCCAGTTTCTATGGAAGAGACGAGGAAGGAAAATGCCAGCTGAGGTGCTGGCTCTGGACCTGGGGCCTGCCTTGAGTGGCATCAATGCCATCCATGTCCCCATCCTCATCCCTATCTCCATCCCCATCCCTATCTCCATCCCCATCCTAGCCCTATCCCATCCTATTTCCCATCCTAATCTCCATCGCTTTCCCCATTCCCACCTCCACCCTATCCCACTCCCCATCCCCATCCCTTTTCCTCTCCATTTCCTCATCCCTATTCCCATTCCCATTCCCATCCTTATTCCCATTCCCACCTCAAATGGGCATTCCCCCCCCCCAGCCTGTCCTGGAGCAGGAGGATGATGCAGATGAGATGCAAAGGAGAGGGACAGGGATTTGCATCCTTTGCTCCATGCAGAGGCTGCTTGGAGCGGCCCCAGGATGGGAGGGAATTGTTTTCCAGCTCTCCTGGGCTATCCATGTCCCTCCTGGCCCACGAGGGATTTCTGGATGTGGAATTTGAGGGACAAGGATGCAGAACCTTTGAAGGTCCTGCTCCTCCCTGTGCCAGCACAGCTGCAGCTGTTGGAATTACCTGCCTCACGCCTTTTTATTAATTCCATTTTTTTTTCCCTGTGAAATTCCCTGAATTTTAGCTGATTAAGACACTCTTCCCTTTCATCCCAGAGCTCTGCATCCCCCTCTCTCCTACAAACTCTGCAGTCCCTCACCCTGATGGAGCTGTCCTGGGAGAGGGGGTCGGTGGTCTCCAAAAGCAGCTCCCTCACGATAATTCCAGAAATTCCAGAAATGGATTTTACTGAGAGGGATGTAACTTTTCCCACTGTTTTCCATAACAGGGAAAAACTTTCCTGCCTGTAGGAACTAAAAACTCTTCATCCGGATTTCCAGCATCTCATCCAAAAGGTCCCTCCTGCCTGCGAGTCCTCAGGAGGGCGCTGGCTGTTGGACCCCGGGGTTATCCATGGATGCATCCCAGGGGATTGGGCAGCCACCGGCCCGTTCCTGTGTGCCTCGGGCTCCTCCTGAAGGAGACAGCCCCGCGCAGCTGCGGGAGCAGGGAAGGGGGCACAGATTGCTCCGCGGGAGCTGCGGGTTTGGCTGGGATGGAAGCAGGGTGGGAATGGGAGGAGAACAGGAATCCCATCCCGCCGTGTTCGAATGGAGTTATCCCTGCCCGCTGCAGCTCCAGCAGCACGGCGGATCCCACATCCTGCGGCAGCTGGGGCACGGCCCGAGCCGGGGATTGGAGGCATGGGGATTGATAGGATGGGATTTGGAGGGATGAGGTTTGAAGGGATGAGGCTCACAGATAGGAGGATTGGAGGGATGGGGTTTGGAGGCACAGGGTTTGGAGAGATGAGGTTTAGAGGGACTGAGCTTGGAGGGACAGGATGGTGAGATGGGACTTGGAGGGATGGGATTTGGAGGGATGTGGATTGGAGGGACAAGGACTGCAGGGACTGCCCAAGGAAGGTGGAAGGAGCAGCCAGGAGCTCAGGCCCTGTTTAGAGCCCTTTTCCATGCAGGCAGCCAGAGTAGATCCTACCCTCGGAGAACAGGACGAGAGGTGGGTACAACTCTTTTATTTAACCTCCTCATCCCCAGGGGCTTGGAATTCTTACCCTGGGCTAGGAATTTGTATTGTGCTGCCAGTCTCTGACTCCCCGATCCTAGCAGTGGCAATAAACCTCTCCCTGCTTTGCTGGGAAGAGTTTTCCCAGTCAGGCCAAAGGGACAACCCGCTGTGCCGGGTTGCTCCAGGGCCACCAAGCCCTGGATGCCCTCCCTGTCCCTGCTCCGTGCCAGAAATCCCGGCTGGCACAGAGCTGGGAGGTGGCTCCTCATTCCCCAGCCAAGGCACAGCCCTTTTCTTTCTCCTGGGACAAATATTTCCTGTTAATTGTCCCTGGGTCTCTGTGGGATGGGCTGCAGTGGGAAGGCAGGGACACAGCTCCGAGGGGACAGGAAAGGGAAAAAGGGATGGATACTGGGAAGGGAGCAGCTCCCAGTGGGCTGAGCCGTAGGATCCAAACCATTTGGGTTGGAACAGACATTTATCCAACCCCAAAACTTGCACTCAGCTGGGGATAAAGGTTGGAATGTTGACTTCCCATCCCCATTTCTCACCATGTGAGGCTGTTAGGGTTTTCCCAAATTCTTTCTTCCACCCCTTTTCTCTCGGGTGACATTAACCCCAAGCCTTGTCACCCCACACCTCCTCGGGAACATTTTGTGTCCAATAATCCACATCCGAGGTGAATCTCCTGCAAAGAGAGGGAAAAAACCCAGGAACTGCCAGATCCCATCTCGAGCAGAGCCAGCACTGCCACCCAAATGACTCCGTGGAAGAATGAGCCCATGGCAGAGCTCCCTGAACATTCCAGGCAGGATATTTCCTGCTCCTGGATGCAGGAGCCTCTTGCCACTGCAATAACATTCCCGATAATCTGCTGTGACTCTGCTCCAGGGGAAGCAGGAGCAGGGCCCGGAATGGGGAGGTGCTGGGGGGGCTCCTCGCTGTCACCCACCCTCCGTGCCTAGGGAATTCTCTGCACAGGGATGGGGTTGGAAAAGGGAGGGATGCCTGAGGGCTGAGGGGGATCTTGCTCCCTGCACACCCCCGTGGGGTAAATCCAGGCTGGGCAGCCGGGATGGCTCCAGGAGCTCTCCGGCCCCTGTGCCAGGCGCCCTGTGCTCCTGGCAGCCATCCCAGCCTCCTTCATCCCATTCCCAGCTCCTGCCAGCCTGCACACTGCTCCTTCCTTTGCAGGGCTGCTCCTCCAGTGCCTGCCAGACTGCCTGGGACCCCACGGCTCCAGTGCCCTGCGTGGGCACAAACTGTCCAGGAGGGATTTTTGCTTGGATTCTGGATCACTGCTTGGGCTGGCTTGGCCTATTCCAGAGAAAACTCCTTGGATTCATAGAGCCAGAGGCTGGGATGGCATCGTGTAGTCCATGAGGCACCTCCAGGTTGTCTGTGTGCTGAGCCAAGAGGGGTTTCACTGCCAGAACAGCAGCTCTCACCCTGCATCCATCCAGAGCTGCCGAATCCATCATTTTTCCATGGGATCTCTGACAGCAGCTAATGCTCCTTCCCAGTGCCAAGCAGTGCCTATTCCCAGGCTGAGTTTTGCGTGGTTTCTGTTCCTGGCTCTGGCTGTCCCTCGCCAGGCCCTGCGGGGTTGGTGCCACCCCAGAGTCTCCTTGTGGGTGGACATTCCCAGCCCGTGGTGGTTTTTCCAGGGCGAGCCGGTGGCTCCTGGCTGCCCAGGCCAGCCGGGGCTGGGCCCTCTCCAGCCTCCAGCGAACAAGGAACCGATTCAGGAGGAAATTCTGTGCTGCTGTCCCTTCACACCTTCCCAGCCAGGGCCATAAACCCGTCCGGAACAGAGCCGGAGGGCTCGGAGCCGTTTTTGGGATGTGACTCCGGACAGAGTCACCCCACTCGCCCTCATCCTGCCTCCTCCTCCTCGATCCAACCAGATCCATCTCCTGCTGTGGTTCAAGGCAGCCTCGTGCCAGCTGGGGACAGCACTGGAGGGGCTCTGGGTGTACCCCAAAACAAGAGGAGCAGAAAATCTTTGGAGGGGGATCAGCACACGGAGAGGCTCCCGCGGAGGGTTTGGATCGGGATCTGCTGTGGGGATCCATAAATAGCAGTGGTGTCCCCGCAGCCCCCAGGAGCCGTGAGGGCCACTCAGAGCTGCCAATTCCCGGCTCCTGCAGCCCCATCTCCCCTATTTAACCCAGAACTCCCCCTCCCGAACGCTTTACAAGACAAACACCTAATCCCGCGTGGAAACCGGAGCCACAGAGTATCTCTTTTCACTCCGTGCCGAGGTGTTGAGTCTGATTACAGCGCACACTGTTTGCTTTGTGCCAGGGTAAAGCCCCTGGAATTTCTCGGCGAGTCAACATCGTCCCGGCGGCGAGGCTGAAAATCTACAGGCTACTGTGCAAACGAGCTAGCAAATATTAATCCACGGGAACTGATCTGGGAGGGGAGGCAGGGAAGGGGGAGGAAGGTTATTTATACCCCCCCCCTCCCCTCCCCCCCCGAGATTAATAATGCCAAATTTAAAATGGAAAAAAAATTAAAGATGGGGATGAGGAGGAGGAGGAGGAGTGGGACACATTCCTGCTGCCACCGTCGCTGCTCCCTGCTTTCCTGGGAGGGAAAATATCCCAGTTCAGAGGATCCTGGAATGCCCTGAGTTAGAAGGGATCCACAGGGATCATGGAGTCCCAGGATGGATGCTCCCTGGTCTCCCGAGGAGCTTTGGCGGGTGACAGAGATGGGTTGAGCTCCTTGTGTTGTCCTGACCTGCCCTGGGCTTCCCACGAGGAGAGAGTCACGAAAAAGTGCCGTGACTCAGTTTCCCCAACTTCAAACACAGAATATTGATGCTTCCTAATTCCCTAGGGTGTCCTACATGGATGGGAGGAGTGGACACTCAGTGCTAAGGGTGCCACTGCATAAATCTAAACTGAGGACGTGTGGAAAGTCTTTGCCAGGTGCTGTTCTCCCACATTCAGGAGATGGCTGGAGGAATCTGCACTGCTCTGGGCTGAGGGCAGACACTTTGTTCTCCATCAGTGCTTACCGATGAGGCCCCTTTGCTGGGAGGGCTGGGGAGGCTCCCGTGTGATCCCCCCAAAATCCTCATTCCCATCTCCTCCGTGGTGAGGATACCCCCACCCCCAAATCCTGGCTCAGCATCCAGCCTTGCCACAGTCCTGGGGTGTTTCCCACATGGACACCCCTCGTTTCCCACCTTACAGACCCCCAGGAATGGCGGTTTGGAGCCTCTCTTTCCCCTGCAGCTCCCTGCAAGCTCTGCCCTGCTGGAGAAGCAGCACCTTCAGCAGGGCTCTGCAATCCGGCTCTTGGGCTCTTCCCAGGAAAAACATCACCTTGGGCTGGGATGCAACAAGAGTGACATTGTCTGGAAAGAAAGAAGGATTTGCTTTAACCTGTGTGGGTTTGCAGGGAAAGCACCCCGGCGGCTCCAGGCGAGACGGAGCCCTGGAGCCTGGCCAGGCATGGGATGGGATGGGATGGGATGGGATGGGANCTGGGCATTGTCATGGGGTGCTCCAAAGGCACAGCCTCTGCCTGCAGGGCTGGGGCCAGCCCAGCCAGCCTCTGGAGCACCCGGGATGGGATGGGATGGGATGGGATGGGATGGGATGGGATGGGATGGGATGGGATGGGATGGGATGGATCCTGCTCTGCATCCCAGCCCTCCTGCTCTGCATCCTGATTCTGCTCTTCATCCCAGTTCTGCTGCTCCACATCCCAACCCTCCTGCTCTGCATCCTGGCCCTGCTGCTCTGCATTCCAGTCCTGGTGCTTTGCATCCCAACCCTCCTGCTCCGCATCCCAGCCCTGCAAACTCCTTCCCGGTGGTTCCAGGGTGGTTCACCCCGGGTTCCCCCGGCAGGAGCAGCAGGGTTGTCCCTGTGGCCACAGGGCTGGGAGCAGCATGGAGCAGGGAACGCACCGGCACATTGTGGCTCCCTCAGCCCCGGCGGTGGCACGGGCAGGGCTGATGTTATTGGAGCCCACGTCAGGAGGGTGTTAATGAAGGAAAGCCAGGCCCGTGCTCCACAGCGCCCTTAAATCTTCGGGAAAACGCGTGCGGGGGGAGGAGGGGAATTATTGCTCTCAGCGGGGACCCCGAGGTCACTGCTGGTGGCTCCAGGCCGAGCCGCGGTGCCCACGGTCCCAGAACCCTCCAGAGTGATCCTAATTCAATTAAAAAGGACTAATTCAGCTAAGGCAGCCTGAAGCAGGCAGGATGAGGTGTGCTGGGTGTATCCATGTCCATCCTGCTGCACTCCGAGCTCACGGGTGGCACATCCCAGATCCACGGGCACGGATCCGTGGGGTCGGTGCCCGGTTGGGATTTGGCCTCCTCGGAGCTGGAGAGGCAGGGAACTGTTCCTGCAGCGCTCCAGCTTTTCTTTCAGCCTCCGAGCTGCCTTGCCAAGTGTTATAAAAATATATCAGTGTGAGCCAAAACATTTAGCACTCCACTTATTACTTTAAGGTTATAGGTTAAACAAATTCCTTCTCAGAATTTACTGTGTTCATTTTAGCTTCACAACGCAGCCCTGCTAGTGCTGGATATATTTCACACTGTAATTCCTCCCTTATGGATTGCAGGGAAGGGGGGGGAAAGGAGAGGAGGAAAGGAGCTTTCTAAATTTTTATGTGAACAAAAGCTACCATATAAACTAGCTGCAAACAAGTCCTCTGCAAGAGATAGTTTGTAAAACTTATTTTCCAGTAACCAATAAAAGCAGGAATGAAAGGTAAAGTTTGTTTTTACCTTACCTAATAACTTCTTTTTTTTTTTTTTCTGGGTTTTGCCCATTTTGGGGGGGCAATAAAGCCTAAAAAGAAAATAAAGAGCCCAGTTCACACCTTGGGCAAGCAGGTGGAATTGTTGCAGGGAAAGTGCAGCTCAGTGAGCTGGGCTTAAACCCCTCTTGGGTGGTGCACGGATTCAGGGAATGGGAATGGGGTGCCCAGAGAAGCTGTGGCTGCCCCTGGATCCCTGGAAGTGGCCCAGGCCAGGCTGGACAGGGCTTGGAGCAACCTGGGATAGTGAGAGGAGTTCCTGGGGGTGGGTCAAGAGGATCTCTAAGGTCCCTTCCAACCCAAACTGTTCCGGGTCTCAGCTCCATCCTGATGCCATTCCCATTGGTGTCACGGGGAAATGCTGGAAGCAGCTCCAGCATCGCAAAATCCCAGGATGGTTTGGGTTGGAAGGGACCTTAGAGATCCTCTTGACCCACCCCCAGGAACTCCTCTCACTATCCCAGGTTGCTCCAAGCCCTGTCCAGCCTGGCCTGGGCCACTTCCAGGGATCCAGGGGCAGCCACAGCTTCTCTGGGCACCCTGTGCCAGGGTCTCCCCACCCTCACAGCCAGGAATTCCATCCCAAAATCCCATCTATCCCTGCCCTCCGGCCATTTAAATCCATTTCCCCTCGTCCTGCCACGATCTCTCCATATAAAAGGCCCCCTCCCTCTCTTTTAGAATCCCCCTTACGGAACTGGCATGATTTTCCCTCAGTGCTCCAAGCTGCTGCTCTGGTTTCTATGGAACAGACCTCAACAAAAGGGCTAAAAAAAAAAAAAACCAACCCAAAAAACACAACACCCAAAAAACCCCATCAGGTCCGGTTCACATTTGGGGCTTGGATTTCACCTCGGAGGGGAGGGAAGAGGGAAATCAGACATGGAGGTGTCGTGTCTGTGAGCTCATAAACCGGGGCCAGCAGCTTGAAGATGGAGGAGCTGAGGGACTGTTTAGAGGTTTCCATCACCTAAATGAGGAGGTGGAGGAAGTCTGGATGATAGTAACCCCATATTAAAAAATTCTGCCCTGTCAACAGGCGAGGAACTACACGGTGGAAATCCGTCTGTGCCGCTGGAACTGGGAAACCAGATGTCTCCGAGCAATAACTGTCCTGGGAAGGACGACGGGAACATGTTTGCCTAGGAGTTGGGGGGGGGGGGGGAAAAAAAAAAAAAAAAATCCCAGCCGTGGTTTCAATTAAAATGGCTCAACCCAAATATTGCTGCTATTAATGGGATGTCCAGCTGTGACAGCACCGGGGAGTATCCGTGCGCAACATCTGCATCCCGGCACAGCCCGGGAGCTGGGAGGCTGCTCACGGCTTTCCTGGTGCCTCAGCCCATGTGAAAGGGGAAATCCAGGCATGGGAGAGGCTGGAGGCACAGCAAGCTGGGCCTAATTGGGGAAGGGAGGATTTGGGGATGTAAAATTGGGAATACGGCATGAACGCAAGCTTTGGGTGCAGCAGGGACAAGTCTTGGGTGCTGCAAGAGGAAGAAACCACTTTGCTGGTTTTTTTTCCAAGAGCTGGAAGAAGCAGCACTTTGGTTCCCTGAAGCTTTGAACCTTAAAAAAAATCCAAAAACTGTTTTTTAAAAAAAATCCAAACCCAATCCTAAATTCCAGTGCTGGGATGGGAGCTCATAAAGCTGGGATTTGCACAACAGGAGCTGTTCCCACCCTTTCAAGGAGCACTGCCCTGCAGTGTGGAAGCTCTGGGAAGATATTCCTCATCCCCTGGGTGAGATTCAGTGTGCCTGTGCCCTGAGAGGGGAGGCAGACTCGGGATAAGCGTCCAGGGCTGTGTCTGGGATGGTGGGAAGGAGCTGCCACCAGTGGCTGTCAGGGCTTGCTGAAAACAGTCCTGGAATCATGGAATTGGGGTTGGAAAAGGTCACCGAGTCCAACTCTTTTCCCACTAAACCATGTCCCCAAGGGCCACATCTGCTTTCAAATCCCTGCAGGGACAGTGACTGGAAAACGTTGGGATGAAGCTGGATTGCTGGGCTGACTTTGCAGCCTGGTTCCTCCTGAAATCCCTCTCCTGACTTCCTGTTCCTCGGGGATCCCTACGAACCAAGCCGTGCCTTGGGATTAAAACTGCACAAATGACAAGATTTGGGAGACACCTGGAATAAAGAAAGCCCCTGGTTCCTGCTTGGGAAGGTAACGGGATCCTGAGAGGGTGCAGAGAGAAGGCAAGGCAGGGGAAAGGTGTGCCCAGGGAGAGGAAAACATCAGCAGCTCTGGGAGAAGGAGGCCGGGAAGTGTGGATTCCCTGGGAATGATTAAACCTGGAGAAATAACTTGGAACACAAGTGTGTGCGTGGAAAATCTCTGATTCTGTGGAGAAATAAATGAGGAGGAGGAAGGTGTGCAGGGAGGTGGGGGGCTCCAGCCCTGCCCTCTTTGCATTTGGGTTCTTCTCTCAGAGAGAAAGGGAAACATTGGGAAGGTGGAAGAACGGGGATGGAATACGGAGATGCTTGAAAACTGCCCTTCAGATGGCAGCTCCTCGGCCTCACAACCCCAAACACCCCCAAAAGTCATCCCAGACATCTCTGTTCCCAATGAGACACTTCAGAGCTTTCCCAGAGCTGTCACGGAGCTGCCCTGGAGCCCCTCCAAAGCCTCTTGGCAGAACCCAAAGTCAAAGCCTGGCATTTCCCACCGTGGCAGCTCTGGAAGTCCCAAACCAAAGGGAACAGCTGTGGGAATGTGCTGCATTAGGGAGCTCACGGGGATGTTAATTAGTGTTCCATTTGGTGTCAAATTGATCTTCCCAATTTCCCCGTCGCTGCACGGAGTGGAGAGAGAAGACCTTGGGCTGCCAGTGTTTGTCTGGGTACATACAGGACCTCACTGGGTTCTCCTTTATCACAATAACCTGCACTGGGGATGGATTTGAGCCTTAAATCCCAAAAATGCGATGGTTCTGATAGTGCAGAGTGGGCAGTGAGGGATGGCCTGGTTCTCATCACTGAGGGGTTCACTGGGACGTCTGTTCTCAAAGCTGGATCAGCTCCTCTGCTGCAGGAATGGGGTCCAAACCCTCTTTTAAACCTGACTACATCACTCCTGTCATCCTAACAGCCTGTTCCAGCCCTTGTTCCCACTCTCACATCCCTCTGGATGTGTTTGTATCCTCAGAAAGTTGCTCCTTGAGGCCCTGTGCTGTAACAGGGCCCTCGCGTTTTTGGCAACAAGGAAGGGGCAGACAGGATTTGTTTGGAATAATTAATTTAATGAGGAAGGCGTTTTCCTGGTGGACATCATCAGCACACCTCAAACTTTCTGCTTGTGCCGGAGCTCCAAGCTGCAGCTCTCTCAGCTTCCTGGCAATTGGGAAAATGATGGAAAATCTGCAGAGTTCGCTCTTCCTTTAGTTTTTCCTCACGGAGATCTTACCTAATTCCATTCAGGACCACGGCCCACTCCTCTAAGTGAACTTGGTTGGATTTTTGGAAGCAAAATCTCCCAGTCCCAAGCCTCAGACACAGATGTCCTGGAGGGATCAGCTCTGCTCTTGGTCTCCACAATTAATATTCCTCCTCCACTTCAGCGCGGAGTTGTGGCTCAGCCAGGGGTGCTCCCAGCAGGACGCACGAGTTCCTCTGCCAGGAAGGGTTTGCAGATGGCTCAATCCATCCCTCACCTTCCCATGGTTGGTTTGGTGGTGCTCACCCTGCCCTTGCGTTCCTGGGAAGGCACTGAGAGCTTCCCTGTGGGGACACCCCAGCTCCAAAGGGAAAGTTTTCCTTCCCCAGCTGCCTTCTCCTGCTGCACGTTCATCACCCTCCCTCCACACTGCCTCGGCTCTGACCAAACCCATCCATCCAAGTGCTTTTTCCAGAGGCAAAGCACAACAATCTCCAAGTTTTTCCATCCAGACCTGTGCCCTGTTGCAACCCTGAGCTCTTGGAACACCCCTGCTCTGTCCCAGTCCATCACTACTCAACACAAAACCATCCAACCTTTTCCATGCAGATCTGTGTCCTTGTATCCTGCAGTGTCCCTGAGCTCCTAGAGCACCCCTGCTCTGTCCCACCCCATCACAACACAAAACCATCCAACCTTATCCATGCAGATCTGTGTCTTTGTACCCCACAGCATCCCCGAGCTCCTGGAACACCCCTGCTCTGTCCCACCCCCCTGCCCAGCGCCGGTGTGAGCATGGCTGCGATGGTTTGGTGTTTCCTGCCCGGGACAGGAGCGCTGTAATGTCTGTCTGCTTTTCCTGCTTGTCTCGTTCCGAGGAGCCACACATTGCTCCTTCCCCGTGTTTATGGAGCTGCAAAAGGAGCTCTCTGCAGCAGCAGTGGCGACTTGGCTGGGCTCCAAGGGGACCCTCAGCCACCTCATTTGCACAGGCTGCAATCAGAGCGGGGGGAACCCGTCGGGGAGCAATTCCAGTGCTCAGACGCCTGCGCCGAGCTCTCGTTTCTACCTCATTAACTTTACAGCTTGACAACTTCGCGAGGCAGGGACTTCTGTGGGGACGGCTGCTGCAGGGCCCGGTGGCAGACGGTGCGTCCCGGCCCGTGGGTTACCTCATGCGATGTGTTTTCCTGCAGCCCTGGGCTGGCAGGGTGTCCCCAGGGCTCACAGCGATGTGTTTTCCTGCAGCCCTGGGCTGGCAGGGTGTCCCCGGGGCTCACAGCGATGTGTTTTCCTGCAGCCCTGGGCTGGCAGGGTGTCCCCAGGGCTCATGGCGGGGCCTCCTCGCTGCTGTCACGGCAGCCGAGGCCTGGCCATGGTCTCGCACACCACGGACGGCTCCGCTCCCGCTCTGCCCAGACAAAGGGGAAGTCAGGCTCATGGCAAAGTTAGTTAAAATTAATTAGCTCTCTAAAAGCAGGAGAGGACCCAGTGCCCTCTTCCCAGTGTTCAGCGGGCTCGGCGCAGACGCTGAATTAAAAGCTCTGTTTTCTTTTGCCGTAAAGAAAATTACTCCGAGGCGCCCGGGGAGAGGCGGAGGGTTGGAAACACAACTTTTATAACCTTTCCTCTGTTTATAAGGATGGTTTAACCTTTCAGAGTTTCCAACAGCTCATTGCACAACCCCTATCTGGGCCGGCTGGGGCCTTGTGCCGTGGCAGGTGAGTCAGGACGGGCTGGAGCAGCAGGGAGGGAGGAGGGAGAGCAGTGAAACACAAACACCCGGAGCTGGAGAGCCTCAGGAAAAGCCCGGAAGCAATAGCTGGGAAAGGTTATAAATTGTCATGCTCCAGTGCTCTGCAAAGCTCCACTGAACAGGGGGAAGGACAACTTTTTCCTTCTGGACATGCTGGCTGCCTGCTTGATGCTCCTCTCAGCTGGCCCGAGTTGCTCCTGAAGAAGAGAGAGACCCAACTTGATTAAATTCCTCACTCAAAGCCCAGCGTGGGGATTCCTGCAGCTCCAGCAGAAGCTGGTTTGTTGAGGAGACAGTGCATCCATCACTTCCTGGGATTTTGGACCCAGCAGGGAATGCTTGGCTGCAGGTGACAGGTCCGAGACTGGTACTGTCCTTGGTGAGACACTCCTCACCAGGGCAGCGATGCCAGCTCGGCACAGTGACCTAGATTGAGCTTGCAGACCCCTCAGCAGCTCAGGCTGATCCCACAGCTCAGGGAAATATGGAAAATCCAGGAATTTAACAGGGAAAATGCCTCTCACACGGTGCTCAGCAGTGAAGGCACAAAGAGCCTCTCCGGAAGCTTCCTCACATTCCTCTGCAACCCAAAGGCCACATCCCAGAGAAATCCCACTGGGAACATGGCCAGGACGTTTGTCTAGCTGCAGAGGGACTGCTCCATGGGATGAGAACGGGATCACGAGAGAGAACAGGGGAGGTCACGGAGGGATTGGGGAGGGAGGTGAGGAGGAGAAGGAGCTGGGTGTCCGACAGAGGAGCCTTTGTTTGGAAGCACCACAGGTGTGGAGCAGAGGGTTCTTCCTGGTAGCGAGAACAAGTGACAGGGTCAGGTCCTTCCCTGACAGGAGAGAGATGAGATTAGATAAGAGCCTGTCCTCGTGGTGCCAAACCCGCACCCGGCACTGCCCAGAGGTGTGGGATTAATTCCCGCTGTTCCCAAATCCCTGCAGTGTGCAGGAGTCCTCTCCTCTCCCCGTGGCAGCCCAGCAGGAGCTCTGTCCTGCAGGATGAGCTGAAGGTGTGATCCCCTGGCCTTCCTGAGGACCAGCGTGGAGCACAATCCATGCTGGGAGTCACTAATCGGGAACAGCACAATTCCACCCGGGAAGGTCTAGAGGCAGGAGGTAAAACGTGGGGCACAACCCCCTGCAGTTATAAAGTTATTCTATTTTCCCTCTCCTCCAAACCAAGATCAAAGAGGCGTTTGATGGAGTTAAAACTCGGGGCCAGCTCTTTTGATGGCATAAATTGACTTCCCTCCAACTTAGCGCAGGTGAGAATCTGACGTTATCTATTTAAATAAAAGCTGGTGCAGCACAAGAGGTTATAAACCCGGGGAGCTCAGCGGGGCAGGGTTATTGTTACAGCAAACAGCTCCAAGCTGCCAGAATGGTTGGAGTTAGATGGGAATCGGGAGAGAAAAGGTCATGGCTGTAACAAAAATGGGAGTATCAGGCTGGATTAGTTCCCCAGAAGGCGAACAAAGGGATGGGGTGCTCAGAAAAATGCGTTGAATCCCTGCAAGCCTTTGAAAGCAGCCCCTGCTCAGCCACAGTTTGCTGCTGGTTGGGCAAAGGGTTGGGCACGAAATGCCCACGAGGTGAATTTAGTGGGAATTCTTCATCTTCCCTGAGCCAGAGCAGGGCAGGCTCCTGATGAAAGCTCGGCTCTCCCTCGGTGTTATTTACCAGGGCTGAGCTGGGGCTTGGAAGCAGCAATCCCTGACTCGGAGTTCACCCTGGGCAGGCTCCCGCCGGCCTCACCCCAAGGGGCTGCAGGGATGAGAGGTGCAGCCGAGTTTGGGATCTCAGAAGAGTCCGTTTCCTGAGGAATTCTCAGCTCTATGTGACCAGCAGCCCCTCTGCTGCCGGCAGGGATGGGTGATGCCCTTCCCTTCAGATGCAGCAGATCCCTGGCCTCGGGGTGCCCTGGCTTCGTGGATGAACAGCTTGGGAATTCCCGAACCCGTGTAACGGAGATAAACTGCCCTGGAGCCGGGATGTGGGCTGGGGTCAGGGTTTGAGGAGCCAGGAATGGTCGAGCACCCCCAGTTTCCCCATCCTGGTGCTGGGACAGCCTCAGCTCTGCTGGGAGCACGAGGGATGTCACTGGTGCCACACGGATCCCTCACTCCCATCACACCGTGCCCCTGACCCTGCCCCTCTCCCACATTAAATCCTCACGCAGGAGAGGTTCAGTCATGCAGCAAATTAAGCCTGGAGAAAGATGTTTCCAGCTGCTCCGAATTAATTGGGTCGCCCGATCCTGCGCGGCTCCGTGGCTGCTGGTGGCACGGTGGTGGCATCGCCCGAGGCCTGGGGACACTGCCACTCTCCAGCCCTGCCCGGGAATCCCGGATCAACCCAGCTCCAGCAGCTCCTGCAGCTCTCTGCTGTGGAAGGGGAAAAGTTTGGTTCCAAAGGATAAACCCCAGAATTTTTAAAATTGATTTTGGTTCCCACGAGGAGGTTTCTCAGTCTGTGTCTGCCTTCAGTGCTCAGGGCAGGTCCTGGGGGCAGACTGCAGCCAGGACCACTTTTTATGGGAAAGGGATCCCCTGCAGATGCAGCTAACACAGAAATTCAGGCTGGATTCCATGATCTCGGAGGTTTTTCCAGCCTGCTCGGTTCTGTGAGTCTGTGGGAATCAAAAGGATGAGCACATGCTTCTCCTGACAGAGCCTGGAGAACCTTCCAGGGCCTAAAGGGGCTTCAGGAGAGCTGGAGAGGGACTTGGGACAAGGGATGGAGGGACAGGACACAGGGAATGGCTTCACATTAACAGAGATCAGGGTTAGATGGGATATTGGGATGGAATTCCTCCCTGTGAGGGTGGGGAGGGGCTGGGATGGAATTCCCAGAGAAGCTGTGGCTGCCCCTGGATCCCTGGAAGTGTCCAAGGCCAGGCTGGACAAGGCTTGGAGCACCCTGGGATAATGGGAGGTGGTGGGGTTGGAACTGGATGAGTTTAAGGTCCCTTCCCACCCAAACCATTCCGGGATTCTATGGGATGCTGCTGGTTGGGCTCAGGTCACCTTTCCCACGCGCCTGAGCAGGGCCTGGAGGAAATCACCCCTCAGTGAATCCCTGGATATTGATGCAGAGAAGAATCTCAGATTCCCCCTGACGTTCCCAGCCGTTCCTGGTGCCTCCCACCAGCCGGGGCTGCTCCTGCTGGAAGGAGTTCAGGCCTCATTTCTCCCAATAACTTCTCACTCAGCACCTCCCTGCTCTGGGTACCACGGCGCTCCCACTTCAGACGCTGGGTAATTCTCTGGGAATTCTCCATTCCTGCCCCACCGGCTCGTCTGTTCCCTCATTCATTCCTGTCTGCTCCGTTATTTATTCCCCGCGATCCACCAAGAGTTAAAGGAGAAGAAAACATTTGGCTGATGGTGGTTTCCAAAGGCTCATTACAGCTGAAATCAAGTCACCACTAAATCTTGTGTGGTTGCAGAGGTCACTGCCGTTCTGGCACAGTGGCGCCGATCCCGAGGCAGGAATTTCGCTTCCCTCCCAGGAAAAGTGCGCACAGAGTTGAAGGGATGACAAGGAGCAGCCTCGTGGGGACCATGAGGGTTCTTTCATGCACTCCAGTGCCTGCAGATCCCGACTTTTCCCCGCTGGAGCAGGGACAACGCTTCCTGTTTCCAGCTCCAGGGCTCCAGGCTCTGGCCCCGCTGCTCCGGCAGGGAATTTCAGAGGGATTTGCCACCAACTTGGAAACTTTCCTGGCTGTCCTGTGGAATAAGGAGGAATTCCTTGAGTGTGCACAGGGATGGAGCTGAGCCAGGAAAAGGCTGAGACTTGTAATGGCATTTTCTGGAATGCTGGGGGTGTGTTTGGATACCCCAGGGCTGGACGGGCAGCTCCAATCCCTGCTCCCTGCTCCGGGAGCTGGGAATCTGTGAGTTATTCCAGAGGTGCAGGAGCATCCCTGATGCAGCAGAAGATGAAAATCGAGGCTAGGCATAAGTGGCCAGAGGATTCCTGACCCTGGGAGCGGCTGCATCCAGGGATTTGCGGGCTGGACAGAGAGGCTGAAGTTTGCAGGGAAATTCCTTCCCAGCTGGAGTGTGTTAAGAGCTCCAGAGTGGATCTCCCATGGAAGTGAGCTGAGATATTCCATTTCCACAGGGCAGAAAGATGGGAGAGGATGGAGCAGGGCATGGAGAGCCTGGCAGTGCCATCCACAGGGTTTCAGTACTGGCAGCACTTTAAATGCTGGAGATTCCCAGCACAGCTGAAACTTGGGAGAGTGGAGCTGCCCACCCAACCTGCACAGCTCCTGCAAAGCTCCAGAAAAGCCAGGGGTGCTCAGGGAAAAGAAATGGATAAATGAAATCCCTGGAAAAGGCTGGAGCAGATGTTCATTCACATTTCAAACGACCTTAATTCCATTTCTTCCATCCCACACCGAGGGAATCAATCTGAGCTGGATCAACGGCGTGTGAGCTATGAATGGAGAGGGCTGCTCAGGGTGGCTGAGCTGATCTGCTCGAAACTCACACCTTTAATTAGCTGGAATTAATTGTCTCAAGTGTCGCCGCGCGCAGACAGAGCCGGGGGTGATTTAGAAGGAAAATTCCAGCAGCAGCTCCATTCCGTTCCCTCCTGCTCGGGAATGCCACCAGCACTGCAGACCCAACAGAGCTGATTTATTTCAGGGTGCACTGCAACGACCAAAATGAAACCTGTGCCACACAAACACCTCATTTAAACTTAATTAAACGTTCCCTTCTTAATTAAAGCCTGGTAACTGCGCTGTGCCCTTTCATTGCCCTCCCCGATGTAAAGTCACCTCACGCACCACTCAGTTCCTGCTCCCGGCTTATCCAGCTCCTTCTGCTCCACGTGGGTTTTCCAAGAGGGATGGTCTGCTCCCAGGGCAGTCAGGATGCAGTGCTGGGACAAGGGGAATGGCTTCACGTGGATGAGGCAAGATGGGATATTGAGATGGAATTCCTCCCTGCGAGGGTGAGGAAGGGCTGGGATGGAATTCCCAGAGAAGCTGTGGCTGCCCCTGGATTCCTGGAAGTGTCCAAGGCCAGGTTGGACACGGCTTGGAGCATCCTGGGACAGAGGGAGGTGTCCCTGCCCATGGGGAGCCTCTCTGTTCTATGTTTCAAGTTCCAGGGGGAGTTTAGGACCAGCTTTGCACTCAGTTTAGACCAGAGTTTAGTGGGCAAAGAACCTTTTTTGAGCAAGCCTTGGAACTGGACCTCAGGAAGTTCCTGCTCCTTCCAGAGGAAGAACTTCCCAGATGTGCTTCCCGTGAAGGGAACCACAGAACCATGGACGGGTTTGGGCTGGAAGGGACCTTCAGGATCACCATGAGCAGGACACTTCCCCCAGACCAGGCTGAACAGCAGGCACAGACTCATTCCCGGGAAAACCTCGCTCCTGCTGTCCCTTCCCAACCTTTGCAGCAGCCATGGGAGGAGGAGATGGTTTGGAGGAACCCTCACAGGAGGAGCAGGGCAGTTCCATCAGGTGCTGCTGGAATTCCAGCCCCGCAAGTGCAGCGATTCCAGGCCATCCCTGTGAGCATCTTGGAGAGACAGGGACAGGCGAGCCCTGGGAACACAGGGAGGTGAGAGAGGCACTGCCTGCCCCGAGCCCCTTCTCCTGGGAAACAACACCCAGCCCCGACTGCCAATCCTGCTTTTCCAGCCTCCCACCACCACTGTTTGCCCTGGCACAGCTCCACGCCGGGATCAGGGCAGGAAGCATTCCCTGCCCTTCCCATCTCGTTTGTTTGGGCATCATTTGGGGCTAATCCCCAGTTAATTACTAGAAGATGATGCTTTCCTCGATGAAAGAGCACCTTTGTGCCTGCTCCACTTCAGTGCTGCCAGAGCAGCGTTCCAGGGCACGACTCCGTGGGCAGATGGAATACAGCAGGAATTCTGCATCCCTTGGGAGATGCTCTCCTGGAGCACGGGTGGGTCAAGCAGTGCTTTTCTCTTCTCGGTGGCTTTTGGGGTGGCTTTTGTTTTCACACCTCATTTCCAAAAGCCTCAGCGGGAGTTAAAAGGGCTCGGGCAACTCTGACATTCATTTTTTGGCCAATTCTTCACAAAATCCATCAGCTCTGCCACGTGAATATCTGTTGTTTGAGATAAAGGGGGAAAAGAATTATGAAATGGGAACAGCCTGGATTTCTTTTTTATAGGACCAAGCAACTCCTTAAAATACTCATGGAATCCTGGAATGGTTTGGGTTGGAAGGGATCTTCAAGCCCAGCCAGTTCCAACCACTTCCACTATCCCAGGTTACTCCAAGCCCTGTCCAGCCTGGCCTGGAAATCTTTTCCTGGTTCCTTGGGACACTGCAGGTCCTCCGCTGAGGATCTGTCCTTGCTGCAGGACATTCCTGTGTCACAAGGGTGGAGGCAGAGCAACCTCTCTTCTTTAATATTTTCCTCATCATCCTGATTTTTGGGAAGTTTCTGTAGTGTGGGAACGATCCCTCTGGAGAAAGAAGAAAAGGGAGGATGTGAGAAATCGGAAAATCAGAATAAATATCATCACAGATGATGAGAGATCCCAGGTGCCTGCAAACGAGGGATAAAGGAATTATTCTGGAGTTCAGCAGGAATTCGGATTTACATCTTCAGGATACTTTACAAACCCAGTTAATTCCAATCCACAGCATCCCTGGAAGGAACAAACCTGATTTTTAGGTGGGATAAGTTATAAAGCAGGAGAAGAAACCTGAGAGGTGTGGGAGCAGACTCCTTTCCTTTCTTTCCCTTTCCCATTGGCAAAGCTTGGACATGAGGAATAATTAATTCTGGGAATGAGAAGCAAATGAACAATTCCTGAGGAGGTGAAGGAAAGGGGAGGAGGTGACCTGGAGCTGCTGAGTCCTCTCCTTGTCCCAGGATATCAGCATTCCTCCGAGGAGATATCCACGAGGATGAACCACTGATAACAAAACTGAGACAAACACTGGGATTTTCTCATCCAGCTCCTTTCCCTCTGCAGCTTCCCTGGATAAGAGCAGCCACGAGGTGCCCTCCATGCTGAGGTGGGATTTCTCCATTCCTCCCTCAGCCGACAGGGCTGGGAGAGCGCACGGAGTAATTAATTTTGACTCACAGAAGCTGGATTAAATTGGATCGAAATGGGTGAAAATAGGATTAGGAATGGAGTTTAGCCAAGAACAAACGGAATTAAAACTCTCGGAGAGCAGCTCGGCACAGCCGATGGCAGCGATGGGATGGGAGGAGACAGCCTGGCACAGTTTTGAGGGGAAATGTCTGAGATTGGAACCTGGTACCCGACTGGATGGGGAGAATTCAAAATTAAAAGTCTTTTTGTAATCGTTCCTGTTGGATTTCTTGGAGCTTCCAAGGATTAATTTGAAAACAATTGTGCAGAGCAAGCAGGAGTCTCCCCAAAGCCCGGCCCACATGGAAGTGTGCAGGGCTTTCAACACATGCCCCCAAATCTAATTAGTCTGGGATTACGCCTGTCACAAATCATCACAACTGGAAGGATCCGTGGCAGGAAAACCAACTCCTCTCCCTGAAATCCTCCTCACAGAGCCTGGAGACAAACCGGGCTCGGAATTTCCGTTTCCATGTCTTCCGTGGTGAAAATTCCTGGGACTCCACTGAGTCCCCATCCACTGTCAGGGCTTGGAAATTCTTGGATTTGGGTCCGCAGGGAATAAGGAGCTGGCTCTGGCTGGGTTCAAGCTGGGAATGGGTTTGACCTCCCTGACAGCTGCTGCAAGTCCCATGCTCCTTTCCCATCCCTCCTCTTGATTCCAGCGGGAATCCTGCGGACTAAACCGGAGCGGGTCCTGCTCTTCCCTTGCCAAAGGTGCCCAAACCGAGACCTGCTGAGGAACATCCCTAAAACAGGAATGTCCAACCTTTGTATGAGGCTTTTCAGCTTCTACCAGGGACTTTGGCTGACATCGACTGCTGGGCACAGAGCTCGATATTCCACTCTCCCTGCCTTCATATCCCTGTCTCCTTGGCTTTACATCCTCCTCTCTCCTTCCCTTCACATCCCTCCCTCTCTCTGGATTTATATCTCCCTCTCCCTGCCTTTATTACCACCACATCCATGGAAGGTCACACCCACAGGGCTCTCAGGGTGCCCAGTGAGCGCCGAATTCCCTTTCCATGTGGGAATCCAGTTCCTGCAGCTCCCAGGAGCCGCGCACAACCACGGATTTCTGTTGTTTTCCCCACGGTTTCCATGGCTGCTGGCACGGGTTGGTGCCCTTGTTGTGAGGGAGAAGCTCCACAAATATGTTTTCCTTGGTCCAAGGTGGCACAGAACATTCCCAGGACACCTCAGGGCTTGGCTGGGGGAGCAGGATGATGTCGGGGGTGGCACAGCCACTGCCCCACAGCTCCCGGGCCACCCCTCCTCCCTTTCCCCATGGAAATGGCAATGACCAACAGGGATATGCCGGGAAAAACGCAGGGAACGAGTGCCCAGCTGAGGGAAAAGGGCTTGGAAAACCCCTCGGAAAAGCAGCTCCTTAAAGCTCAGACAGGCTGCAAGCTCCGCCAGCAGCGCCTTTAATGCCAGAACCTTTCCTTGCCCTCGTTCCTGAATAATTCTGCAGGTGTTCCCTCCCATCCCTGCCTGGGAGGATCAAAGCTCAGGATCTGGCAGGCTCAGCACGGATTTGTTCCTGCTCTGACCCACCTGGGCAGCCAGAGGGGGGCAATTCCAGGGGAACAGCGAAGTCTCCTGGCTCCCCAAAAACCCCACGAGGCTCTCAAGGGCTGCTGTGGCTGTGGAATGCCAGCATCTGGCTCAGCTCTCCTTCCCTGGGTGTTCCCTGCATTCTGCCAGGCAGGAATTCTGCCAGGCCTGGAGTCTGCGGCAGGATTGTCCAAAAATTTCCCCAAGAGCAGCACGGGGAGGGGACTCAGTGTCACCAAGTCATCCACCCCGGTAGCCTCCATGCTCCACATCCACGGCAGGGATGTCCTGCACGGCAGGATGCCCAAGATTTTGTTGGACACACCAAATCCACCCCTGTGCTCCAAGGAATTTTCAGCCCTGGAATGACACCCTGGCCTCACTCGAGTGTGGCGGCGCAGGTTTCCCGAATCCACGGATTTTCCTCCATATCCCAGTGCCCAGCAGCTCTTCCCAGGAGCAAACAGTGCCAAGGACACCAGGCTCAACCTCTTTTCCCAGAATTTGGGAAGCAAAGCCGGGTCCTCCCCCAGCCTGGCGCAGGACTCATCCCTCCTTTGGCGGCGAGGGAAGGCGCTGGGGTTAATTTGATTTCTCTCCCTCGGGTTTGTTTTTTGTCTTGTCGCTCCGAGGCAGTTCAGATCCCTGTCACTTTTCCTTCCTCTTCCCAGCATTCTGCCTCCCCCTTCTCCTCGGAAGGTAACAGTATCCGTGCTCAGACATGCATTCCTTTCTAATAAGGTATTGTGCCTCTATTTCTGCCTCTTAGGTGCAGTCCGAGGCAGCTGCTGCTCCGCAGGGCCCTGTGTGAGGAGCAGAAAATCGAATCCAGTCTGGAATGTGCGGGTGCAGTTGGACATCTGCGCCCAGCCGGGGGCTGCCCTTCCCCTGGGAGCTTTTCCCGGCCGGATGATGCTCCTTGGCCTGCTCTGGCATGGAATGGGGGGGTTTGTTTGGGGTCCCACAGGTCAGTCAGGAGTGTAGATCCAGGATTTGGGGAGTTCTCCTGGGCTGAGGTGCTTGCGGGGACCTGGCTCGCCTGGGCAATCCAACCCTGGTGCAAGGGACATGGATTCATGGAATCCCACACTGCTTTGGGTTGGAAAGGACCTTAAAGATCATCCAGTTCCAACCCCAACACCTTCCACTGTCCCAGGCTGCTCCAAGCCCTGTCCACTTCCAGGGATCCAGGGGCAGCCACAGCTTCTCTGGGAATCTGTGCCAGGGCCTGCCCACCCTCACAGGGAGGAATTCCTTCCCAATATTCCATCTAATCTTAATCTTTGTTCATGTCAAGCCATTCCTTGTGTCCTGTCCCTCCATCCCTTGTCCCCAGTCCCTCTCCAGCTCTCCTGGAGCCCCTTTAGGCCCTGGAAGGGGCTCTGAGGTCTCCCTGGATGCTCCTCTTCTCCAGGGGAACACCCCCAGCTCTCCCAGCCTGGCTCCAGAGGGGCTCCAGCCCTTGGAGCAGCTCTGTGGCCTCCTCAGACTCTCTCCAACACATCCAAGTCCTTCCTGAGCTGGACACCTGTGGGCTGAGGGGTGCCTGTGGGGATGAGACTGCCAAATTCTTGTCCTGTGTGGTGGATTGAGGAATTTGGCTGCTCCCAGCTGTGTGCAGAGTTCAGGGCAGGTGTCCCCAGTCCCACCCGTGCCCGGTGTCACCCCCAGCTCTGCCATCCGCCGGCACCGTGACCAACGCGACACCAGGACCCAGCTGGCCCGAGCCGGGATGGGGAATTTCAGCAGCTCTTTTGGGATTAAGCTGTCTCAGACCCCACTGCTCGCCTGGGCCAGCTTTTCCTAATGATTTTCAGAGCAACAAATCCTTTTCCTGCACAGGGATGGGCCCGGAGCTGGGCAGGGATGATCCAGGGTGACCTTGCTTCGCCCTTCGGCTCCTCCCCGGGCCAATATCCCAACCTCGGGGAAATCCGTGGATTTTTTATTGCTGACCTTCATGTCCGCAAGCCCAGCTGCTCCACGGCGTCTGTTTCACCCAAAACACGACTTTTGTTTTGTTTTGTTTTATTTTTGAGCCACCCCGTGCCGCACCGCGGCCGCGCCCTCTGCCCCTCCCACATCCCGAGGTTTTTTGGGAGAGCCGGGGGGGCACCCCCACCGCGGGCAGGGTCAGGGCACGGGAGAAGCACTTGGAGGGCTCATCAAGGAGCTAATTAATGAGCCTGCCGCCGCCGGGGGAGCCCAGGGCTCGTCCTCCCCGCGGGGCAGGGCAGGGCGAGCGGGGCTCTGCCATCAGCCCAGCCTCCCTGATTAGCTCCCGCTAATGAGCCTGACCCCTGAACCGCCGGGAAGGGGGGATCTGCCTCCCTCCGGGATGATCCGGGGGGATCTGCCTGGGGACGGATGGGGTTATCTCCCTGCCTGCAGCCTTTCCCTTCCCGGCTGGCCTTATTTGCCGGGATAACGCAGCGCAGCTGGAGGAGCAGGAGAAGCGGCCGGCTTGATTAATTGGCCACTTCCAAAGCCGGGGCTGATTAATTGGCCACTTCCAAAGGCGCTCCAGCCTCCGCCAGGAACCAGCAGATAGCCCCCATTAACCCTTTCAGCACCTGGCACTCCCCGGAAGGGGCTGGAGGTGTTCCAGAAGGAGGGAATAAATCCAGGTTCGGGGATGAGCTGCCCCAGGGATGCACGATCCTGTGGGAGGGGCTGGATCTGGGCGTCCTGCAGCTCCTGGCGAGTCCCCCACCCTAAACTCTGGGCTACCAAATCCCCAGGGTTGGCAACAAGAGGGGGTCAGGAAACTGGGAGTGCAGTTAAGGCGGTTTCGTGTTTGCCACCCTGGTACTGGCACGGATGCTCTGATTCCCAAAAAAGAACTTTTGTGCTTGGTCCTTCCGAATCCCTGAGGAGTTTCCTGAAATCCTGATTTTCAGGAGCGTTTTTGTTTCCAGAGGGATTCATTCACAAACAGCTCGGAATGCTGGGTTTGTGTGATAAAGGAAATGCAGCTCAGCAATCAGCCTGGTCTCCTTATTTTTCCAGGAATTGAGATTGTCCTCAGTGCCCACCAACCCTCAGACATTCCTAAGGATAGGAATTCTATAGGAGCCACCAGTGCCTGCCTTTTGCCCTTGGAATTGTGAGCTGCAGGCACTAGGAGGAACGAGCAGGGAATTATTGATGTGCACTGTGGATTCCTGAAGGCTTCAAGCCGAGGAGTTTTTTTCCAAAAATCCTCTCCAGCTCCCGCAGAGCTCCTAAGCTGGGTGTGGAAAGGTACGTGCTGTGTTCCATTGGAAGCCAGACGTGAGGATCATCGTGGCTCTGGCTGGCTGGATGGGAAGAACATCCCGAGTGGGTTTTCCTTCTCTTTCGTGTAGGAATATTCTCTGGGAAGGCCTGTGGAGGAGCTGAAAAGGGGAGAGATCAAAGGGGAGATGTCTCCCTTACCAACCCAGCCGCAGCTTCCTGCTCCGGCCAGAAAATACCCCGGGAGTGGGAGCGAGGGCCTTGCTTCCCCATAATCACTGAATAATGGGATTGTGGGGCAAGGGAAAGGTGGAATTCCCAGAAATTCTCCTCCTGAGGACAGCACAAAGAGAGTGTCTGTGTCCTGCCCAAGGAGAGGGCTTTCCTCCCCTGAGCACGAGGTAGAAACCACATTTTGATGGAATGACATCCTGTCAATCCGGGATCGGGCCTTTGAATGCCAGGGGAGTGCTCTGGACACCATCCAAGGTCAACAGCCCAGCTTCCATCAGGATTGTCCTCCCAGAGTTCCCCTTTTGGCTCCCCCAGAGCTCTTTGTCCCCTCGGGGTTTTTGATGTGCCTGACGTGGATCTCGTGGCTGAGACCACGCTGGGGTATTTCCCTAAGTGAGGAATCAAATGACACCTGCAGTCACAGCACACATTCCCCAGAAAAATGGCATTTTATTCGGGGGGAAAAAGGAAGGAGAGGACCCAGCCCTTTCAGGTGTTTTGCCAAGCAGCTCAGGGGACGTTGCGCATTTGTTATCCAACCATAAAAGTGATCTGGGGAGAACAATGGTGACATTTCAGTACAAGTTTTTCAGCAAAACGCTGACATTCCGGGGGGGAAATGCTTTATCTTTCAAAAGCTGGATTGTTCAGGTGCAGTGGCTGCAGTGCCAGCATGGAGGTGATTATTTACGTCGGATTTACTCCGGTGGTGGATGGACAAAACTTTGGGATTTGGCCTTTCTGTGTCAGGGTGGGTGTGGGGACGGGCAGGGAGAGGTGGCTCACCTGGATTCCATGGATTTAGGGAATTTTCCCAAGATCCGATCCTATTCAATCTTGTAATTAATGATCAGAGTAACCTAATCAAGTGTACGTTTAATAAATTAGGAAGTGCTGGAGGAACCGGGGACAGGTTGGGAATCCGAGTGACCCCAAAATGAGATTATTGAGGGACAAATGCGAGGTACAGCGCAGGAATTGCAGGAATAATCCACGGGCACTTTGGGAAGGATGGAAAACAAACCAGACCAGGCAGGGAGCTTCCAGCAAACAGCCTGAAATCATTGCAGGGAGCACGGGCTGAGTGTGAACCGAGAGCCTGCTGCAGGAATGGAGGCATGAGGGCCTGGCTTGGAGAGCAATCTCCAAACCAAAAAAAAAAAAAAAAAAAGAGAGGGAAGGCTCAGCTCTCCACATGCTGGAGAAGGGAGGGCTTGGATTTCAGTGGAAGAGGCTCGGGATGAATTCTGCTGAAAGCTGCTGGAGGGGAGGAGAGGGAAGAACTGCCCCAGATCTCCCGTGGGAGCTTCTCTGATTAAAGAGCAGAAGGGAAGGGACAGAAGGACGCACTCAGCCCTTCCCTGCTGCCGGGGCTGAGGCCGTGGCGGTACCATGGGCTATTCCAGGGGCAGGGAGAGGTGGGAGAGCCTCTGGCAGGGCTCAGCAGAGCCCGCAGCTCCGTCCCTTCGGGGCAGACACGGTTTCCTTTTGCGGGCAGGTATTTGTTAATCACCTGCTGCCTCTGATTGTGTTACCCGGCGGAAAGGGATCCCGGGAAGGAGCCAGAGCCCCGGGAGCAGAGCAGGGATAACATTTCACTCCGCTTGTGTGCTAATCTCAGTCCTCTTCTCCCAAATCCTCTTAAACTCCGGGGTTTGGTTTTTTTTTTTCCCAGCCACCTGTGTTTGGATCAAACATTACGAGCACGGCCCAGAGACATCTTCACTCACTCCAAAACACTCATGGACAGGCTAAACAGGGATCATCGGCTCTCAAACTGCCTGCTCTCCGCTCTGGTCCTTGCCCCACCTTTTGTCTCATCGGGCATTGTCATTTCGGGACGTGCTGGTCCCTTCAGAGGGCTGGGACCAGGTAATCGAGGCTGTCATCACAGCAGAGCTGGCTCTCGAGGCAGAAATCTCCCCACTGCTCCCTTTTCATTTCCTGGCTCGGCATCAGGGGAGGAGATGATGTGATCCGATAGGTAAAATTATCCCGTCGGAGGTGAATGTCCTCATAAAAGGCTTTTGCAGGCCCGGTTGTGTGATATCCCTGAGAAGGGGACGTTCATTGGAGCCTTTTATTGAAGGGAATTCTCAATCCCTGCAGAAAGGCAGCAGGACAAAAGGTGATCCGAGCTGTAGGACATGCTCAGGGCTCAGGGATGCAGAACTGTCGCTTTTCCCTGGCTGGAAGGAGAGGGGAAAAGCAAGGAAAAATCAATAAAACGCCCCAATGTTGGATTTTGGCTAAAGGCAGAGCGGCTTTTCCCAGCTGGTTAAAATTAGGGGTGATGAGCTCGGCCTGGCTGTGTGGAAAAAGAGAAAATTATCTAAAAACCTTCCTTGGTGGCTTTGGGGAAATGGGGTCAGGGTCAGTCAATCAGCAGGAAGGAAAATGGGAATCTTTCAGGGAGACTTTCTCCCAGACCTCTGCCTGGTGCTGTCACCGTTCGGGAGGTTTTGAAAGGAATTTTTAAAAAGTGAAACAAACCCCACCCCAAAAATCTCAGATTTACTTGGAACGATGCAAAATTGTTGGGAATTGTCCTCTCTCTGCCCAGGAGCTGGTGGGACACGATGCCGGAGCATTTCCCAGCTCCTGGGTGAGCTTTTCCTGGGAGATCTGAGCACGGGAGGTTCTAGCACCAGGAGGGAAAAATGAGGATGTGTCCCTCAATCAGCCTGGGGGATTTTGGGGAAGGAGGAGCAGCAGGTCCGTGTTTGCTCTTCAAACCCCGCAGCAAATGTTGGGATTCGTTCCTGCTTCTTGGGAAGGCTGGAGGGGAGCACACCGCACTTCCCAGAAGTGTGTTTTCAATTAAAAGAAGAAAAAGCTCCAAAACTCACAGTGGGCTAAACATTCCAGCAAAAAGCATTTACGCTGCTCTTCCCTCGCAAAGTATCCCCGGGTTCCGTGGGTGATTGCGGGCAGGTGGTTCCTGTTCCTATTAAAAATGAGGAATTCCAGCTCCCCCAGGATTCCTTCAGAGACAATCTGCACAGCCCTGCAGCTCCAATGTGCCTTTTAAACCATTAAGTGTTTCCCCTCCACATCCCACAGTTCTCCTTCCCAAGCATTTTGAAGGAGCTCTTGGCCGGCGGGTCGGGATTGTCTCGCTGTGCTCAGGGAAGGGAAAACCTGCTGCCGTAAATTAAGAGATTCCCCATTCCCTGCAGCCTTTAGGGAAATCCAACCCGGAGCTCCTGGCAGGGGGTCAGTAGGAACAGTCAGTTCTGGCCATGTTTATCCCAATTTCCCAGTCTCTTCATCCCGATGGGATGACATCTCCACCAGGAGAGGAGGGCAGGGACACCCTTGGCCTCATTGTCCCAACCATTCCCAGGTGGGTCCCTGCTGCGTTTGCTGAGCCCCCTCCCGAAAAATCCCCTTCCCAGCTGGGGGTTCCCAGTGCCTGGATGTGGTCAGGCTGTCACTGAGCCGCAGAATTCCCAGTTCCAGGGTCCTTGTCCAGTACAACGGGGCCGTGGGACTCACGGGGGTGAGTGGGAACAGTCAGTTCTGGCCATTTTTATCCCAATTTCCCAGTCTCTTCATCCTGACGAGATGACATCTCCACCAGGAGAGGTGGGAAGGGACAGCCCTGCCCTCACCTTGTCCTGCTCGCCCTGTGCCACCCCCAACTTTCAATCATTGTCCCAACCGTGTCAAGGAGCTGCATTTGCCGACCCTTCCCAACAAACTCCCCTTCCCAGCTGGCATTCCCAATGCCTGGATGTGCTCAGGCCATCCCTGTGCTGCAGGGTCCCAAATTCCAGGATCCTTGCCCAGCCTGAGGTGGCTGTGTGAGGACAAGGGAGCATTCCTCAGCTTTCCCCCTGCTGCAGGAAGACCTGAAATCCTTTGAAGGAACTGCGCTTCTCCCGGGAAAGCCGTTTGGAGATTCCCATCCCCACAGCTCCTGCTGCTCCCTGGAGCACAAAGGAGACAAAACCCGGCTGATATGGGAGCAGAAGGCCTGAGGGTTGTGGTTTCACCACTCCCCCCGGGGGAATGAGAGAGCTCCACACGCCGAGATCTCCGACCCAACATCGGGATGTTTCATCTTGCCCAGTCAGCAGTTTTTGAACGGATTCCAGGAAAGCTTTTAAGCCAAATAAAGCCAGGCCTTTTGCATTTCCAAGTGATACTCCAGCTCCCCGTGACATGCTCCACTTGTCGTTCGGCTCCGGAGGGAGGTAATTAAAGTCTTCCTCCGAGAACGGTTACGGCAGGGGAGAGGACGCGACGCAAACTGGAGCACAAAGGGAGAGGGGAGCCCACAAAAATGCAATTTAGCAGCCGAGAAATGGCGAAGCGGGCGAAGATAAAAGTATCAAATGCACGACTGCTGTTTGCCCAAGGAGGGCTGGGTGCTGTGGGAGGTGCAGAGACTTCCCCGGCAAAAACAGGGCCAAGGCCAGGGAATTTCCAGCAGATCTTACTTGTGGATTTTAGGGCCGCTGGAAGCCACAAGACAGACTTGGAAATGGGGGTTGGAATCCTGGCGGCCCCTGCTCTGCGAGGTGGGAAGTGGAGGTGAAAGAGAAATCCTCCCCACAAGCTGGGTGAGTGCAAGGAGAGCTTCCCAACAAAACTTTTTGGGGAAAAACGGAGAGGATTGGGTTCAAAGTGATCAGCTCTGCTGGGTTTGGGAAGGGGAAGGTGCAGCTGCTTCCCAAATGATTCCATGCAGGGTTATTCCCCTGAAGGTGCACGACTCCAGGGGGCTTCCAGCATCCATGTAGGGCAGGTGAGGGCCAGAGGGAAGTGCAGCATTCCATAAGGATGGCAGGAGCAGGGAGAGCAGCTCCAGAGCTTGCCAGCCTGCTGGGAATACAGCACAGGATTCAGCGTGTTGCACCCCAAAACAGCCACGGCAGGAACATCTTCCCTTCTCCTTCTGAAAGCCTCGGGCAGTGGTGTCATTGCCAGTTCTGATCCGTGGGGAGGAAGAGGAGGATGGCTGAGGTGCATCATTCCCGAGGAACCTCCATTCCCAGGCAGCTGGAACAGCTCAGGGATGTTCCAGCGTAAAAGCAGGGAGATGAGACTTCCCCCCAGGATAACACCGAGCCTGCATCATTCCACAGCCCTCCAGAGGGGCTGAGGAGCTCAGCAAAACCAGACACAGTCCACCTCTCTGGAATCACATGGAAAAATAAAAATCCTGGTTTTTTTCCTGGGGTCATGCTCTGATGCCAGACCAGGGGGGCAGCTGGGGTTGAACCCTGGAGCTTCCCACCGGAATTCCCGCAGGCTCTGTGTGTTCATAGGTGTCATTTGCTGATACAAAAGCAGCTGCTTGAGGTAGTTTTCCCTTTTTTTAGGGATTATCACTCCCTAATTTCCCTGTCTCTGAGGCAAAATACTCCTGCCTGCTCCAGACGGGCCCAAATTCCAGCAGGGAACAGCAGCAGGAAAGAGCAGGAAAAACCTGATTGCAACAGGTCTGGCTTCTTGTCCTGCCTTTCCATGGCTCAAAATGAGCTCAGGAAAGGACAAAGTTCTGCCAAGAGCCCCTGGAAGGGCTTCCCTTCTTCCCAAAAACCAAGGGAACACCTGGGGGAAGAGGAGTGAGGGGGAAAAGCAGGGATGAGCCACTTGGGATGGGGCAAAGCGGCTTCAGAGTCATCCCTAAATTTCTGTGCATGTCCACAGAGGTGCTGGCAGGCACAGGACAGCCTGGATCCTGTGGGAATCATGGAATTGTGGAATGTTTTGTGTTGGAAGGGACCTTCAAGCTCATCCAGTTCCATCCCCAACACCTTCCACTATCCCAGGTTGCTCCAAGCCCTGTCCAGCCTGGCCTGGGACACTCCTGGGATAGGGCAGAGGGACAAGAGACAAGGCAGAGACCTCAGAGGATTTTCCCCCTCTCCCAGGAGGACACAGCCAGCACTGGGACTGAATTCCAGGCTTTTTTGCCTCAGGAATGTGGGTCAGCTCGAGGCATGGGGAATGGACCTCCCTCCTCGTGGTGGAGATGGCTTTTTGGGGTGGCGACAGCTTTTTGGGGTGGCACATTCTCATCAAGGTGCTCGGAGCTGGTTTTCCCCTTCCCCAGCCCCACACCCAGCTCCAGCTCCATCCAGACTCTCTGGGGTCACAAATTCCTGCCCGACCTCGAAATATTCGAGGCTTTGTGGAGTGGGAGAGGCCTGGAGCAGAGGGATGGAGTGCATTTCCTTGGACATGTGAGGAAAACTGGCTGTGGAATTGCTTACTCCAATTAAGGACCCTAATAAAATTAATGAGGTTAATTTCCTTCATTTTCCTTCATGAGTTTGGAATAACTCATGGAAGGCATGGAATTAATGCTGGTTCACAATCCAAGGCTGTGTCCGTATAGATCCACCCGGCTTTGAAATCCTGGGAAGTATCACAAACAAAATGTTGGTTTAGATGAGATTTTGGGGAGAAATTCTTCTCTGTGAGGCCCTGGCACAGATTTCCCAGAGAAGCTGTGGATGCCCCATCCCTGGAAATGTCCAAGTGTTCCTGGAGGAAGGAATGGCAGAGGCAAACTTGGAACTCTTGATGGAGATTCCTGAACATCTCCATGATCACCAGCCCTGTTCTGCCAACCAAGCAGGAAGAAAAAGGAAAATTAGGAATTTTCCCTCTGCAGATCTCTTGGTCTGGTTCCTTGAAGATGGGAAAGGAATTATTATAAAATTATTATTATAATTTTTTCCATTAGAGGGGAAAAGAAGTGGCAACCATTCCTTACCCTTCCCATTGTTTTCACTTAGTCCCCAGGGAATATTTTTGGAAGCCTGGGAGCACTGATTGCTATAATTGAGTGACCTCCAGGAAAACAGGAGCCGTGCCTTGCCTCGAGTCTGACTCCAAGCAAACCCCAGCTCGGATAAGCAGGAAAAGAGCTAAAAAAAGTGCTGTGGGTTGAATTTCTCTGAGTGCTGTTGGGAAGGGCAGCAGGGAAACCAACATTCCTGTCTCCAGTGAGCATTCCACAGCCATTCACTGAGGAAAGACAGAGAAAAACCCACCAAGCCAAGGCACAAAACAATTCCAACAGCTCCAGAATGCTGGGATTTGCTTTGCCAGCCCCTGGCCCAGCCATTCCTCAGCTCATTACTGGGAGCTGCTCAGCAGCTTAGTCATTCCTGACCCGGATTCCTTTGGAAAAGTCTCCACGTGCTGCAGCAATGGGGTGATGTGGGAATGGGATCTCCGCCAGGAGGACAGGGAGTGGGTGGGAGCAGATATGGAGTCAGGAATCAGAATTCCAGAGTGGTTCAGGATGATGGGAATGCTGGAGGCTGGCCAGTCCCACCCCACCTAGAACACATTTCTCAGGATGGTGTCCAGGTGGCTCCAAACCCACTCTGGACAAGCTGGAATGCCAGGCAGGCTGGAGTGGGAGGGAGCAGAGCTGTGTCCCATGCAGAGGGGGAATGGAGGTGCTGCCAGCTGGGCTGGGGACGAGGACTGGGAAGGGCTGGAGAAACACCTCCTGCTTGTCCCACACCCTGTGTCAACTGGTGGGAATCAGCCTGGATTCCTGGTGCTGGGACACCATGGGGAAAGGTCCGATCTGGGATTGAGCAGGATCCCACAGCTCCTTTGTGTTAGGGAATGTCACCTGTCTCAGCAGGACAGGTGACCCTGGAGCTCCTTCTCCTTCTCTCCACACCTCCTTCTTCCTTTCCCAGGGAATTCCTGATCTCAGCAGCACCTCCCTACATCTGCCTTGTGCTCCTGGTGTCCCAGCACCAGGAAATCTCCCAAATCCTCTATGGAATAAAGCTGCAGGTCAGCAGGTGATTCAGCCACAGCCACTTCAAAGGAAACCAAAATTCCTGAGAACTCCTTTCTTTTCCTTGATAAAGGGACTTTCCTTTTCTCTTGATTAATTAATCCCGAGCAGAGCCATTGTTGGAGCCTAACGACTTTCCTTTGTTCTCATTCTTGTTTGCTCTGCTGTGGAAAACTCATTCCAAGAGAAGACTTCAACCAGATCATATTCCAGAGGCACAAAGGAAGGGAAGGGGATGGAAACCAAGTGTCCAGGGTGAGAACCCAGCCCTGGCTGGAGCAGGGACACAGAATTCCATTGGGAATGCACTGAGGACCTGCCTTAGCCACAAGAACATTGTTTGACTTCTTCGAGTTGACTTAATGTGGGCAGTGGAACTGGTCCGGCCAGTTTGAGCCATTTTCACTTCCTCCTTCTGGTTTTCAGCGGATGTGGGGAATTTAAGGAAAGATCCTGCGAGGGAAAGCTGAAATCCAGTAGTGGCTGGAAAGAAATGGAGGAATTTGCTGAAAGATCCATCAATTTGGAGAGATTATTTTCACTACTGCAAAATCCCCTCCTGTTTCACGCTCTCTGGAGGTGTTCCTTCATCAAGCAGAACTTGACAAGCTCTTGGTCTCCAGACTGGAAGAATATCCAGTTAATAAACCAGAGGGGAATCGCCCATCTGGTTTTGGTTATTATTTCAAACTGTGTGGATTGGAAATATCTTCTTGTCCTTCCTTTTTCTTTTAATTCTTCTTCTTCTTCTTTTTCTTCTTCTTCTTCTTCTTCTTCTTCTTCTTCTTCTTCTTCTTCTTCTTCTTCTTCTTCTTCTTCTTCCTGCTTCATATTTCTTTTAACTATTTTTCTTCTCCTCCTTCTCTTCCTTCTCCTCCTTCTCCTCCTTCTCCTTCTCCTCCTCCTCCTCCTCCTCCTCCTTCTTCTTCTTCTTTTTTCTCCTTCTCCTTCTCCTTCTCCTTCTCCTTCTCCTTCTCCTTCTCCTTCTCCTTCTCCTTCTCCTTCTCCTTCTCCTTCTCCTTCTCCTTCTCCTTCTCCTTCTCCTTCTCCTTCTCCTTCTCCTTCTCCTTCTCCTTCTCCTCCTCCTCCTTCTCCTCCTCCTCCTCCTCCTTCTCTTTCTCCTTTTTATTCTCCTTCTTTTTATTATCTTTTATTCTTCTTCCCCATTTTTTAAGGAATGTGTAGGAAGCTGTTTCCACATGCCAAGTGATGAGTCCTCCTTCCAGCCTCCCTCTGCACCAGCCAATTCCTTGGACACGCATCCATGCTCCAGAGGATTTATAGGATTCAATCCCTGATGGGGGGTTGTTAAAAGTGGCTCCTTCCAAGACAAACACATTTTTAAGGCTGGATCCTACAGCAGGTATCCCTGGATACCAAGGATAAGGCTCCAGTTGGAGAATTTAAGGAGGATTTAAGGCTGGACCAGTCCCTTCCTCCTTCCCTAATTTTGAACCTGGATCAAGGATGATTTTTGGGCTGGTCTGTTGAAGGTGGCTGCCGCATATTTCTGGAGAGGGATGCATTGGATAAATCCCTGTGGACATTCCAGGGGCACAGAGGGGGTTGGCCAGTCCAGGACAATGTTTAGGAAGAAATTCGGGCACAGATTGGTGCTGTGTTGCTTGGAAAGGAAATAAAAATAACAATATCAGTGTCTGTAAGAAGGGACAGCAACCAAAGTTTTGGGGATGCACTTGGAGCCCAGTTTGGAGCAATCCTGGGACAAAACTGGAAGAGAAAACCCGCTATGCTTCTGCATCCAGGATTTTTGTGGGATAATAGGTTCCCCAATGGGATCTGCAGCAGAAGACACCACAACAGCCAGGGATAAGCACAGGCTGAGGGAAGCCCCTTCCCGAGCCTGCCCTGCCTTTCCCACTTCCCCGACACCGCCGGGGCCGTTTGGGAATCAGCGGGAAACCGAAACCCCACAGCTGGTGGGGCCACCTGTGCCTGCAGCCCCCGCAGCCGTCACCCCCTCCCTGGGGACACCCTCCAGCCGTGGCCGGGGCCGGGACACGGGGTCAGCCGGGGAGGAAGGGCTGGAGCCTGGGCCCCAGCACTGCGCCCGCTGTGGAGCGGGATTAGGGCGGGAATTAGTGCCGCTGGATCGAGACGGAGGCACGGGCAGCAACTGGGGGTGTCCTTTCCGCAGCCCTTCCAGGGAATCCGGCGTGTCTCAGAGCGGGGCCTGTGTCGGATCAGCACAGCTGGAGCAGCGCCGCTCCTAATCCGGCTGCACGACGCCAGCTGCCCGCCCGAGGGGCCACGGGCATGGCATGAGTCCGGGACCAGCAGGGATGGGATGAGTCCAGGGACAGCCCCAGAATGGGCTGGATGCCCCAGAATCCTCGGAGCTGCGGGAGGAACTCGGCCTTGGCTGAGGGCTCCTAGGCCTCACGTGTGTGGTGCAGCCTGGTTCTGGTCCAGGTGCGTCGGCCTCCAGCTCCCTTTGCTGCTCCTTCTCCTTTCCCTTTGGATATTCCTCCTGAACTCTCCTGCCAGGTCTGTTTGGGAAGCAGAAGGTGGTGATGCTCTGTCACACCCCTCATCGGCCTGGCTGCATCCCTCTGATCCACAGCCACCACACGCAGCACCATCCTGGAAAACCATCGCTCTTCCCAAAGCGCTCTGAGGTCCTAAAAAACCAGTGCAAGACACCCCCCTCTCACTCCAGCTCTCATTTCTGGGGTAATTAGTCCCCACGAGTTAATTCCCAGCCGCCAGGCTCGGCAGATGGATCCCAGATCCCACGGCCCCCACCGGATGCGGATCCTGTCCCAGCTCCGGAACACGCGGCCTGTTCGCCTCTGATTAGGGCTGCTCCTCCTTTCCAGCTCGCTGTCACCACACTGCTCTTTTAGAACTCGAGACCTCATTTATTTTAATGACGACAAATAATTTGGCAAGTCCTCCCCAGCCCTGTTCCGGCAAAATCCTGCTCCAAGATTGATAAGGCTGTGAAGCTGTGGGGTTGGGGGTTGGCTTGTGTTGTTGGGTTGGGGTTGGAGGGTTTTTTTTTGGTAGGAACTTCAAGACTTTTAGGAAATCTTTGAAAAATTGACAGCCTCGCTTTTCCTCCGGAGCTGCCACTCCAAGGAGAGGCTGCCAGGCTGAAAATGGGGAGAGGCAAAGGTGTGGGGAGCACCAGGACCTCTTCCTTTTCCGAAGGCATCCTGCTCCTTGCTCGGCCAGAGCCTGACTGCTCCCTGCCCTCAGCATCCCATCCAGCAGGAGGCAAATCCCTCATTCCCAAGGGCTTGGAGCAAGCTCAGATAGTGGAAGTGTCTCTGCCGATGGCAGAGGGCAGAGCTTGACGGGCTTTAAGGTCCCTCCCACTCCAACCATCCTGGGGTTTTATGAAGCGATTCCAGGGTGAAACCCAGCTCCCTGCAAAAGACTGGCATCTATAGGATCTGCATGGAGCAGAGCAGAGCTGTGGATGGAACAAAATTAATGTTCAGAAGATAATTTCTCTCCTTCCTACGTGGCTCTGACCTTCTGCCTCCAGCCATACCCCTTTGCTCAGTAATTCCCTCCCTTGGTAAAACCCCTCTTCCTTTCTCCTGGGGAAGCTCCAGCCTTAGTCCGGATCCCAATAAGTGAAAACAAAGAGCCTGGGTGGAGCAAAAGCAGATGCAGGAGTTAAACCAACACAAACTGCACGTCCCCAACGTGGAGCTGGCTCTGATTTATCAGCTCACATTGAGCCGGAGGAGAAAGAGGCCAAAGATCTCCACATCTCCAGCTTTTTGGAGCTCTCAGGAGCCCCTAATCCTTGAATTTTCCTTGATGGCCATGGCCAGGGAACAGCTTCCCCTTGCCCTCGCTGGAATGTGACCCGAGTGGGCCACGCAGAAGGCACTGCTGCTTCCCAAAGAATCCCTCCTCTTGAGCGTTCTGGGGCTTCTCCCAGAACGAACGGGACAAACAAAGGGTGAGGAATGCGGAGGGAGCATGGCAGCGTGGGCAGTGTGGGTGGGGAGAAGGGAATGCCTGCGGGTCCAGCTCTGGGATTCCCAAGCTGTTACTGAAAATTGGGAAATGGGTCCCTGAGGGACACTTGGAGGGATGAGTGTTGGGGAAGGGATGGATCACAGGCCGGTTAGGATTGTTGTTGTTAATCCAATCTCCTGCTGAGGCCAGAAGAGTTCACTCCTTCATCTTCTCAAGTCTTCCAGCACATCAGAGCTGCTGCTCCCTCTGGAGCCACCGGGAAAAGCTCCGGAAATGATGGAACCAAGGTGGAAAAATCCCTTTAACAGGATGGAGTTGAGCACAGGGAAAAAACCTGTTGGGGATGCACTGGAATCATCCCCCTGGAAGCTCCTGGAGATCAGGTTTGCCCCACAGGCACCACCTGAGGCAGGAGAATGGCTGGGATGGCCTGGGCAGGTCTTTCCCAGCCTTGTTTTCCACCATTCAATGGGAACAACGTCCCATTTTTCCAGGGGTTCTTCATCTAGCTGATGCACCTGGCTCTGCTGATCCCAGTCCTGGAATGCCAGCAGTGGACCCTGGAGTTATCCCTTGTTTAAATCCACATTGCCGTGGAGCAGAAACCCCTCCGGCCCTGCAGAGCTTTAGTCTGGAGCCCTAAGCTGGGCTTTATTTTTAAGCCACAAATTGGGTTGCTGTCCAAGGCTGGGATTTTTGTTGTGCCAAGTCCTAAAATGTGCAGTGGAGCTTTTGGCAAAGGTCAAAATCCCACAAAAAGCTGGAAAGCCTCTGTATCCATTGGCAGTGCCCAGAGCAGGGGGGTTTTCTTTTTGGGACTGAGCAGGGAAAATCCATGGGATAAATTAAGCTGTGGCTGCCTCTGGCTCAGCCCATCCCTGCCACTGCTGGCTGGAGACACCCAGAGACTTCTTGGGCAAGAAAAAGATGGATTTCCACCCCCAGCTCCTGCTGCATGAAATTGGTGGTTTCTGCTCACCACTGGCTTTTTTCAGGGATTTTTTTTTTCCCTAAAACAGCTGCTACTGGATCTACTGTCAAGGCAATAATTCCTGTTTAAGTACACACGGATAACTGGGAAGGCTCCGATCACTGGGCTCTTTTTGGGTTCAATTTCAGTGATTTCTGAGCCCCCAAACCTGCCCTGTCTGTGGTTTACTTACAGGCAGAGCTGATAACTGCAGTTTCATCTGGAAGGAAAAGCATCCCAATGTAATAACAAGAATTTGATGGAAGGAGAATCCCAGCGAGCCATAAAAATACCATCCACCAACCCAGCTGTTCCTGCATTTCCTCTTCATCCCAACATCTGCTGGCTGAGCTGTTCCCTTTCTTTTTGAAGGAAGAGGAACAACCAGGCAGCCAAAAAGAAGTGAAAGCCTGGAAATGAAGGCGACTTTCCCAAGTGGGAAGGGATTTCCTTTGCAAGTGCAAGAGCTGGGATATGCTGGAGGAGCGGAGAGGGACTGGCACCGAGGGAGTGGGAAGTTAGCAGCCAGGTCTAATTCCAATGATTTTTCCTACTCTGGCTCACAGTAAATTGAGATATTTTTCAAGTTAAAGGGGCTGTGACCCTGGAAGGGAAGTCCTAATTAGCTGGGGTCTTCTCCAATTAGCTCCCAACTCCCCTTGACCCCGAGGTGGTTAATTAGGGGCTGTCAGGCCGTGAAGTCATTTTTAGCTGCTCCTGGGCTGGCTCGAAGTTTGCTCCGTGGGGAGGATTTGGGGATGAGCTGAGGCCACAGGGATGCTGCGGATCCGGCTGGGATCCAGGAGTGATGCCAGGATCGGAGTGAGGGAAAACAGCACAATCCCAAGGTTGTATGGATTTATACCCTTCCCTTCTGGCTCTATCTCGATGGCTTTTTATTCCTGCCTAACTTGGAGGGTCAGAGGAAGGCCTCAATCCCTTCTCCCTCCTCATCTTCCTCCATGTCCAGGAATTTCCCTCCTGTTCCTTAGGCAAGGAGTAGCCTGAACAACCATCGGGAAGGGACACAAGTTTTTCTTCTCAATTTGCAATGAAAATAGTTCCAAGTGGGCCATCATTCCCTTCAGACTGCCTCTCTTGGAGCTGCTTCCCAATTCCTCCAGCATGTAATCTTCCCATTTCCTCCAGGCCAACTCCTCTGCACACTTATAATTAGGGCTGGTTTTTATTCCTCCCTCTCCCAAACCTCAGGCTCCAGGAGATTCCAAAAGTAGCTCACATCCCATTAGTAATTTATTTATTGTTATTATTATTATTGTTATTATTCCCTTGTTCTGGAGAGAGGGGATAAGGAAGGGGAAAGAGGGAAATGTTTTGTCTGCTGTGTCCTGGAGAAATCTGGGAGCCAAGGGAAGGTTGCAGAGTGTCAGGAATGATTGGGCTGGGATGTGTCTGTCCAGTGGCACCAGGAAAAACTCATCAGACATGAACTTAGCCCAGCTGCAGCCAAAGACGTTGGATTTGACTCGCGGCAAAGGAATTTATCCGGAATTCATCAGCAGGGCCTGGAGCCTTTCACAGACCTTGCAGGGTTTTTCTTGTTACTCTTCAGGAAAAGCAGCAAAAAGGCCAATCCAGGCTGGAGTGGAAGGCAGCCCCGCAGATCCCTGGATTTAAGCTGTGTCACAGGATCTTTTGTTCCCTGCGCAGCCACAGCCCCTTGGGGACCGTGCCAGGCCGGGCCTGGCTCCGCAATCCTGACAGGCTCCAAGGATTAGCCAGGAAAATTGGCCTTGGGGAGCTGCTGCCACGGAGCTGAATTCAGCAGCTCCTCGGATTTTTGCAAGGAAAACAGCCCTGGCTCCTTGTAGGTTGGAAAGGGAAACGTTTCCCAGCTGGAATGAGCCTGGGGAATGAGTTTCCGGAGGGAATTCTGAGTCCTGCATGGGATTTCAGCTGCAGGGAAAAGGTCTGGATGACACCAAGGAGATGCCAGAGCTGCTCCCAGAGCCGAGAGGGATGTTCCTGTGGAACACTGGGATGGAGCAGGTTGTGAGGCATCCGAAGTTCTGTGGGGACCAGAAGCTGTTAAAACTCCTTCAAATGAGTGCAGATTTCCCAGCTGCCTCTGCTCAGTGACTTCCAAGATCCGCATTTTCCTTTGAGTGGTCTTTTCCTTGTTATCCCACCCCTCACTGTCACTCTGCTGCAGCAGATCCCAGGAATTCCCAGATTTTTAATCTGCAGTGTGGGATTGTGTGCCTTGGGATCTTTTCCTTAATTTATCTTCTTGATACCACACTTGGAACAGGGACAATCCTGGCTCCCAGAGATCTCAGCTCAGCATCCCAGTCCCAAAGGAGTTTTTCCAGCCTGGAAAGTCAGGGAATGGGAATTCCTGGGAAATCAGTTCAGGCCTGGGAATCACAGGCTCTGCATCCCACAAGGTCCTGCCTGGAAATCCCAGCTCAGGACTGGCTCATTCCTTCTGCTAATCCTCACAGAATCCTGGATGCTTTGGTTGGAAGAGACCTTCAAGCTCATCCTGATCCCTGCCTTGGGCAGGGACACCTCCCACTATCCCAGGTTGCTCCAAACCCCATCCTTGGCTGTTTTGGAACTGAAGAATTGGAGATTCAGACAAGAAAAAAGGAAGGAATTTTTTACACTGAGGGTGGGAAGGCCTTGGCTGCCTAGGGAAGCTGTGGATTCCCCATCTCTGGAAGTGTCCAAGGTTGGACAGGGCTTGGAGCAACCTGGGATAGTGGAAGCTGTTGGGGTTGGAACTGGATGGGCTTGAAGGTCCCTTCCAACCCAAACCATTCCATGAAGTTGGAAAAGCTCAGCAACAACAACCTGAGGATGTGAGAAGGCTCAAAACGAGATTTTTTGGGGGGGAGGAATAAAGTCCAAAATGCTTTGCAATGTGTGCCCAAAGCATGGAAAGAAAGGCTTTCCATACCCATGGGGATCTGCACTCCAGGGAGGAGCTCTGGGATCAGGATCCCCACAGGGATCAGCTCCCCCCGCCCAGCTCAGGCTTAAACTCCTGACCCGGGAGCGATTTCCATGGGCTGGTGTCATGTATCCTCCCTCTCCAGGAAAACAGGGAGACACGGAATCATTTTCCCAGTTCAAGCAAGCGGCAAAGTGCTGCTCCCAGCGCCACGTTAGCGCTCAAATCCCTTCATTCCTCAGGAATGAAATGGATACTGATCATTAGGAATGGGCAATAAACTTCCAGACGGGAGAGGCAAAGTTCATCCTGCCACGGACAGAGGAGGGTTTAAAAATACATTCATACGGAAAAATCCTGCTAAAATCAAATTATTTACTGGTATTTGAGTGGATTCCTCAGATTTTTTTTTTTTTTTTTTAAGGAGTTCAGTTTTAGGGATCAGGGAAGTTAAATGGGTGTGGAAGGGCCAACCAAAGTTGGGTTTAGTTGCAGCTTTTTTTATGGCACTTGAAATGTAGGGATTGAAACAGATGATCTGGGAATTCATTAAAAGAGCAATTTTCAGGTAAAAATAAAGATTTTTTTTTTTTCAAGTTTTGTTATTTCTTAATAAATAAATATTCTTGTTAATAAATAATGTTTTTAATGTTTTATATTTTGATTATTAAACAGTTTTCTTGCCATGTTTTTAAACACATCAATCAGAACTTTCTG